>JADLZK010005299.1:0-454790 GCA_015847255.1 Hyparrhenia diplandra | reverse complement strand
GTCCGCTCGGTTGCGGATGTGATGTGTCGGGACGCTTTTGGGGGCGACGACTAATTTTTACAAATCACCATGTCGCCGCCACTATCGGTGTTGGGTCGTGGGTACGCATTGGGGATGCGCCTCGCTACGGTGCACACACGCGCACGCTACTCCTCAAACACCTACCACGCTTGTCGCCGAAAGCTCGCGGGTCGCGCGAGCAGCCTCGCCGACTCTTCAGATCCCGTAGGAGCCGCTCATCGGCGCGCCGCCAGATCATAAGGCCACGCGCCTGCGGGTCGGTGGAGGACGACGGAGCCGACTTCGGGTGATTGGAAAGCAATTGCTCAAGGCCAGTCCCGCTTACTGACCCCGTGTTTAACGTGCTCTTCGCCGCATCTTGCTCAACAAACCGGAGGGTAGACCGGTGAGCGTCAGCCCGGAGGTACGAACTTTTACGGTCACTGTGGGAGTTTCGCGACCACTTCCATAGCCCCGCTCCTACTCGCACGGGCGTGAGGTCCCGGACGTGTTCGCCCCCGCCCGGCTCTGCGATCTACTGCGCCGGGGGCGCACCTCCGCCCTGTGAGCCTTGCATTGCTTCTTCTGTCGCAAAATTTGTTCTTAGCTTAGTACACACCACTCGAAGCACCACCGTTCAAGCCGATGTTGTTTTGTATGTGTGTTTGCGTATCTTTGCCCTCCGGCATCTCAATAAGGGCAACTAGGTACTATTGAAATATTCCCACTTCCCTTAATGAAATACGGGCAAAAGCCGCTTCGAAAAAAAAAAGTCAGAAACTGTGCTAACGCGGTGGCCAATTTGTATGAAAACTGCGCCAAAATGTACAACGGGATAATAAAACATTCGGAAAGCAATCTAAACTTTTAGACGCAGCGATATATACTATGAAAACAAAAGTGGCCATGTAGAGTAAAGTCAGTACGAACTGTCAAAAAAAGAATTTAGCAGACGGGACAGACGGGTAAGACTGGTTCTGAACATGGAGTGTCAATGTAGTGATTAGAAGTCACATATATGTCAAGAATGATTTTAACAGGATTTATACTCCCTCAGTCCCAAAAACAAGGTATCCAAGCAATTTTTATGAGGTCTGGCAAATGACCACCTTTCCCCTTAGTAATTAAAACAGAGAGTAGTTTAGTAGTCATTTTCCTTAATTATTACTAGCTGCTAGTTCTGAATGGCGCCAAGCTTAAAAACAATCTGATTCCCTACCCAACAAAGATGAAGAGAGACAGAAACAGAGGATTTGAAGACCAAGAAAGATAACGTGTTTCCTTGAGTTCACACTTGACACCGTGCTCTCAATTGCGTGGAAATTTTTAGGAACCTCTTAACATAAAGTGGAGTATACTGGAAGTGGCCTGCTGCGTGGAAATTTTCAGGTGCTCCAAAGCTCCCATGCCCCAGGTGCACAAGAAGTAGAATTTCAGGCACCGCATATACATATCTTTTTTTTTTTGAGAATTACACACGCACAACGTTGACATACACTCATAACACGCACGCACACTCACCCCTATGAATACACGTCACCAAACCCTACCCCCTATGAGCACCTCCGAAGGGACCGAGCACCGGCGGATCTCCTGGAGATTCCCGAAGTCACCATTGGCGCCGTCGTCGACGGAACGTCGCTACCACTGAATGCATAACGCCCGGTAAATCCCGAGAAAATCTCGGGAAAAGGTCGCGAAGCACCGGATTTGAACTTCTGGTGGGTAGCGTCCCACCGAACCGCCCTACCATTGGACTACAAGCCACTGAATCTGAACTTGTAAGTTTACTGAAGTCTATCTAAATTTTCCATCCGCATTCTGTGGAACTAGAAATTATTTGAGTGAAGATTAGATGTGGACACGCACGCTAAAAGAGTCGAACTTGGTTAGCACCATGTGTCACTCGCAGCTATCGGCCTGCCGCGCCTTGGCTTCTCCAGACCACCCCACTCTGGTGCTGCCTCCGCACTCTGGTGCTGGCTGCGCCGCCCAGCCCGCTCCTGCCATCGCCGACACCGCTGCCCTACTCTGCTACTGCTTGAGTTGTGTTCCGGATCCGGACTTCCGGGTTTCATAACTGAGTGGAATCGGAGGTTTGGGCGAGGAAAAAATGAAGAAGAAAACACAAAAAAAGTTTCTGAAAGAATAGAGTTCGGACGTTTAGCAATTCAGAGGCAAAGCGGAGGATCCTGAGCGCCCCGCCGGTTGTCCAGAGCTCCTCTCTGGTGCGGGCCTGGGCGCCTAGCCGGTTAGGGACGGCCTCGGCCATCGAGGGGGAGTTGCTCGACCGGACGGACGCCCGCAACCGGGCGAGTGATCGAGCTGGACGGCGGTGGTTGTCCCCTGAGGACGAACGGAACCTGCTCGACGATTTGCGCCAGCAGAAAGACCTCATCTTTTGAGCGGCTTCCTCGTTGCGGATACATTGGAGACGGTATACGAATCGTGCTCATCGATTTGTTCATGAAGAATCTCGTGCTCAGGTACGTGTGCGAGTCTTGTATTAGCTTTTCTCATGTAGTTTTAGCCCGTGTGCTGGGGGATTTAGCTCGGTATTATCGACACTCTGATTATTACAAGCTAAGTCTTCTATGCTTTTGCGTTAATGGTGAAGCAATCTTCGTCAGAGCCAATCTTCGTCAGATCATGGCTCGCAATGGCCAAAATAGTTTGACAAGGTGTCATTCTGCTCCTGTCCTTTCCTTGACGTCAGAACAGATGGTCATGGAAATTACCAAGTTTTTGGGTACTCGATAACGAGAGCCGCGATGATAATGAGGAAGATGACAACATACTGATGGATGCTGCTTCTGATGTTGACTCAATCGTTTCAAAGGAACTCATATGTGATGCACTGCGTACGTGTTGGATTCTCAGTGGACAATGTGATCAGAGTTGACGCTCTACTAACTGAAAATTTTCAATCCCCAAAATTCGACTCTTTAGATAGAGTACCTGGGCATGTTAAACACCCAAGACCTCTAGCGTCTAGAATTTCTAAGGCAGTGGCGGATTTAAGGATGATGAAGCCCTAGAAACTTGAGTGGCATCATCTCACTGGTAGGATCCACAGGCACCTATCCTCAACACATAATGAAGGGGGAATATGGCGCTTCAGTTGCGAAACATGAACCACCGAGTGTACGCGTCAATCATCCACCAACTGAAGCTTGTAAGCTGCTGCACACGCGCACTAGGACGAACACGACGGACGCGGGCGACTCCTCCGCCGCCGCGAAAACCGCCGCCACCTAGGCCGCCGCCCGCAGCTCCTCTCCCTACTCCGGCTCCGATCCGGCACCCCGGAGCTCGATCTACGCCGCTCAGGTCCGGCTCTCCTTGGCGCCCGTCCAGGGGCGAGGGAGATCAGGGCGCGGCTGCGGCGCCACCGCCGCCCGGGGATTTCGCGTCTCCAGCAGCGTCGCGCTTCAGTCTTCACTTGCAGCTGCCATCGGTCGCCATGTGAGCAGCGCTCGCTCGTCGCGCAGCACGCAGCGGGCGCTCGAGCCGCGGCCCCGGCTCGCGAGCACCACTTCGGCCGCACCACACGCGGGAGGCGCTCGCGACTTCGACCGGGCCGAGGCTGCACGCGGGCGTTGCTCCCTCGAGCAGGTGGCGCCGCTTCGGCGCGCCGACTCCTCGGCGGCGGTGCGCCGCGGGCGCCATTCCCCCGCCCGCGCCCGTTGCGAGGGCCACTCTCCTCGGACAGGCCCGTCTACACATCCTCCTCGACGACTCTCACGGGGCCCGGCGACACCGGCGAGGCTGTGCAAGTGAGCTGAAGGTAGAGGCTGGCGACCCGCCACCGCCACCGCCTCTGCAGCCGGCGTCCTCTTCGTCCCGAGATCGCCGACGCGGCGAGTTCGAGTTTGGCGTGGCGGCGCCCCGCGGGGGCTGCCGACTGCTGCGCCCCTCGGCGCCCGATGAACCGGCCTCGGCGTCGGCTGCCCGCGGACCCGACTCCATCTACGCCACCGCCATCGTGACACCGCCGCCCCGTATCTACTCGCACCGTCGCCATCCCTCTCAACCGTTGTCGCCGCCCCACCGCCGCTACCCTCCGACAAGTCGACACCATCTTCGTCCGCCCGGGCGGTGGAGCTTCTCCTCGCCAACACCCGACTGCGGCTTGTCGACGAAGTGAGAGAGCACCATGTTGTCGTCTCCAAAAGCTACTCCCGGTCGCGAGGCTCGGTGGAAGGGCGCTCCCTCAACACATCTTCATCATCGTCTGTCACTCTCAAGACACAGTCGGAGCGGAGTCTCGCCTTCAAGAGGTGGGCTCGAGGTCGATGCTACGTTTGTCTTGCCCGCGATCATCAAGTTAGCTCTGCCGCAACTCCTTTCGTTGCATTCGCCGTTGATGTCCTTGTCATAGAGAGCGGCAATGCCGTTCTCGCATGCTGCAAATGCAAGACCATCGCAACTCGTCATCCGACCGACAACCTTTTCGCCGCATGATAAAGATGTTGAGCTTGCTTGTCGCAATCGTGTCTCTCCTGTTTTTACGATTTCGACCTCCAATGCTTTGCACCTCTCGGTGGAGTCTTTGCGAGCGTACTTCTTGAGTCTCTCGCGATCGCACCTCGATCGCTTGATTGCGGATTCGTTTGGAGGAAGCGGTGCGCGCCTCGGGAAGAGGCTTCAACCATCAAGCCGTGGCTAGCTCGTATAGCCAACCATTTGGAGTGTGTGGAGCCAAATGCTGAGCATGTCGTGCTTGAGCTCTTTGGTCCATGTTCTCCGATTCCGACGGGCGCCGACACCATCGATCATGGCTTCCCTTCGCAGCGGCTTGCATGCCGCTTGATTCCTTGTGTGAGGACACTTGTGCAAATAGTGCGGACCCTATTCTTGACAAGATGACCAAAGAGGTGGCTACCACGTAGATTCACCAAGAGGTGACTAGCACAGAGATTCACCCAAAGGCAACCACGGAGCAAGCTAGTGAGGTGCTCGCGGGGGCCTCGACGGAAAGGGGAGGTCACCTCTATTGAGGATGTTGTTTTGGTGGAGGATGCACCTGATGATGAGGAAGCTGTCTCTAATGCTCAAGTGGTTGAACCTATCCTTCTCATAACAATTGAAGACTGCCCTCCCCATTCCACGACCGAGGTCAACATAGAACAGCCCCGGGAGGATCCACCGATGGAGATAATCCCTAATGTCATGCCCTCTCGATGTGGAGCGCGGCATAGCTAGGATGGAGCAGGGCGTGGCGTGTCCTCCAAGACACCCCTCTTAAAGCCACCTTCCGCGGACGACAAGTCGCCGTCGGCGACACAAGTCCTATGATAAGTCTTAAGCCGCGGTGGTCGCCTTGCTCGGCGTGGTGTGTTAGGGGATTTGGGCATTGTTGGGAAGGATGGGAAGCTCGATGACGATGCAATTCAAGAAGTCGTGAGTCTTTTTTGAAGGATCTGTTGCCGCCGGACACCCTCAATTCTTTGATGGGTTTAAAGGGTCCTGCCTTCGAACCTTGTGGCGGAAGTCGCTTTGCCTCTTAATAATATGTTGTAGGGTTTTCTTGTTGTCGTTGTTGGTAGGTCGTTGTTGGTAGTCGCCCTTGTTGTCTTCAGTGACTCTTTCCTGCTGTTTGGGGGTATTCTACTTGTTCTTTCGTTGTGCTCGGCCCCGAGCTTACCGTTGTAAGTTGGTTGAGGTTGTACCTTGTGCCGCCCGGCGGTCTCTTCTTTTTTTTATAGCGGGCAGCTCTTCTGCGGTTTGTTTAAAAAAAAAAAAAGCTGCTGCACCAACACCCATGAGAACTGCAAATGGGCCATAGTACCTCAAGCTTAGCTTATGAATGGATCTCAAGAAAACTGAGGATTCATATAGGCTTGCTGCACGAGGCATGGCGATTTAGCCCGGCCCACGCACGGCACAATCCTGCCTTCGCGGTCCCATGCTAGGCATAGCATGGTCCACAAACCGTGCCTGAGCGTTCCTCGGCCCGGCCGGTGGCAGGGCACAGCCCGGTATTTTAAGGAAGAGCCCCTGCAGCTTAGTATGGAACGACGAACATAAAATTTGTAGGGACCAAAATACTTAGATCCTATTAGGATAATAGGGCAGTGGCACAATGAGTCTTCTCTAGAGCATCTAGAGGACTATAATAACAGCAATACATTCATCAAGTGGCAAACTTGGCATCAGCTACAGACAAAACCTTCTAACAAGAGGAATGACGACACAACATAATAGAGAAGTCATTGATTTTGTCCCCTAGATAATCAGTGACCAATTTCTTACAAAAATGAGTGTGTCCAATCATCATTCTATCACAGGCATGTATAAGCTGCATATGCACATTGCCCTCTGCTATAATGCCAATAACAATGCAGTGTCAGTTTCATCTGAAACACAATTTTCATTGCATTTTCTGACAAAAGCCCTTACACACATCAACACTACAAAACGACTAAGTTTTGAAATTAAGCAATTTTTCATCCCGGATTCTCAGGACACCATTCCTGTAACAGTGACATGAAACGTAAACAGTGCTGGAGAAATGTAATAGGACAAGGGTCACTACCAAATCTGGTTCTAACCAGCCAACTCTTTTACTTTTTTTTTCTCTAACTTTCGGAGAGGAAAGGCATGGATATCTTCTTCTGCCCAAATTCTGTCCCAGCAAAAAGTATGCAACTTTCAAGGTTAGACATAATTTTCTTAGCCTCAGACAGTAATTCCACAAATCCCTGGTTTTTGAATTGTTCAGTGTACTGGTTGCGGCACATCATTGATGCAGCAATCTGACCGCAAAGCTTCACAATTCTCAAACTGACAGGTGTTTCCTCACAGTTGTCTTCTACTATAGTTTTGAGCTTCAGTACAAATTCTGCACATCCTTGGCCTTGCTTTTGAACTGCGTCATCGAAATCATTTGTACTGATCAATTTCTCATAGATCACCAGAGCAAGTGATAAAAATAGTTCTTGAAGTTCATTTGTACAAATTCTGCACATATCATTTCCATGAACTGACGAATTGTTTTGATCTGTGGTTGAAGAAATGTCCTGGGTCTCTGTGTTGCTCACATTTGCAGAAACGTTATGGTTTTGATCATCATTTCCTGGCGGTGCACATTTATTCTGGTTCTCTTCGTCGTCAACTGGTGCAGATTTTTTCTTGGTCTCTTCATCACTTTGGGACCGTTCCATTTTTGTGGACAGTATTCCCTCAAGAACCTGCAACAACAATGGGATTTAATTATATGGAAATGTAAGGGGCCTGAGATTCAAATCTTAGTTACCATGTTATCCGATGATTCTAGAAAAGTAGATAGAGAAAATGAAACAAACTTGAACACTCACCTTTGGCAGCAATGCATCCTTCACGCGGTCCTTGTCCAAATCGCAGTGAGCACATATATTTTCCAAGATCTGTGCTGCAATCATTCTGTTTGTGATATTGTTCGTAGCATCAAGTATTTCAGTGAGATGGTCAAAATGGTCCCTGACTAGGGCAGAGCACACTTCTTCACTGTTGACTGACAGGAATTCAAGTGTTCTCCCAGCTGTCGCTCTAAGCCGCTTAGATATGAAAGTGGATTCTTTGTCAAGGAAGATCTCCAGCTGCTTCTTCATGAGACTTTGCTTCATTTCCACGGTGAGGTTGATAGACACATCCAAGGCCAGTTCTGTCAGGATCTCCATTGCTCGCATCTGCAGCTCCTGGTTCAGCTGGTGGCAAGCTTCGTTGCTCATCTGGGCGAGAAGGCTCTCCAGGTTGCAGATTGCTTGTTGGTTAGCGAAGATCTCCCGGCGCAGACTTGTGCCAGCAGGGCCAGGACACCTCATGAGACTGTATAATACCTTCAAGGATCCATTTACTACGTCAGACCATGCAGTACTCTGGACCCCTTGGATCAAGGTGCTGGAACAGAGGGGCGCCATGATCTTGGGGAGGAGCCCCGGGGAGGTACATATTTCCATGCAGTTATGTTCGTCGGATGCGAGCCTCTCCAGGATAGTTAGGCCTTGCAGGATCATCTCGTTGCAGCTACCAATTGTTTCGCTCGCATGATTGTTTTGCTGCACATCGTCATCATTATCAGCTTCATCTTGCACAGCGACATCATCATCATCATCCCAATCACACTTTTCAAATACACGAACCAAAGCATGCATTGTGGATCGGGAACCTATATGACGGTGGGGACGGCCATTTTGTTGGTTGGTTTTCCAGCGATATGTCTGAGTGGTGGCTTCATCTTGGAGCAGAGTGGATATGCATCGGATCGCCCCTGGGAACTGGCTGAGATGGATGTAACCAGCGACATGCGCCACTATGCTGGTGGCTGCCTATCTCAGCTCCCTCGGTACCGGCCCTCTCCATCCAAGTATGTCGATGAGTTTCTGGACCCTGGGCCTGGAGAGAAGCAGAAGCGATCGGATGTTTGCCCCCTGCCTGATGAACGTGACAAGCATCCTGGCTCCACAGATAACGTCTTCCCCAGATTCAAAATCTATCAAGTCTGCGGCGTAGCGGCTGATTGTGCGACCTTTGATGGATGCAGGTTCTTTCCAGCATCTTGCTCGGGTGTCGAAGTAGTAGTCTACGAGCCATTCACGGCCCCACTCTCTGGGCAACTTGAAATATTGTCTGTTTTCTGCTATAAGAGATGCTCCCCCGATAAGATACAGTAGCCATATCAAGTAGAGCACACCTTGACAGAGAATTAGAGCATAGAACATGTCCAGTGCCGGCACCAGATTTGCCTTGGTGAGGTCTCCATCGTCATTGCTGCCGTAGTCACGCGCCAGTATGCGCCAGAGTGCCAGCCCTATGCAGACGGTGGGCCCACCATAGCAATAGAGGAACAGTACAATGTAACCTACTGCTAGAAACGCTGCTACCACCGCTAGAAACGCTGCTAGCAACGGTAGCAGCACCAAGCATGCCATTACAGCACCGGCAAAACCTCCCAAAGTGCAAGGGATGCGAGGGTCCCGTATAGGGACCGGCCTTTGGTCCACGGTCCGAAAGCAAGCCGCTGCCGCGCTCCGGAAACAAGATTGTGGGTCAGTGTAATCAGTTGGCTGGAAAATTTCTTGACCAATTCGTCCCCAAGTCGTTAAAGATCCTGTGCGGTGCCATGGAAAATCAATAGTGAATGATTTTATTTCAGCTCCAAATAAATGGTCAGTACCCATCCGTCTCCCTATGCGCGCGCCCACAGCCCCCTGCCTCAAGCACGATGTCACACACTGCCTCAATACAACACCACTATCTTATTCATTTGAATTGTCTACCCTATTTTTTGGTGGCAAGATGAAAATAAAATGTGGATATACTCAACACGTTGAATAAGTTGTGTTTACCGGCATCATTTATTAATTTCACAGTCATGTTTATATTTACGAAATTGTTTGATCGAGTTTGGTTTGGTGGCATGTTTTAGGTGATACGTACTCTCTGCTACTCTCTCCGTTTCAAATTGTACTTCACTTTGACTTTTCTAGATATATTAATTTAATTATGTATCTAAACATAGCGTATAACTAGGTGCACAACAAAATCAACGTATCTAGAAAAGTCAAATTGAACTACAATTTGGAACGGAGGGAGTACATTTCTTAGGCTACATCTTAGTTTTGGTTTGTGTCGTGGTCTAATATCGGGGGTATGCCACGCACACGCAAGACAATCGTATGGCTCGTGTGGGACTTCAATGGCCTAGCTCAAGGGACACAAGACGCTTGAGGTTTATACTTGGTTCGGCAAATCGGTGCCTAGTCCGCCTCCGATTGGAGTCACTATGTGGCCGAGCTCAAATGCTCGTGACGGGCGAATACAAGCTGTTCGAGAGAGGAGACCGGCTCCCAAGTCTCTGGTGGGTGTGGAGTGGAGATCGTAATGTTTCGTGTGCGAGAGTTGAGAGGTGAGAACCTGCCTTCTCCTGTGGCCGAAACCCCCCTTTTATAGCCACAAGGGGAGGTATACAGATGCCACATGGAGAGGGACTAAAAAGGAGAAGAATACAAAATAGAAGGGGTAAAGTGCTAAATGACGAGGGACCCATAGGTTGTACGTTTCACAGCCGTCGTCGTGGGCATGTTCGTGGCGTGTCCCGTCGCTACGGTCGTCGTCGTCTGCTGGATTCGGGGATGGGCGAAGTCCCGCCTCTATGCCCCGTCTCAAGCGTAGTAGGAACGCGTCTCGTTGGGATGGCCCCGTGATGTCTTTTTGTCGTGTAGCGGTTGGCGGTATGCGGCGTGGTGGGATGCGCCGGAGGCTTGGAGCTCGTGGCTCCACGTTGTTCCGAGCTCGAGGTCGTGCGGGTCGGGAGTATGCCGCGGCGGTCGTGGCGTAGGTCGTCGGGGCGGAAATCGTTCGGTCTCCCAGCTCGTGTGTGCGGAGAAGAACTCGTTGTCGGGAGAGCTCGTACGAGGCGGAGAGGGCTCAATTGATGACCTCGTGCTTGTTCCGGACGCAGAGAGCTCGTGCGGAAGAGCTCGTACGAGACGGAAAAAGCTCACGTGGAAGAGCTCGTACGAGGCGGAGAGGGCTCGACTGATGACCTCGTACGAGACGTAAAAGGTAGATGAACCCGGGGGTCGTACATGCCGCGGCTGCGTGCCGCGGGTCAGAGGTATGCCGCGCGATCTTCACGGTTGTGTGACGCGAGATTGTACGCTCCGGAGGTCGTACGAGTCGGAGTTTGACGGAGGTTGTCTTGACAGGATCACGAGTTGCCGAGCTTGGAGCCCGGAACTCGCAGGTCGTGCGTTCCGTGGAACCGCGGGTCGGGGTCCGTAGGACTGTAAGCTCGGGTAAGTCGTGCGTGACGTCTCGACGAGACCGGGGGTTCCCGATTTCTCTGAGCTCGGAGTTTGGGGATCGTGAACTCGTTCGAGACGGAGGAGCTCGTACGAGGAGGAGCTCGTGCTCATGCGAGGCGGAAGTACCCTCGCGGGCCGAGCTTGCGTTGATGCTGATCTGGCCGAGTGCCGCTTGGGTTTTTGCCGCGATCAGTCGTATGTTTTGGATACCCCTGATATAGGTATCCCACAGTTTGTATTTGATTAAGTCTAGGGAGTGGGAAATGGTCGTTAATAATACGACCAGGTTTATTTAAGGTCAGATTAATTTATTTAAGGTCGATCTGGGACCATCTATTTCTAAACATGGAAAAGTTTTGGCCTTTAATGAATTTTTAATACTTAATAATTCTATCCAAAGGTAATGATCATCATATAGATAAACAAAGTGCCACTTTTTGACTTGTGCTATATATACATGGGCGAGGAAAGAAATTGGAAGGAATATAGCATTTATATATTACTTACCTGGCAGCCTGCAGCATGCTAATGACGGTGAGGCACCAAAAATCCTTTCTCTGCAACGCGGTGACGAAGCCCCCAGCAGGACTACTGTCGACCACGTCAGTGCCAGGTAGCCTAAGCCCGTCACGGCCATGAGAATGTGCGTCGTCCAGGTCACGTGCCAGGTGAACGAAATATCGCTTCCTGGGCGACGCAAGGTAGCCATCTTCCGCGGACTGGAATTCCCCCGCCTTCCCGTCTCCTCTCTCTCTCAGCGCCGCCGGAAGGCTAGCAGATCTTCTACTTCTCGTAGCTAGCGTGGCTAGCTTACTTTTTTGGATTGAAGGTGTGCGGCGGCGATGCTTGCAAGTAGCAAAGGCCAACAAGATCTGGAGCGAGCGAGCAAAGCAACTACATACCCAGATGTAGAAGGGGAGTCAAATGTGGTGGTGACGACAGGCACACAAATGGAGTATGGCCTTTGCTTATACGGAGAGCGTGGAGCCGCGGACAAATGTAAACCAGAGAATGCAAATCTTGGAGATGGTGGCCACTCGAGATGGCGAGGAGGGGAAGGAAGAAGGCAGGCAGCGCAACCAGTGAGACAACTGCATTATTGAGCCCAAGGGAGAGGAGAGGGAGAAGAGAAGACTTGCGTGTTGACTGGTAAAGACCTGCACACGAGCGCTGGTTGCCGCAAAGCTGAGGCCGGGCCAAGAAGCCCTACAATAATCGCCGTGCACGCCGGGCCACCTGCGTACTTAGGAGTACTTCACAATGCAATAAACTGTGGACCCCATGCACTACGCTTTTACCCACACGTCTATAGGGTGTGTTTAGTTTCCTACTCTACTCCAAAATTTCCAAAATTCTCGTTCATCACATAAAATGCATCAAAACACGCATGTCCGGAGTATTAAATATAGATAAATAAAATAATTAGTTGCACAGTTTAGATATACATTGTGAGACTATTCTTTTGAGCCTAATTACCACATGATAAGATAATATTTACCATAAATAAATGAAAAATGCTACAATACTTTTCATTTTAAGCTAGGGTGTCAATTTTTAGTTCGCTAGAGTTTATATATGATTCTTTTGAGACTAGTTACAACATACTCCCTCCGCCCTAAAAGGTTGTCACTACGCCTTCGAGGAACAAATGCCGGCAATTGTATATAAAAATATATATAAATATTTATGCTAAGTAATTAGTATCATCGAAAAGATCTTCAAGTCTAGTTTTTTAACAAATTTATTTGAAAATTTAAATAATGCATATATTTTCTACAAATTAAGTCAAACTTGGTCACAATCTTTGCAAGGACTGCACCTTCACAATCCAAATTTGGTCATGTTTGAAGGGCTGGTTTGGGCTTTCCATTTTAGATGCAGTCAACATGAATGGTTCCATGCATAAATATTGGAGAAGATGTAGGGCAAAAATGGAAAGGTCAAACACAAGAAAATTTGATGGCCTCATGATATATCTTTGGTGGAACATTTGGAAGGAGAGGAATAGAAGAACTTTCCAAGGAACAAGTTTGCAACCAAGAGAAGTAGCCTATTTATTTATGCAAGGAAGACTTTTGATCAGTTTCAGTGGGCTTCAAGACCGAATGGAGAGAACAATGCTTAGCAGGAGAGCTGTTCTTCTCCTCTGTAAATTTTTACTTTGTCTTCTTTTTAGTAGTCTCAGTAGAAAAGGTGGAATGGTAGTGGTAGTGGCCATGGAATGGTTGTAAATCCTGTTTTTCTTTTTTTTTTTTTATCGTCAAATAAAAATCGGCAAAAAGCCTTTTACAACCTTTCGACAAAAAATTAATATATCCGGCTGTAGTTGCTTCCAGTTTTCACAATATATCAGAACATTATTAATATTAAGTACTCCGTCCCTAAATAGCTATCATTTGCGCTTTCTGAAAAATAAACACAACAGCTTCCTTATTGTGCTTCCTCGTCACCTTTGTTTGCTTCATTAACAAGATTTGGAGCGAGCGAGCAAAGCTACTAGGTACCCACAGATGGTTGCCCTATCGAATCCTGGATTCGACGCTGGTGCTCCCACCGGGATTTATTCCCATAATATTCTCAGGCGAGCCTCTCAATGGGTGGAGCTACAAAGCACTACTACAGAATCGCTCATCACTACCGCCGGTATCACTGCCGAAATTTAGTCCACCGGCAACGATGAACCATATCGGTAGTGATGAGCTTCCTCAGCGCTGGACAACCAGAAACTCCATGGGCTCGACTAAATCCAAAGAAGTGAAGATTTAGATCACCACCGGGTTGAATCATTCCCCGGCGGTGGTCTTGATGGACCGCAGATCACTTTCAGCGGGTTTGAATTAGAACCGATAGCGATTTGGCGATTGACACAACCGGGCTGAATTAGAACCGATAGCGATTAACTTGGGAGGAGGGGAAGCAAAATACAATGACAAGGAAGAGTAGAACAAACAAATAAACAGATCAGATTGACACGCATCGGATTAACAAACGACTGATCCATTAACAAACGACACATACCAAATTAAACTGTCATAGAAAACAACTGATATAATAAATTAACATAAAAAGAAAGCGGCTGGCCTAATTAAGCCGCCTTCTTGGCCTTCTTGGCCGCCCGCCTGGCCTTCTTCCCCGGCGGCCGACTCCATCTCCTCCGGTTTGGCCGGTATCCCCGAGCGAGGTTATCGGCCAAGTACTCGATCCGAGGCCGATGATGGACTTCTCCTCCAAGTGGTGATTCACCGTTGGCGGGCCAACTTGGTCGGCCCGTGCCGTTGAGCTTGTTGCGGGCGGCGCCGAGGCGATGCGGGATGAACTTCTCCGCCCGGTCGGCAGCCATGTCGATCGTCGGCGGCGTCCACCGACCCGGCCGGCTAATCGTGAAAACAGGTAGAGAGGGGAGTGTGTTTGGAGAGCGGAGTGTTGGAGAGCGGACCGGAGACAGGGGGTTATGTACGTATAAATAGGACTCAGCCGCGGTTAATTTGTAAGATGAGGGAACAGTTGAACGCAAATGATAGAAAATTAAGATTGACACGCATCATATTAAACCGATACAAGAAAACAGTGGGACCCAAATTAACGAAAGATAAAGAGATTGACATGCAACAGATTAACCAACAACTGATTCCTTAGCAAATTAACCACATAGATCATTGTATCTTACACATCCACACAAATTAGACAACACATAAATTAACATAAAAAGAAGAGAACCTAGGCCGCCTTCTTGGCCTTCTTGGCCGCCCGCTTGGCCCGGCGGCTTCCCGGGCGGCCGCCTTCCCGGCCTCCTCCTCCTCCGTTGGCCGGTATCCCCGGCGAGGGTATCGGCCGAGAGAGTCGATCCGGAGGGCGTAGAAGTTGGCCCTCTCCTCGAGGGGGTAGATTCACCTTTGGCAGGCCAACGTCATCGGCCAAAGCCGTTCGGCTTGGTGAGGGCGGCGCGGGAGGCTCTCCACAAATAACTTCATCTCCTCCCGGGTGGCGGCCATGTCGACGATCGTGGGCGGCGAGTCCGGCTTTCCCGTGTGAGGGGCACGAAAGAGAAGTTAGTGTTGGATAACGGGAGGGGGCGGGGGACGGGTATAAATGTGGCGTTTCCAAAAGACGGTTCCTCGGAAAACGTAAATCGGCCACCGCTGCGCCCAATGGCCGTCTCCTCGCACTCAACGGCGACCCATATTTTCCAAAGCACAACCGACGGTTAATTGTTTGTTTTTGACAAATTTTACATTGAACAAGTTAAGATTCAAATCAAATTTAAGCGTTATTTAATTTAAATCGCTCTTTTGAACGAAACAGATTCGAGGGACGGAGGGAGCAACACACAACAATAATATATATAATTTTTATTTTATTAATATATAAAAACAAAAAAACAGAACATATAAATAAAAATGATAAAAAACAAATAAAGAAAAAGAGGAAGGCCGCCGCCTAGTCCTCGTCCCTCCTCCTCCTCCTCCTCCTCCTCTGGTGTCGTCCTTCTTGGCCAAGCCTCGAGGACGATCCCGCCAACCGCTCCACCTTAGGGGCATAGTGGTTCATCTTCTCTTCTAGGGGTGGATCCACCCTTGAAGAAGACCATGGCCGTCCGCCCGGCTCCTTCAGCGCCCGAAGGTAGGGGCGGAGACGATCGAGGGTGAAATCCTCTCGATCATGTCACCCCAAGCGGCGCCGATCAGCAAGGTCCTCGCTCGCTTTTGCCTCTAGCCGTCTTGGCTAGAAGGTCCATGTGGTGGTCCCGCTTTTAGGAAAGGGCGGGGCGTAGTGAGAGTCGGAGTCGGAGTCGGAGCCGGGTCGGCCGCCGCGGTGCCTCCACCACCGGTTCCTTGCCCTTGTCATCCGCCGCCTCCATCTCCTCCCCGTGCGCTTGTTGGATCCCCGAGCCCGAGGCAGCCATGGCGTCAAGAATGTAAAGAGAATGTGGCCGGATTAGAGAACCGGAATGGATGAACGCCATGATCGAGTGTGTCCTTAAATAGTGAGTCGGCGGCTGCTCCACTTCCCCATGATCGAACACGGCGTCAAAGCAACCGCATGGAATTCACACGATCGCCGGTTGGAATTCGCAGACGATCTCTCTTCGGCCGAGTGTTTCCCGCGCCGTACGGTATTGCGCCAATTCTGGGCTGCGTTTCCAATGGTGCGCGGACGACAACCGGTCTCCACCTTCATTGATCACCGCCGGACCCACACATGAACCGACAGTGATTAACAAAATAGTGAAACAAATACTTATATTTGTAAAAAATCGGTTTATTGAAATCATTAATTTTATCTCAGCGTTAATGCATTGAGAGTTCAACTAACCCCATTCGCCTGCCACGTACACTCCGTATTATAAATTTTCATTTTAGTATACGTATATATAGGCCGCCGTGTAGGTCATGGCTTTGTGATACGTCCACGGCCGCAGCCTTGAGAATCGTGTTGCTCTAGTCTTCACTACGGTTCGCTTTAATTAAACCGACGGTGTCTCGCTTCCCATGAGAAAAGGCCGAGCACCCCCGCTGCTGCGTCGACGGGTTATATCAATGTCGATAACAACTGCTTGCCGGGTGCACTTTCAGCACCGGCGGTGATCACACAAATATCACCGCCGGGTGGTCACTACGCCACCCAGCGGTGTTTTTGGAGTATCACTACCGGGTTAAAACCGAGAACCGGCGGTGTTTTGCATTGTCAACGGCGAGCGATGCATACGACGGCCAACCCCCGCAACATATTGCGGTCGAGCGAACTGTTGCCACGTTCTCCGTACCCGCGGCCACAATGCTTGGTTTATGCGGTGCCAATTATCCAACGGTGAACGTCCATATCATCTGCCGGGTGCCAATTGAAACCGGCAAGGATCGATCATTACCACGGCATGTGGCCTATAAAAACGGTACATGCGGCCCTTAGGTTTGCAATTCAGTTCTCTTGGTCCTCTTTCATGAAACTCTTGATTCATTTGCACCGTTCTTCTTCCTCGATCTTCTCTCGCTACTCTCCACATACATATCTATGGCCTCTCTATGGGAGAAAAAGCCCTCCACGTCATGGATATCGTTCTTATGCATCTTAGGCCACCAAAATGGTTCACACACAAGAGGTGCTACAAGAGTCTTACTTTGAAGATTGAGCAAAGGATTGAGGGTTAGAACAGCCGTGAGATTCACGGAGCCATCCGGTTCTGTGTGCTTGAGAGGTTGGGCAAATGGGATTTACATGTCCATATGAGAGACATGGCATTCTCCTGATAAGATGATATCGATTTATGAAAATCTGCTTCAATGAAAATCTCCTTTGGTGATCAAAGCGATTTTCATAGATTAACATGATCTTCTCCTGCGAATGCCTATGCATGCTGTCATTGGGCGAAACCACGCTTGGTTGAGCAAAGGAAATCAGAAGGCATCCTTGCCGTGGATTCAATGTAAATCCGAGTTATGCCCTCCTTGTAAGATCGAGCACAAGAAACCTCACAGAAAGCACCGATGGAACGTCAACAGGCGCCCATCGAATTTCATCGGCAAGAATCACATTACCTTCTCGCGTTTTTTATTTTAAATGTGTTTGTACACTTTGATGAGAACATTGATCTACTCGTGGAAAGGTCTTTGTTATCATATATGTAACTTGTTTTCAAGGTCTTTGTTATCATATATGTAATCGGATATTGTAATCGGTTTGCTCCTCTATATCTATCTATATATATATATATATATATATATATATATATAGGTAAATTTTTTCTACACCCTAGGTGTAGTTACACCCATGTGTATATCTCAAGATTTGTGGTATATATGACCGAACGAAGTGCATGTGGATGAAGTATATAATCATACTAGACCATCTATGGTGGTATATACGTTAAGTATGCATTCATACTTTGAGTATATAGATATACTTTTTTTATATACAAAGCAAGTAGTGGCATTTTATGTAATATATTAAAAAATAAGGGTTCCATCGAAATTTTTTTAGTAGTAAGATCTAGAGTATCTTAATATGAGTATCTAAACATACTCAAACCAATAAACAAGTATGAACACATACACAATGTGGTTTTTTGAATATGGGTGTAACTACACCCGGTGTATAGAAAGTGCACCCTATATATATATATATATATATATATATATATATATATATATATATATATATATATATACCTATGTGCTATCCTACACCCTAGGTGTAGAATAGATTCTACACCCTTGCACCCAAACCAACGAGCCACCAACCCACACGTCGAACACAGGGTGTAGAATAGCACTGCCGCATATATATATATATATATATATATATATATATATATATATATATATATATATATATATATATATATATATGTAATCGTGTGTTCCTTTCCAATGGATGTTTGCATTTATATATCATAATACGGGTGCAGTTCTTTTTTTTTTTCGATGCCCTTCTTATCTTTCATGGACGAACATAAATATATAAATGCTCTATGTACTAACCGAAAAGTTGGTAAACATCATTGAAACGCACAACTTCGGTGAAAAAGAAAGGTCCAAGTAATCTCACAAAGAAGAAAGATATTACTAAACTGTCGGTTTGAAATATATCACCGCCGTGTTTTAATAGAGCCCCGGCAAAAAAAGAGACAACACTACCGGTTTGCAAATACGAAATCGATAGTGATCACCCTTCTATCGCGTTTATCACGTAGGAAAATCTAATAATAAAAATATAGATCAGAAAAACCTAAGATCTTGTGTGGGGGCATAATTTGGGAGTACAAGGTTGTAAAAAAATTCAAGACATTTCTACATTGTGGGAGTAGACATGCTTTACAAAGGTACATGACCCCTTTAATCGGAAGCATAACCCGACAATTACATCCATAAGCTATCTTTGGGTCATCTTCGTTCCGGTGTGGTCTCGGCCTCAAACTTTTCTTAGATGTGCACATGCCACGTGTGAAGGAACCACGATGTTTGAGATTTTTCGGACAAGGTTTGGTATTTTTTTCAATTAAATTGAATTTCTACGCGACGACCCGAGTAATTACAAAGTTGAACTCGGGTTACCCACTAACAAAGCCGAGTAGTGTCAAACTTTCCCACATGGTCTCATGTGTCCTAGGAGGCAATTCGGTGTGTAGATTGGTGCAAAATTCATAAGTTTTCAAGCTTTAATTAACCTCCTTCTATCGCGTTTATCACGTAGAAAAATCTAATAATAAAAATATGGATCGAAAAAACCTAAGATCTTGTGTGGGGGCATAATTTGGGTGTACAAGGTTGTAAAAAAATCAAGACATTTCTACATTGTGGGGGTAGACATGCTTCACAAAGATACATGACCCCTTTCATTGGAAGCATGACCGACAATTACATCCATAAGCTATCTTTGGGTCATCTTCGTTCCGGTGTGGTCTCAACCTCAAACTTTTTCTTAGACGTGCACATGCCACGTGTGAAGGAACCACGATGTTTGAGATTTTTCGGACAAGGTTTGGTATTTTTTTCAATTAAATTGAATTTCTACGGGGGCGACCCCGAATAATTACAAGTTGAATCTGGGTTACCCACTAACAGCCGAGTGGTGCCAAAATTTCCCACATGGTCTCATGTGTCCCTAGGAGGCAATTCATTGTGTAGGTTGGTGCAAAATTCATAAGTTTTCAAGCTTTAATTAACCTCCTTCTATCGCGTTTATCACGTAGGAAAATCTAATAATAAAAATATGGATCGAAAAACCTAAGATCTTGTGTGGGGGCATAATTTGGATGTACAAGGTTGTAAAAAAATCAAGACATTTCTACATTGTGGGGGTAGACATGCTTCACAAAGATACATGACCCCTTTCATCTAAGCATGACTGAAAATTACATCCATAAGCTATGTTGGGTCATCTTCGTTCCGGTGTGGTCTCGACCTCAAACTTTTTCTTAGACGTGCACATGCCACGTGTGAAGGAACCACGATGTTTGAGATTTTTCTGACAAGGTTTGGTATTTTTTCAATTAAATTGAATTTCTACTGGGGCGACCCCGAGTAATTACAGGTTGAACTGGGGTTACCCACTAACAGAGCCGCAGTGGTGCCAAAATTTCCCACATGGTCTCATGTGTCCTAGGAGGCAATTCGGTGTGTAGGTTGGTGCAAAATTCATAAGTTTTAAAGCTTTAATTACCCTCCTTCTATCGCGTTTATCACGTAGGAAAATCTAATAATAAAAATATGGATCAGAAAAACCTAAGATCTTGTATGGGGGCATAATTTGGGTGTACAAGGTTGTAAAAAAAGTTCAAGACATTTCTACAATGTGGGAGTAGACATGCTTCACAAAGGTACATGACCCCTTTCATCGGAAGCATGACCGACAATTACATCCATAAGCTATCTTTGGGTCATCTTCGTTCCTGTGGTCTCGGTCTCAAACTTTTTCTTGGGCGTGCACATGCCACGTGTGAAGGAACCATGATGTTTGAGATTTTTCGGACAAGGTTTGGTATTTTTTAAATTAAATTTAATTTCTCTGGGGCGACCTCGGTAATTACAAAGTTGAACTAGGGTTACCCACTAACAAAGCCGAGTGGTGCCAAAATTTCCCACATGGTCTCATGTGTCCTAGGAGGCAATTCAGTGTGTAGGTTGGTGCAAAATTCATAAGTTTTCAAGCTTTAATTAACCTCCTTCTATCGCATTTATCATGTAGGAAAATCTAATAATAAAAATATGGATCGAGAAAAACCTAAGATCTTGTATGGGGGCATAATTTGGGTGTGCAAGGTTGTAAAGAAAGTTCAAGACATTTCTACGTTGTGGGAGTAGACATGCTTCACAAAGGTACATGACCCCTTTCATCGAAGCATGACCGACAATTACATCCATAAGCTATCTTTGGGTCATCTTCGCTCCTGTGTGGTCTCGGCCTCAAACTTTTTCTTAGACGTGCACATGCCACGTGTGAAGGAACCACGATGTTTGAGATTTTTCGGACAAGGTTTGGTATTTTTCAATTAAATTAAATTTCTGCGACGACCCCCGAGTAATTACAGGTTGAACTCGGGTTTACCCACTAACAAAGCCTTGTGGTGCCAAAATTTCCCACATGGTCTCATGTGTCCTAGGAGGCAATTCAAATTGTGTAGGTTGGTGCAAAATTCATAAGTTTTCAAGCTTTAATTAACCTCCTTCTATCGCGTTTATCACGTAGAAAAATCTAATAATAAAAATATGGATCGGAAAAAAACCCTAAGATCTTGTGTGGGGGCATAATTTGGGTGTACAAGGTTGTAAAAAAAAATCAAGACATTTCTACATTGTCACAAAGGTACATGACCCCTTTCATTGGAAGCATGACTGACAATTACATCCATAAGCTATCTTTGGGTCATCTTCGTTCCGTGTGGTCTCGGCCTCAAACTTTTTCTTAGACATGCACATGCCACGTGTGAAGGAACCACGATGTTTGAGATTTTTCTGACAAGGTTTGGTATTTTTTTCAATTAAATTGAATTTCTACGGGGCGACCACAGAATAATTCACGAGTTGAACTGGGGTTACCCACTAACAGCAGTGGTGCCAAAATTTCCCACATGGTCTCATGTGTCCTAGGAGGCAATTCGGTGTGTAGGTTGGTGCAAAATTCATAAGTTTTCAAGCTTTAATTAACCTCCTTCTATCGCGTTTATCACGTAGGAAAATCTAATAATAAAAATATGGATCGAGAAAAACCTAAGATCTTGTGTGGGGGCATAATTTGGATGCACAAGGTTGTAAAAAAAATCAAGACATTTCTACATTGTGGGGGTAGACATGCTTCACAAAGGTATATGACCCCTTTCATCGAAGCATGACCCCAATTACATCCATAAGCTATGTTGGGTCATCTTCGCTTCGGTGTGGTCTCGACCTCAAACTTTTTCTTAGACGTGCACATGCCACGTGTGAAGGAACCACGATGTTTGAGATTTTTTGGACAAGGTTTGGTATTTTTTTCAATTAAATTGAATTTCTACGGGGACGACCCTCGAGTAATTACAGATTGAACTGGGGGTTACCCACTAACGAGAGCCAGTGGTGCCAAAATTTCCCACATGGCCTCATGTGTCCTAGGAGGCAATTGATTATGTAGGTTGGTGCAAAATTCATAAGTTTTCAAGCTTTAATTAACCTCCTTCTATCGCGTTTATCACGTAGGAAAATCTAATAATAAAAATATGGATCGAGAAAAACCTAAGATCTTGTATGGGGGCATAATTTGGGTGTACAAGGTTGTAAAAAGTTCAAGACATTTCTACATTGTGGGAGTAGACATGCTTCACAAAGGTACATGACCCCTTTCATCCGGAAGCATGACCGACAATTACATCCATAAGCTATCTTTGGGTCATCTTAGTTCGGTGTGGTCTCGGCCTCAAACTTTTTCTTGGGCGTGCACATGCCACGTGTGAAGGAACCATGATGTTTGAGATTTTTTTGGACAAGGTTTGGTATTTTTTAAATTAAATTTAATTTCTACGGGGCGACCAGAGTAATTACAGTTGAACTAGGGTTACCCACTAACAAAGCCGAGTGGTGCCAAAATTTCCCACATGGTCTCATGTGTCCTAGGAGGCAATTCAAAGGTGTAGGTTGGTGCAAAATTCATAAGTTTTCAAGCTTTAATTAACCTCCTCCTTCTATCGCGTTTATCATGTAGGAAAATCTAATAATAAAAATATGGATCAGAAAAACCTAAGATCTTGTATGGGGGCATAATTTGGGTGTACAAGGTTGTAAAGAAAGTTCAAGACATTTCTACATTGTGGGAGTAGACATGCTTCACAAAGGTACATGACCCCTTTCATCGGAAGCATGACCGACAATTACATCCATAAGCTATCTTTGGGTCATCTTCGTTCCTGTGGTCTCGGCCTCAAACTTTTTCTTAGATGTGCACATGCCACGTGTGAAGGAACCACGATGTTTGAGATTTTTCGGACAAGGTTTGGTATTTTTTCAATTAAATTGAATTTCTACGCGCGACCACCCGAGTAATTGCGAGGTTGAACGGGATTATACATACTTCACAAAAGCATTACAATTAATTGATTACAATTGACATGGTACAATAATCAAAGTGTACAAACACATTAAGAAATAACCACCTCAAAAACACCCTTCTAGCACCTATGCCCAAGGTGGTTACAATGCTACATGTTATGCTTAATTGATCTAAGTAAAGGCGGATGGGACCTCTGTGAAAAACCAATGTCTCTCCATGTCGGCAAAGGCCCGACAGAGACGGGCTCTCATCTCCCGGCGACGGCACAAGAATACACGCTACTTGGCTCCACGCTTTCCGTATTCCGGATCCATGCAACAATGGCGTTGCACGGCGTCACACCCGCTTTACACTAAAAACGTTGTAGCTTAATCTTCAAAAACACCCTTCTAGTACCGCTGTATACACTTTGTCTACCCATGATAAAATGTTTATGTGGAGGGCTTTCTCCCAAATAGAGGCCATATATGTGGATAGGAGAATGGGCAAATAACGAAGAGGTCGTAGGCGCACGGTTCGCCATACATGGCTCTCTGCGGCGGGGCTATTTTTATAGGCGGTGGTAGGTGGGAATGAGCGGTGGTAGGTGGCAACAAGTGTGATCTTATCACCGTGAGCGGTGGTACCGTGTGTGGCGTGGCAACGATTAATCGATCATCGCGGGTCAGCCCGACGTTTATACCCGGCGGTGAACCTATAATGTAACACCGCTTGGACTCTTTGCTAAACTGGCAGTGATTAACTATAGAAATAGGCGCGCAAGTGAAAGGTCCTAATGGCTAGAGGGGGGGGTGAATAGCCTATTAAAAATTCTCGCAACAACACTAAGCACCGGGTTAGATAACAAGATGGCGTAGCTAATATAAGCGATGCTACGAACTAGCTATGCAAGCCACAAGTCAATTCTATTGTCTCTAATCACAACAAGAGCTAAGTCGCTAATTTACTCCTAGGTGAACAAGAAATTCTAACTATATTACCAACTAGGAGCTAACAAGCCTAAACAAATTAAACTCACTACTCAAGCTAACAAGCGAAGCAAGGCTACACAAGATATATCAAAGTAAATGCACGTGGAGTAGTGAACGATATACCGACGTCGATATGTAGAGGTGGAAGCCAATCACCGTGATCAATATGAAATCTCCAACGAGCAAGCACACAATTGACACGATGATTTTTTACCGAGGTTCACGTGCTTCGCCGGGACGCTATGTCCTCGTTGTGGCGACACACTCACTTGACGTGTGCTAAGCTTAATGGCGCTCAAGCAAACGATCACAAGAGAGGGTCCAACAAGCCACGAGCAATCCACTAGTGCTCCTTTCGCAATCTCCCAAGGGGGTAAGGAACGACCCCTCACAATCACCACCACCGTGTGGCCTCAAACAAGCTCCACTTGAGCTCAACACGCCTCTTGCTCCAAGCCGCTAGGGAACCGGGCAAATTCCCAAGAGAAACAAGAATCCCGCAGCTTCTCAAGAATGAAGTGCTCTAGATGCAACCAAGCAATGCAATGCACTTCTATCACTCTCAATCTCACCAAGAATTCGAGTTAGAGTTGGGGAGATGAGTGGAGAGGAGTATCAAATGCTCACTAGCAAGTTGGAAGCTTCAAATGTGCAAGAGAGAGCTCCAAGAACCAGCCAACCAAGTATATATATGGCTCCTCTCGAAATGGAGCCGTTACTCTAAAAAATTTGCCCTCTGCAAGAGCGGCCGGACGCTTCGACCGGAACCACCCGGCGGGTCGGTCGTGGGTCCGGTCGGTGCTTCGTCACTACCGACAAGCACACAGGCCCACCGGTTGGCTTTCTCCGCGCGTCCGGTCGGGGGTTCGGTCACCACCGGAAGCGTCGGGTCCGGCTTCCGGTCCGGTCGCGTCCGGCCAAAAGCAGCGCCCTACCCAGCTCTCGCCGCGCCTTGACCGGAGCCACCGGGTCGGTCGCGTCGATCGAGGGTCGAAGCGTCCGGTCACCCCGAAAACAAAGAGCGTCTTCTTCTTTTCTTTTGCTCTTTGCTTCAATCTTGCTTTGCCTCTTGCCTTGGGTTGCCAACACGTCAAGATGACCACGTTATCACCAATGTTAGCACGTCGAGATGTTAGGGCAAGATCGAAGTTAGTGCTCTCATGTCCTAAATGCAATATGCAAGTCAATTGGACCTAGAAGCACTTCATGCAAGGATTGTCGCGGCATCCCCTCTTGATAGTCGGCTATCTATCCTATAATGTGATCACACGCTCTATCGTGTCTTGATCACCAAAAGGAAAACCCTATCAAGTATACCTTTGCCTTGATCTCCCAGGTTCCTCTCAAGCCGATCACCGAGCTTGACGCGATCCATCATGTCCACCATCATCGTCCATGTTCATGATCATCATGCTCCTTGTCATCAACCTAATCCTTTCTCAAATCACACACTTAGAGCAAGTGTCGTCATCAGTTTCCAAAACCAAACATGAGATTTCAATCTCCCCCTTTTTGGTAATTGATGACACCTCTAAACACAAAGATTTGAAAAAAAATTCAATTGAACTTGAATTGCTTGCCCATAGGAAATTGATCATGAATCAAAGGATTGGACAAACACTTCAAGGTTCGGTTTTGGTAGTAGTAGCTCCCTCCTACATATGTGCTTCCATGTGTTTGGATCAATTTGGCACATATGTATGGATAGAAACCTTGGGGGAGAGATACTAATACTAAAAAGAGATGCTAAGGTTCTAGAATTGGACCTTTGAAGCGTGAGACCATCGGAGTCCTTAGCATCATGTATCTAGACATTCATCAAAGACTCAACATACCCCATGAGTTCAACATTATAGGATAAAATGTGAGCTTTATCTAGATACATCCTATGCATGCTAGTTGATCAATACATCAATCAATTTTCAAAAACTAGCATACACCAAGCAATCATGTATATTGAATTTAGATTGCCAATGCAACATCACATTATGATCATGCACATACAAATGCATAAATAGTCTATGAGCTTGCTCCCCATATTTGTGTGATCTTTTCCAACATCTTTGTGACTTATTTCTCCCCCTTTGTCAACAATCACCAAAAAGGTGTAAATGAGAGAAATCAAGTCAATCAAAGTCACACATGTGGTCTCATCTAGATCACTTGCCTTTCTATGTATTCAAGTTTGCACCAAGGACAAGCTTTTTCACACCTCATTTGCATAAGGGTTATCTTGCACCATGTTAGAATACACATCAATAGAACATTTTCTAGAGTTGACACTAGGATTGCAAGCACATAAACATGTCATATGCCACCACTAGTTCATGAAAGCATTCAAAGCAATAGTGGTGCCACACATACATTGAAAACATTTGATTTTCCATGAATGAGCCTATTAAGCATGCATGATGTCTAGATGCACTAACAAGTCCTTAGCATAGTATGAATGCCATGACAACCAACTTTTACCTTGGGTTTGTCGAAGGAGAGGCATGTCATATAAGTGGGGTGCATCAACTCAAGTTGGAGAAGTCAATAATGTTCAATTCTCCCTTTAGCATGCAAAATCTCTTCTCATCAAGTGGCTTGGTGAATATGTCGGCTAGTTGATCTTTGGTGCCAATGCCCATGATACAAATGTCACCCTTTTGTTGATGATCTCTTATGAAGTGGTGCCTTATATCAATGTGCTTTGTTCTTGGATGTTGAACCAGATTTTGAGTCATCTTTCTTGCACTTTCATTGTCACAATACAATGGAACATTGTCAAATTTGAATCCAAAATCCCTCAAGGTTGACCTCATCCATAGCAATTGAGTGCAACAACTTCCCGCACTAATGTATTCGGCCCGGCGGTTGAGAGAGCAACACTATTTTGCTTCTTTGAAGACCATGATACTAGTGACCTTCAAGGAATTGACATGTGCCACTTGTGCTCATTCTATTGATCTTGCATCCTCCATAGTCGGAATCCGAATATCCAATCAAATCAAACTTGGATCCCTTTGGATACCATAGTCCAACATCTTGTGTGCCCTTTAAGTACCTCACAATTCTCTTTGTTGCTTTGAGGTGACTTTCTCTTGGATCGGATTGATAATCTAACACACATGCCCACACTAAATGCAATGTCCGGCCTTGATGCGGTTGCATAGAGCAAACTCCCAATCATGGACCTATACTTCTTTTGTTCAACCATCTTGCCACTAGGGTCGGGGTCTAAGCTTCCATTTGTTCCCATTGGTGTGGACATTGACTTGGCATCTTGAAGATCAAACTTCTTGATCATATCCTTGATGTACTTGCTTTGACTAATGAATGTGCCATTCTTCAATTGCTTGATTTGAAATCCAAGAAAGAATGTGAGCTCTCCAAGCATTGACATTTCAAACTCATTGGCCATCATCTTAGCAAACTCCTCACAATACTCTTAATTGGTTGACCCAAAGATAATGTCATCAACATAGATTTACAACACGAACAAGTCATTTCCAATCTTCTTGGTGAAGAGAGTGGTGTCCACCTTGCCCATCTTGAACCCTTTAGAGAGGAGAAAATCTCTCAACCTCTCATACCATGCTCTTGGTGCTTGCTTCAAGCCATACAAAGCCTTCTTCAACTTGTAGACATGGTTGGGATACTTCTCATCTTCAAAGCCCGGGGGTTGTTCAACATACACCAACTCATTGATGAAGCCATTTAAGAATGCACTCTTCACATCCATTTGATAGAGCTTGATATCATGAGCACATGCATAAGCAAGCAAGATTCTAATTGCTTCAAGTCTAGCAACCGGTGCATAGGTCTCTCCAAAGTCAAGACCCTCTACTTGAGTGTACCCTTGAGCTACTAGCCTTGCCTTGTTTCTCACAACAATTCCATTTTGATCTTGCTTGTTCTTGAAGACCCACTTGGTTCCTATCACATTATAGTCCTTTGGCCTTTCCACCAATTCCCATACGTCATTTCTCTTGAAATTGTTCAACTCTTCATGCATGGCATTGATCCAATCTTCCTTCTTCAAAGCATTCTCAATGTTCTCCAGTTCTTCTTGTGCTATAAAGGCATGGTGAGCACAAAAGGATGCCAATCTTCTTCTAGTAACCACTCCACTATTGATGTCACCGACAATTTGATCAATTGGGTGGTCTCTAGCAATGTTGGATGGTTGCATCACTTGCACTTGATGACTAGGATAGGGAGTTGGACTAGCTTGTTGCTCTTGATCTTCATCTTGAGTACCACTAGTGCTTGCTTCACTTGCATCAAACTCAATTGTAGTGGTAGGCAATGGAGTGTCTTCATCATCTTCAACTTGCCTTGGCCGAATGTCACCAATATCCATTGACCTCATAGCATTCTCCAAGTTAGAACCACTCACATCATCATGATTTTCAACTTTATTTTGAGAGCCTTGGGTTTCATCAAATTCAACATCATGAACCTCTTCAAGCTTGCCACTACCCAAGTTCCAAACTCTATATGCTTTGCTTGTGGTTGAATATCCAACAAGGAACCCTTCATCACATTTCTTGTCAAACTTGCCCAATCTTGTGCCTTTCTTGAGAATGTAGCATTTGCATCCAAAGACTCTAAAGTATCCAATGTTGGGCTTTCTTCCATTGAGCAACTCATATGGTGTCTTGCCAAGCATTCCATGGCAATAGAGTCGGTTGCTACAATAGCAAGCCGTGTTGATTGCTTCGGCCCAAAAGGAATGACTAACATTGTATTCACTAAGCATTGATCTTGCCATTTCAATCAAGGTTCTATTCTTCCTCTCAACTACACCATTGGATTGAGGAGTGTAGGTTGGTGAGAATTGATGTCCAATTCCAAGCTCATCACACAACTCTTCAATTCTTGTGTTCTTTAATTCACTTCCATTGTCACTCCTAATCTTCTTGATGGATGTCTCAAACTCATTTTGAACCTTCTTGACAAATGTCTTGAAAAGCTCAAATACATCATTCTTGTCATGCAAAAAGAACACCCATGTATATCTTGTGTAGTCATCAACTATGACAAAACCATACTTGTTGCCTCAAATGCTTGAATATGATGTTGGCCCAAACAAGTCCATGTGTAGCAACTCAAATGCCTTGCTTGTACTCATTGTACTCTTGGTTGGATGTGCATTGCCATGTTGCTTTCCGGCTTGACATGCTCCACAAGGTTTGTCCTTCTCAAACTTGACATCACTCAAGCCTCTAACCAAGTCATGCTTCACTAACTTGTTCAATTGTTTCATTCCAACATGACCAAGCCTTCTATGCCACAACCACCTTTGCTAGCTTGTGAGAGTAGACATGTTGTCAACTTGGCCTCTTTTGACTTGAAATCAACAAGATAGAGATCACCATATCTAAATCCCTTAAACATCATGTTGGCACCATCACCACTAACCACTTCAACTTCTTGGCTTGTGAATATGCATTTGTAACCAAGATCACAAAGTTGAGAAACCGACAAGAGGTTGTAATCAAGATTGTCCACTAGCAACACCTTGGATAGAGTCTTCTCTTGTGTAATTGCAATCTTGCCAAGACCCAAAACACTACCCTTCTTGTCATTGCCAAAAGTGATTGACTCATATTCTTCAATGCCCTTGATGCTAATTGACTTGAACATGAGAGAATCCCCGGTCATGTGTTGAGTGCACCCACTATCCATTATCCAATGCTCTCCTCCGGCACGGTAATTGACCTACAAGACAAGATCAATTCTTCTTAGATACCCAATGTTGCTTGGGTCCTTCAAGGTTAGTCACCAAGGCCTTTGGTACCCAAATGGCTTTCTTCTTTGAGCCCCATCCATGGTGTACCAATGTACCTAGCACGAACACCATTGTTCTTCTTCACAAGCATATAAGAATGATCAAGCTTGATAGAAGTAACATTGGTCCTCTTGTTCATGCACTTTTGCTCTACATGACCAACTTGCTTGCAAGCTTTACAATAGCTACCATTGTTCTTCACAAAACGTGTCTTGTGAGTTACAAGGGCGGCCTTGCCTTTCTTGGGGATATAGCCTAAGCCCTCCTTGTATAAGGATGCTCTTTGGCTACCCAAGCACATAAGCAAGCGGTCCTCACCACCATAGGCCTTAGCCAAGGAGTGATTGAGCTCCTTTACTTCCCTCTTTAAGCAAGCATTCTCATGAATAAGCATAGGGTTGTCATTATCCTCACTAGAGATGGATGTGCTAGTGATAGAGCTAGTGGAGGTCTCACACTTGGGGGTTGATTCATCAACAAGGATGTCACACATGATGCTTGCATTGGATGTATCAACATTTTCAACAACTAAGCACAACTTGTGCTCTTCAAGTAGAGAGGAATGAGCTTTCTCTAACTTAGAATGAGTTTTCTCAAGCTTCTTATGGTCTTCCTTTAGACTCTCATAAGATGCCCGAAGCTCATCAAGTTCTTGCTTAAGGCTCTTTGTTTCCTTATGCAAGCCCTTGCATTCCTTTCTACTCTTCTTGAACATCACAACACACTCATCAAACATTTTTTGCAACTCCTCCCTAGATTGAGTTGGCTCCTCATCATCACTATCACTATCACTATCATCATCATCATCTTTAGTGATAGATTGTACCTTGGTGGCCTTAGCCATGAAGCATGAAGAAGGAGTGTCGAAGAGGGAGATCTTGTCATGCATAGCAAGGTGAGCTTGTCCCTTCTTCTTGTTCTTCTTCTCTTCCTCTTCATCACTTGAAGAGGATGAGCCATCACTATCCCACATAGCCACATGTGACTCATTCTTCTTCTTAGGCTTCTTCTCCTTCTCATTCTTGGCATCATTCTTCTTTCTTGCTTTCTTGATGCCCTTCTCATCATCACTTTCATATGGGCACTCGGCAATCAAGTGACAATCATCATGGCAACGAAAGCATGTCATGTTGCCTTCATTCTTGCCATCCTTGGTCTTCTTCTTGGATGATTGCTTCTTCTTGTTCTTGGAGATGTAGTTCTTCTTCACAAACTTTCCCAATCTCCTCACAAAGAGAGCCATGTGCTCATCAATCTCACTTCCACTTGTTGAAGTGCCATCCTCTTCATCACTTGATTCTTCCTTCTTCTTCTTGCCCTTGGATGAAGAACTAGCTTTGAGTGCTAGCCCTTTCTTGTCTTCTTTCTTGTCCTCATCCTTAGCTTTCTTGTTGGCCTTGTTGATGAGCTCTTGCTTCTTTGAATCATCTCTAAATGAATCATCGGTCATCACTTCATCAAGCAATTGGTTTGGTGTCAAGGTCTTCAAGTTGGTCTTCACCAAAACCGTCTTGAGCATCTCAAATCTCTCCGGTAAGCATCTCAAGAACTTCATGTTGAATGTTGTGTCCTTGATGTCTTCACCGAGTGCATTGAGATCGTTCACCAATACTTGCATGCGGTGGAACATCTCCGCACACACTCGCGTCTTCCTCCATCTTAAAGCTATTGAATTGTTCAAGCTTGATGTAGGCTTTGGCTTGCTTGACTCCTTCCGGTGCCCTCATAGCACTCTTCTAGCTTCTTCCATATGTCATGGGCGTGGTGAGTGACTTGACTTGCTCAAACACTCTATCATTGAATGCCTCATGAAAAGCACTCACGGACACATCATTGGCATATATCTTCCTCTCTTCCGCGGCGGTTGGCTCATTTGGCTTTGCCACCTCAAACTTGTTCTCGGTCAGAACCCACACTTCTCTATTGATTTGCTTGAGGTGTGCGGTCATCTTCAACTTCCAATGCCCAAAGTTGGTGCCATCGAAAGGTGGCGCCTTCTTGGTGTTGTTGACATGGAAAGTAGCCATTTTCTTATCACCGTTGGATGTTAAGCCACTCAAATACGGTGCCTCGGCTTTGATACAACTTGAAAGGTCCTAATGGCTAGAGGGGGGGTGAATAGCCTATTAAAAATTCTCGCAACAACACTAAGCACCCGGGTTAGATAACAAGATGGCGTAGCTAATATAAATGATGCTAAACTAGCTATGCAAGCCACAAGTCAATTCTATTGTCTCTAATCACAACAAGAGCTAAGTCGCTAATTTACTCCTAGGTGAACAAGAAATTCTAACTATATTACCAACTAGGAGCTAACAAGCCTAAACAAACTAAACTCACTACTCAAGCTAACAAGCAAAGCAAGGCTACACAAGATATATCAAAGTAAATGCACGTGGAGTAGTGAATATATACCGACGTCGATGTGTAGAGGTGGAAGCCAATCACCGTGATCAATATGAAATCTCCAACGAGCAAGCACACAATTGACACGATGATTTTTTTTAGGTTCACGTGCTTGCCGGCACGCTAAGTCCTCGTTGTGGCGACACACTCACTTGACGTGTGCTAAGCTTAATGGCGGTGCCAAAACCCCTATGGGCGCTCAAGCAAACGATCACAAGAGAGGGTCCAACAAGCCACGAGCAATCCACTAGTGCTCCTTTCACGAATCTCCCGCGGGGTAAGGAACGACCCCTCACAATCACCACACCTGTGGCCTCAAACAAGCTCCACTTGAGCTCAACACCGCCTCTTGCTCCAAGCCGCTAGGGAACCGGGGCAAATTCCCAAGAGAAACAAGAATCCAGCGGCTTCTCCAAGAATGAAGTGCTCTAGATGCAACCAAGCAATGCAATGCACTTCTATCACTCTCAATCTCACCAAGAATTCGAGTTAGAGTTGGGGAGATGAGTGGAGGAGTATCAAATGCTCACTAGCAAGTTGGAAGCTTCAAATGTGCAAGAGAGAGCTCCAAGAACCAGCCAACCAAGTATATATGGCTCCTCTCGAAATGGAGCCGTTACTCTAAAAAATTTGCCCTCTCAGCAAGATCGATCGGACGCGACCGACCGGAACCACCAATGGGTCCGGCCAGGTCCGGCCGGTCGTTCCGGCCGCTACCGACAAGCACCACGGGCCCACTTCGCTTTCTCCGCTGGGGCCCGGCCGGGGTTCCGGCCACCACCGGAAGCGTCCGTCCGGCTTCGGTCGGCCGTGCCCGCCAAAAATAAGCCGCAGAGCTCTTCGCGGGCGACGGACCGGAGCCACCGGCCGGTCGCGTCCGGCCGAGGCGAAGGCCCACCGGCCACCCCGAAACAAGAAATGGCGTCTTCTTCTTTTCTTTTGCTCTTTACTTCAATCTTGCTTTCCCTCTTGCGTTGGGTTGCCAACACGTCAAGATGACCACGTTATCACCAATGTTAGCACGTCAAGATGTTAGGCAAGATCGAGTTAGTGCTCTCATGTCCTAAATGCAATATGCAAGTCAATTGGACCTAGAAGCACTTCATGCAAGGATTGTCGCGGCATCCCCTCTTGATAGTCGGTTATCTATCCTATAATGTGATCACACGCTCTATCGTGTCTTGATCACCAAAAAAAGGAAAACCCTATCAAGTATACCTTTGCCTTGATCTCCCTAGTTCCTCTCAAGCCGATCACCGAGCTTGACGATCCATCATGTCCACCATCATCGTCCATGTTCATGATCATCATGCTCCTTATCATCAACCTAATCCTTTCTCAAATCACACACTTAGAGCAAAGGATTAGTCCACAAGTGTCGTCATCAATTTTCAAAACCAAACATGAGATTTCAGCGAGGTGAAAATTTCACAAGTCATTTGAACCCCGCGCCATTCGTTCCCGGCCTCGACGATATATAATAGCCGGGCGCGGCGAGCTGAAATTTTCCTGGTCATTTCAACCTCGCGCCCCAATCGTTCCCCACCACCGCCGACGGAGCACCACCACCACACACGCCGCAGCTTGTCCGTCGCCCGCATGGCGCCCCCTCCATTCTCTTCTTCTCCGACGTCCCCAACGCCGCGCCCAAGATCCTACGCCCTTCCACGGTGAGAACTAATTAGCCATTTAGTTCCTCGAGATTTTGCCTATGAGAATGAGATCTAATCCGCCGTTGTTCTCGCCTCGCCTCTCCGCTTGTTCTTCGTCCACGCCGACGGGGACCGCCGCGCTACACCGCACCGCCGTCGCAGCCTCCCGCCGCCCCCCGTCTACGCCCGACACCGTACCGCGCGCGCGACCTCGAGCTCGATTCCGCCCGAGAAGAATGCCCCGTCCGCGCCCTTTGCTTCCTTCTAGGGCGCTGCGTCTCGCACCGCCAAGACAAGACAGAGCGCGCTGGACCGCACGGAAGCTTCGGTGAGTGCGTCGGTCACCCTTTGAGTTGTTCGTTGAAATGCCCGTGTTGATAAATCCAACCTGCTATTTCCTTTTTCTATTTAGATTTTGCTTTCAAACAGTTCAGGATCCTTATATAGTAGCAAAAGTTTTTTAATTGGTCTATGGTGAACAAATTAGATTTAAACATTGTGGTCATTTACAAAGAATGATTGAAGACATTCTAATGCTCGAAGTGTGATTGAAATGAGATAGATGTTGAAATTCATGAGTTTCGTGGTGTTCAAAATCTTGTTGTACAACATTTACGAATGACATAGCATTAACATCCTATTTTTGGCTGCATGTATAGGCAAACCATGGCGTGGTATGTAGTGCATGTTGGTCAAGTGCCGAGATCTATCGAACCTAGGAAGATTGCTCGCTCAAATCTCCGCTACCCCGTAATTGCTACAAAAAATACAAGACCTGAAGCTTTGAAGCTTTCGGGGCCTACTATGGTGAAAACTTTCACTATCAACCAGCCCTCGAGATCGATGAAAAGCCTCTCTCCATAGATATGAAGATTAGGAGAATTGCGACTTGGCCTATGAAAGATGTTTTGATTTCAGTCATGGCTATTGTCATTGTTTTCCTTATTTGGAAGTTGATGTCCTAGGCTCAATTTAGAGGAACATTAGGTGGAGTTAGTTGTATGTAACCTTTGAACCATGTAATGTTTTGTCGATTTTAATGTATCTACGATGCTTTTATGGGTTTAAAAATAGCTGATTTTCGGAAAAAAATTCAAAAAATTATAAAAATTTTAAACAAAAACGCCGGTGGCATGGGCCCGACAGTGAATGACATACAAACCGGTAGTGTAACTACACCAAACACTATCGGTTTGAATTACAAACCGTCATCGATGACGCGAAACATCATCGCTTAAATTTTGCACTAACCAACCGATAGTCTCCACTCTAATAACGCCGGTCGGGGTTGAAATCAGCCGACAAGTGTTCACGTAAAAGTTCAGCGACGGGTTCAATATAAACCAACATTGTTAGCTCTTCGATACACTTTATCGGCTCAATCCAACCCGATAGTGTTATCCCTACAGTTACGGGTTGCTTAAAGCCCGATAGTGCTCCCAATATCAACTCTGCGGCCGACTTCGAACCCGCATTGCTTGGATAAAAAATGCGCTGCCCGGTCCGTGGAACACCCGACGATTGTTCGGTGATAGTCTTATTTGCCGTTCGATATCAAACCGCCAGCCTTCTCCCTCGCATCACCGGGCCGGTGTTTTGGCCCGTAGTGTTTCAAACCCCACATCACTACCGCTATGGTTACTGCCGGTTTCGGTTTTGCCGCTGAAGGGGGGTTAGAGCCCTAAAAGTGATGGACAATTCCGTAGTAGTGGAGGGATCGCGACTCGCCCATCTCCGGTCTCGATAACTCTACTAATCTCCATAGACGCGTCTTTGATTATGTGTATAGTTGTAGGTCTGATTGTATACGGTGGTGTGTGTGAGGTGGTGGCGTGTGTGGTGTAAGTGTGTGTTTGTCTATGAACATACTCCCTCCGTCTCACAATGGAAGACGTTCTAGGATCGGGGCGGCAAGAATTCAAGAACGGTGACAAAGTACCGCATGCCCCTACCGTGACCGCTGGCCGGGCGGTTCTTAAACTTCCCGTTCTGCTGTACTACTCGTGAGGAGAGTAGTGGAGATGGAGGTGAGGAGAAGTCTTTTTTATTCGATAGTGGAGGAGGGCGAGGTGACAGGATGGGGATGGTCAGCGTACTTGGCATAGGGCTGCACCAGAGCTAGTAAGCTAAAACGACTACCATTTCGAAACTTTATTTGAATCCTTCAACGTCTAGTATTCCGGAGACGAGGGAGTATGCTTCAAGCCTACAGCTATATCCAGATGAGAGGTGTCAAAAAAAAAAAAAAAAAAAAAAATACCCACGGATGTAGAAGGGGAGTCCGATGTGGTGGTGACGACAGGACATATGTGAGTAGAGACAAATGGAGTACGGCCTTTGCTTATACAAGGGAGCGTGGAGCGGCGGACAAATGTAAACCAGAGAAATATAAATCTTGCAGATGGTGGCCACTCTCATTGAAGAGATGGCGAGGAGAGGAAGGAAGAGGGCAGCTGGAGTAGATGATGATTACCAGGATTAAGAAAGACTGTATGTAGTTATTACGACCAGGCATTGGGCCCAAGGAGAAGAGAAGACCTGCCAGTTGACTGGTAAAGACCGGCACGAGCATGTGCTGGTTGCAGGAAAAGCTGAGGCCGCGCCAAGAAGCCGTACAAGAATCGCCGTGCACGCCGGGCCACCTGAACGCGTGAAATGACTCCCCAATGCTACAGCGCTGATTCCAGGAATCCAATGCTATACTGATGCATCCTTCACACCTGATCACACACCCCAGGCTCCCAGATCAGCTGGTCTTGGGATGACCCACAGGCACGCCCGACGCAAACGATCCACATCAAGGCACATGTCTCGGGAGTACATGTCTCAGGTATTGCGACAGCGCTACTCCCTCCGTCCCAGTAGACGTTTGCTTCACCACCATCGATTGTTGGTGACAACCGTCTTTTCACCATTGCCCATTGGCGAGTGGTATGCGGTGGCGGTGATGACAAAATAAACAATCAACGATACCTAATTAATATATCCGACAGTAATTGCTTCCAGTTTTGACAACATATTTACAAATCTAGCTGGGACTTAATAGCTTATGAAAATGAAGCATACAGATATAATCATTAGATCCATACATGATATCGAAAGAACATAGTACTGTTTACAATAACGACCGGTGCTAACACAACAACTTTGTTAAGTCCGTCCCTAAATAAGCTGTTGTTTGTGCTTCTCGAGAAATAACTTTGATTAAATATATAATACAAAAATGTTAATATCTATGATAGATAATTAGTATCATCGGAAAGACATTTGAATCTAGTTTTTAGCAAATTTATTTAGAGATACAAATAATTTTCTATAAACCAAGCTTGTGGCTCGCATACAAGGGTGACGATAATTATTTAGGGACAGAAGGAACAATGTTCTACCACAAGTGGTACACTGCATAACAAAGGTAATGATCTCAACAAACGTACACAATGAAAATCAAAAAGTCGTGCTCCTTTTGTGGCACTCTACTAGCATGACGACGTGTAGAGCATCTTCAGATTGAGGGTGTCACGGTCGCCTTCTGAGAGGGTGGCGGTGACACGACCGGCCGGCGGCGGGTGGCTGCCCTAGGGCAGGGGCGATGCATGGGGCAAGCAGGGCGGCGTGTGTGTGGAGGGCGGCGGCGGCTAGGGTTAGGGGCAGAGCTAGAGAGCTCGAGCTTTCGGGTGTTACCCTTTAATTCTTCTAATTAAGATCCACTTGGTTACATGCCCTTGTATTTATTGTGGGATACCAATATCGGGGTACCCCAAAACACACGACTAATCGCGGTAAAAAAAAAACAATAACAACATTCGGCCTAACTCCGCCTCGTGTGGGCTCGAGTCCGAACCCCGTCTCGCACGAGCTCGGAGAACGGAGCCCGAACCCCGCACCTTGTCTCGTGCACCCGCGACCTCGAGGTCGTCGCGGATCACCTTGCCTCGCGGCACATACGACCCGAGTTCGTTGACTTCTTTCCGCCTCATACGAGCTCTTCCACACGACTCCGTCGCCTCCTCGTGAGCTCTTCCCGACGAGCTCTTTCCGTCTCGTCGAGCTCTTACTCGCACGAGCTCTTTCCGTCCCTGGACGAGCACGAGGTCATCGGCCGAGTCCTCTCTCGCTCGTCTGAGCTCTCTGGACAACGAGTTCTCCGTCCACACGAGCTCGGAGACGAACGACTTCCGCCTCGCACGAGCACGAGCCGCTCCACCTCATACGATCTCGGAAGCCGGAGCCCGGGCTCCACGACGCATGAGCTCGACCATACACCCAACTCCGTCTCGAACGAGTTTAGGGTCGGGCCGCAAACACATCCCCACTCCGACTCGCACGATACCCGAGCTCCAAGCTCGCCAGGACGACCCGCACGACCTACGGGTCTCTGAGCTCCGAGCTCGGGAGCCCACGGTCTCACCGGGACGTCACGCACAACTTACCCGAAGTTTCACACTCGGGAGCTCACGATCCTACTCTGATCCCAACTCGCGGTTCCACGAAACGCACGACCTACGAGTTCGAGCTCCGAGCTCAACAACTCGTGACCCCATCAAGACAATGTAACACCCTGGTGTTACTTACCGCTAAAGCCATGGTTTGGACAAAAATAAGCTTCTTTTATGCTTGATTACGTTGTCGGTCGAAGAGACGCGAAAAGAATCAAAATCCGGGGAGTTGCCCCTTTTTTGTCGGAAACCCTAAACCCTAACTTTTCTTTACCTCCTTTTCTATAATTCAAAATCTAAGCAAAATTTGACAAAACTTCCAAAAGCTACTTTGTAGATCTTTTCTTGATGAACAAAAGATATGTACAAAGTTTTTCAAGTTTTTGTATAATTTTAAAAGTAATTTTGAATTCAAAATTCTTCCATTTTGACCCCATTTCAAAAGTCATATTTAGAGGCCGAATTTGAAAATCTTCCAATTGTGAAAATTGTAGATATTGAAATTTTAAGCAAAGTTGCTTTTTGAGTTTTTCAGTTTAGTTCAAATTTTGGAAGTAATTTGCAAAATTTCGAAAGTTAGGGTTTGGGTGCTACACATAGCCACTATACCACAGCCCAATCTATACCGTCATATAAATGGTCGCTATAAGCCGCTAAAAGCGTCGGATCATCGGTCGCTATAAAGTTATAGCGACCGATGTATAAGTCGCCGTAACTGGTGTCGCTATAGGTCTATAGCGTCCGATCACCCTATAGCGACCGATAGCTGGGACGCAAAAAGATATAGCGACCGATATTCTACGCACATTTTAGCGACCGATGGTCAGAAGGTATACATCTTTCTAGCGACCAATAGTCTGTCTGTACCAAATGGCACTTTCACATTAAAACCATATTTCATATATACATAATAAACATCAATAGTTTGTTACTGATCATCAAGCATATACATATGTGCCAACAACACTTATCAACCACATTATGAGATAAAGCTATCCCAATTTTTCATTGAAGCCAACATTTTACAAACATCAAGTTCTATCATCTTGAGCCATGCATGATTGATCTCATCAAGTTCTATCATGTTGATCCATGACGGGTCATGGTTACAAAAGAAAAGGCATACATACAACCTAGCTAGGTTAAATGGCAGGCACAAGTCATATGTTTGCTTGCACAATCTAACTAGATTTAGTACAAAATGCATCATCTCCATCTTATCAAAGGAAAAATGACATATGTTGGCTTCGTGGTGACAGCATCATGGGTGCCTCAGCCTCCCTCAACCTGAAAATCAAGAATAGTGGAATGTGACACAAGAAATCTGAAACTGCAAGTTCACAAATAACGTTGTAAATGACACAAAGCACTAAACTTTCTAGTGTGGGAGCACATCCAAAACTCATGAACAGACATGTTTATATGACAATACAAATACATGTGCATTCAGTGTAGAAAGAATGAAATTTGACTGCTTCATGCACATGGAAGGCGGGAAATTGAGTGGAATACAAATACCAGGCCAAACACTATGGCTAACATTTTGCATTCTAAATGGATTAAAGCCATCAGTGGCAAATGCTAGACGGATATTTCGACTATCTGCAGAAAATTCTGGATTCCTCTCATCAAAGTCCTGCCATAGAGGTGAATCTGCAGGATGCCTTAGCAGACCATCCTTTTTACGGTCTTCATCATGCCATCTTGTTAGACTTGCTGTTTTAGAGGACAAAAATAGCCTTTGGAGTGATTTCTTTATAGGAAAGTAGCGAAGGACCTTCTTAGGAACCTTATACACATGTCTCCCATCAAGGCTCTTCCTATCTGATTTCCATCGAGAAACCTTACATTTTGGACATGAATTTAAATCCACATTCTCTTTCCAGTAGAGAACACAATCATTTTCACAAGCATGAATACTTTTGTAACCAACACCAATAGTTTTCACTAATTTCTTAGCTTCATGAAAGTTTCTAGGTAGCTTTGGACCCCCAGGGAGTGCATCATTAAGTAGATCCAGTAATAGGTTCATAGATCTATCAGTCCATCCCCTAAGAGTTTGATGTGGAGCAGCCTAATTAGGAACCTTAGCTGTGTATATTTCTTGCAATTTGGGAAAAGTTCTTTGCTATTTTCTTCTACCAACTTCTGAAGGGCAACTAGATCAGGACAAGTCTCCAAAGTTGAACTATTGTCTTCAAAATCTCCTCTATCATCTAGACCAGCAGCTAAGTCTCTAAATAAATCAGATATTTCATCCTCCTCACTAGAATCCTCTATGACCTCATCATCAGCAGCATAATTCCCATGATCCATAGAAGAGCTATCTTCTCCATGTAAGTTCCATGTTCTATACCCTTCTAGAAATCCATCACATATCAAGTGCTCACGGACATCACTTGCCTTTTTCCAAAATGAGTTTACACACTTTCTACAAGGGCATAATATCTTGCTGCCCACTGCAGAATTACTAAAAGCAAAAAGCTAAGAAACTATTCACTCCTTGCAAATATGTCTTCGTGTGCCTATGTGAAAGTTTTAGGTTAAATATCATTTGACATGTATATAGAACATTCAATATTTGTGAAGTTATTGGTTTTTACCTAGCATTATCATCAATCCATGATTTATCCATGTTTCAACCTTCACGCATGACAGCAAGCAGATTTCAATATGAAATAAAAAAATATAGCATATAGTCGCATACTTCCTCAGCATGTAAAAAAAAAGAGAGTGCAACACAGCTACATAAATAGACACATACCGATAGAAACAAGTAGAGCTGCTGCCAAGAGCACGTTCAAATGCCTCCAAGGTGTCCAACTACGTGTGGAGCAGCTGCAATTACAATATGGTGAGGTCAGGATGTTGCATATATTACTACTCAGGCATATCTCTCGAAAAATGACAAACCAATCAGCAATCACTGGGAAATAAATAAATGTAGAACTGAAATAAAGCCTAGTGGTGAATTTCACACAACCCAATAATTATTTGGACATCATTCAAGACACATAGCCACACAAACAATCCAAAATAACTTATGTATGCCCAACAAAAATATTTCAGTCATGACCAACTCACAGATTAACAAGTCATACATCGACTAATTGTTCAACAAGTGACCTTAGTTACAAAGGTATCTCAGATAAGATAAATAGATGGAAATTTCACATCCCGGTCTCACTAAGTGACCTGTCACCAAACTACTCTACAGAGCTAGTTATTCTTGGTGTCAGCCACAGGTTGCTGGAATTTGGCCGTGTCCTACAGACACAACTTCAGAAGCCACCATCAGTTGTTGAAACAAATAAAATAATCAAAAAGAATGATAGTAGTTTCCACAAAATGAAGCAACAATAGCCGTTTCCACACTACACATATTTAAGCATTTCTAGGAAACACATATAGTGCGACATGGTCTCATATTTTAGTGTACAGATTGCCTAGCATTAGTTAGCTCCTGTTGAAATATATGGAACATTTTCCATTTTCCATTTCATACAGATTGTAGAAATGTATAAAAGGTATACACATCAAAAAAGGATAAAACAATGTGTGAAGGTTTCTGTTCAGCAATACTATCATGTGTCTATTATTTTATTTCAGGCTATTCAACTAACTTGAAGGGATATACAAATTTGTTCAACACATCGAGGCCCCTAGCAATGGCGGAGCTGGTGAATATGCATGCCTTGGGCCATTATTAGTCAATAATGGTGGTAATTAAAAATTACAGGATTCAGACTACTTCTGAAACACAAGCTTGATAACCTGACACTACTCCCGATCTGGATTTGGCTGCTCTCGATCTAGCCTGGTAGACCAACGAATCCTGACCAAAGGGAATGGGAAGGGAAGGGAAGGGAAGGGAGCAGCAGATCGATGGGGATGGAAGGGAAGAGAGACAATACCAGCTCGAGGCGCGGCTGCTATGACGGGGCCGGGATGGGGACGACAGCTACGATGGCTCGGCCGAGTAGCAGGCGACACCGGCGGGGATGGCGGCCTGTACGACGGTCGCGACGGCGGGCGAGTACCAGGCGACACCGGCGGGGATGGCGGCCTGTACGCCGGCCGCGTCGGCTCTCCTAGCCACGACGGCAGGGACGGCAGCCGCGGCGGCGGATGGACCGGCCGGAGGCGGCCGGCGGCGCTGGGTGGGTGTGTGTGTGTGGCCGGCGGCGCTGTGTGCGTGCGTGAGAGATGTGTGCGTGTGTGAGATGTGTGCGTGCGTGAGATGTGTGGGGAGAGGATGGGTTTTTTTCTTTTTTTTTTTTTTTTGGGGGAGAGGATAGGTTTTTTTATAGTCTCTGACTAGTGGGCCAAGCTCAATTCACTGCGCGGGAGTGGGTTGGGCTGTGGCGCGCCACAATGAAAATAGACTATAGCGACCGATGGTTCGACTCGCGGTCGTTTATAGCGACCGATACGCCGCCACAACCATATAGCGACCGATGTTCACAAGACGAGTAAATATAGCGACCGATGTCCCGTTACAAGTTTATAGCGACCGATGGTAGGATGCTAATATTAAGTTTTAGCGGCCGTTGTCCGACCCTATAGATTGGTCGTGGTATAGAGAGCGGCATGGCCGCCCATGCCGCCATGTCGCCGGGCGTCCGCCGTGGGTCGCCTCGACCCTTCCGGGCTGCCCCCCACAAGCACCCGCCCGCTGACGCGGGCGAAGGCGCCCGCCACCTCACCATCCCCCCGTGTTCTATAAAAAGCGGGCGAGGCCGCTTTTTTTCCCTCTTTCTCTTCCTCTTCCGCCGGCCGCCCGCGTGCTCGCTCACTTGCGCCGCCGCCAATGGCACTCCTAATCCAAATCAAGCTCGCCAACGGGTTCGCATTTTCAAGGCTGGCTTCGCCTGGGGACCTTGCCGCCCGCGCCGCTCGGCCGCCCGGCCAGAATCCCATCTTCTCCGCGGCCATGTCGCGAAAAACGCCTCGCCGTGATCCACCCGGCCGCCGACATTGGCCGTCACGTGAGCCTTCTCACCGCTTTATCTTTGGCGTTGAGCTTGTCTTCATGCCGCGATCATGGTCGGCTCGCCGACCGCGTCAAGGCTTGCCACGCAGAGCCGCCGAACGCCACCGCCAGCATGGCGTCAAGCCGCCGCCGCGATCCGCCGCCACCGCCGCCCACCCATTTCCGTTGCACTTTGGCCTCAACTATCTTGACAATCAAGTTTATGGTGAGCTCCCCGACGTGTTTGTGTCCTTTGTTTGACCTCTTCCATGCCATAGCCACCGGAACGGCGTTCTCGACGAGCGCCACCGCCGCCGCGCCGCCGCGACCGCGTTCCGAGGGACGGTTTGGGTTCGGTTAGGTTAGGGCTTTTGGTCGCCTAGGCGTCTTTGGGCCGGGTCTTTGCTTCGACTTCACCGGGGAGGGGTCCGGTGGGTTCGCTCCCGCCGCCGTCGTCCGGTGGGCGGTGCTCTCGCCGGGGTGGGCCGGGGACCCGGGAAAAAACGAGAATAGAAGGAATGACAGGGGTCTAGATGTAAAGTTCATGACTCAAGGGAATAGTGCCAAATAGTGTTTGGGGCTAGTTTGTTTTTTTGTAAAAGACCGAGGTTCTTTTTCACAGAAAATGTAGGGCCAAGCCGGGCAAAGGCCGCACCGGGCCTGCTTTTCCCGCCGGGCCGCACATGCGCTCTCTCCTCGCCCGCCAGGCTGCACTGGCTGGGCCGACTTTAGGCCCGATGACCTTTTCTTTTAAAGAAATGTTTTTTCTAATTTGTTTGTTTTGAATAGTGTCCGATTTTGTGATTTTTGCATAAATTGAAATAGTGCTTCTAAAATTCTGAAAAATTTTTATAGAGCCTTCCCATGAGTATGTGTATCCATGAAAATTGTGAAACTTGAGTTTTGAGTAGTTCTTGCATGTTTCAAAAATACAAATTTTAATTGAAAAATGCATCTTCTATGATTTTTAGAAAATAAAATATTTATTCAAAAATCATGAAAATTTATTTGGTACTGTTTTATGATGTGAATTACTTGTTTAAAAAGTTTGGAGTCGTTTTGAAATGTTTAAATTATTTTCTATTTTATGTTCTATTATTTCATGTGGTTTATAAATTGTTTGGTGTCAAATAATTTAGGGTTTTGTGTGACTTTGGGGTTGTTTTGTGAATCTTGGATCATACCATGATCAAATGGTCCTTGAGAACTCCTTAGGCAATGGTGATGATATCTTGTAGAGTAGTTTAACAAGTTGGTTTTGTTGGGTTGCAACTTTATCGTGAAGGAAAGTTGTACTCAAGTGTTTATCATTTCATGCATCCATCAAGCATCATGTTTACCATTCCATCATGTTAAGCAAAGGCATCATTATTACGTGTAGTGAACGAGAGTGATGTGGTTTTACGATGATCGAGCTTTGGAGAAGGTGTATCCACTAGAGATGTTGGTGTCAAGTATGACTCGGATGATCTAACTACTGCGGAATCTAACTTTCCCTGTAAAACAGGCAAGCCCCGTTCATTAAACCCTTTCTTGATGTTTTAAAAGTTTTATATCACTTATGTCTATGCTATGTCGCATTAAGTAATTAGGAGTTGGGTGATAACCTAATTGTTGCATTCCCATCCTTGTTTATTTCAATACCATCCTTGATAACCTGTTTCATTTCGAAAATGCTTAGTGATGCTTAGCCCCGCTTAATTAGTTAAGCTTTTTCATCAAAATGTTTTATTTGAGGAGATGGTACCTTTTTCGGAAAAGAAAGAGATGTAGTGATGAATTTGAGATCGGACGGGGGCGTAGGTTGAAAGCCGGATGATACCTAGCCGTGCTTGTCCCGTGTTGATCGCTTAAGGACCGTCCGTTGTTTGGCCCCGAGTGAAATCGGGACTTTTTGAACGCAAAGTTGCGCCCGAGGCCGTTTGGGTCAATGGCACGTCGATCGGGATCACCCCAGTCGACGAAACTAACCGCCACATGCCCCTTTAAGCCCCCGATCTCGGGGGTGTGCCAAATCAACTGAACGGACAACCGCCAGCGCCCGGGAGTGGAGAGATGGCGGGGAGTAGCATGTACCCACCCTCTTGGTCAAACCGTCATTAGGACGGGGTAGGGAGGTGGAGCTTGTGTGCTCTCGGGTGGCGATGGACCCAATCCGTTTTGGACGAACCGAGTGAGGGTTGATATATGCAAGCTTAAGTGCTACATATGTCGTGTGGTTAGGGATCCCCGGTTTGGGTATAATCGGTTCATGAATCGCCGTTGCTTCTTGGAGAAGGAGACCCGATTCCCCGACCTTCATCGTAGTAATTGATGGAACATGGTTTTGAAGAAAGAAAAGTTGGCTTATGAAAGAAATGTTTGCTCTAGTGTAGGATCACCTAGAGTATATGAACTACTCACCTAAGTAAAAATATTGAAAGTAAGGATTCACTTTTAGTAAGCTTTTCAAAGAAAACGAGTCCTTGATTCTTGCTAAAAGCCTTACCTTGAATCCTATTAGACCCGGATTCTTGAGTCTTCTCCTATTTTTTTCTTTAGTCGGGTAAGTCTTGTTGAGTACTCCCGTACTCGGGGTTCTTTGGCCCTTGTTGCGGTGTTGACTTGTCTTTGTTAACCAAGGTTATGTCGGTGGGCACGACATGATCCGGTTTGTCTTCTAGTCTACTCGGCTTCCGCAAATTAATTAAGTTAAGTTTACTCAAATATAACTTACTCACATTTTGTAAAATTAATGTTATTATTCTTCCGCACTCGATCTGTATTTTTATAACAAATGTTGTAATGTTGTAGCTACTCCTTTGTTGATCCTGGTATGAGAGTGGTGTAATCGGGGTTTTCCGATGACACCCGAACAGGCTTCTTAAGTTATTGGGTGCATCACGCACGGTATGTCGAGGTCTTTGGGACAAAGACAGTGCGGGTGGGCCCGATGAATTAGGAGGTTACATTACGATACAATCTCCGCCAAACTCCGACTTATGCGACCTCCGGGCGTACAAAACCGCATCCCACCACACCGCGATACCGCCAACCGCTACGACAAAAAGACATCATCCGGGCGCAGGCGGGCCATCCCGACAAGACGTATTCCTCCGATCGCGACGGGGCATGGGGCACGACTTCGCCCATCCCCGGAATCCGCCGCAGTGGCGACGACCGAGGGTAAGATATTCGAAACACGTGCGAACGAGCTCATGCCGACCACCGTGAATCGCACGACCTATGGGTCCCACGTCATTTAGCACTTTACCCCTCCTATTTTGTGTTCTTCTCCTCTTTGATCCTTCTCCTTGTGGCACCCGTGTATCTCCCCTTGCGGCTATAAAGGGGGGTCTTGGGCACCGAAAAGGAGGAGGTTTTTGAGACCCCTGCTCTCGCACACGAAACTCTACGACAATCATACGCACACACCACTCACGAGACTTGGGAGCCGGCCTCCCCTCTCGACATGCTTGTATTTCCCCGTCTACGAGCGTTTGAGCTCGCCACATAGTGACCCGACCGAGACCGGACTAGGGCGTCAATTCCGCCCGAACTAGTATAAATCTTGCGTCTTGTGTCCCTTGAGCTTGGCCATCGAAGTCCCACACGAGCCATACGATTGTGCGTATGCGTGGTATACCCTCGATATTAGACCACGACATTTATAGTCCAAGGGAGACTTGCACGCTAAGAAATATCGAGAAGGTTTCCTTATAGATCAGAATACCATTTGACAAAGCAATCCATTTATTTCCTAAATATTTATTCCCTAATATTATTTGACGAAATTTGGATGAGGACGACGGCAACGACGGCGGCCGGCCACGAAGGCGGCACCCTAGGCGTGCATGCATGCTTTGCCCCATGGGCCCTCTTGTTGTACTTTGTGACATCTCTCCACCGTTCCGCGTCGCCCAACCCACCGGTCGTCCACGAGCCGTGGTGACCGGTGAGGGCGAGGTACCGGGACCGAGGCGTAGCCATAGATAACTCATCTTGTCGTTGAAGTCGTTGGCGAGTGATCGAAGTAGCGTGTCCTGAAGATTGCTGCATCCATTGTTATAGAGTGAATGAGCTGAGCGAGGACGAGGATGCTGACCTTTTCTGATGGTGATGAATGGGAGTCCATTGCTCTCTAGAGGGTCTTGCATTGATGGCGAGCGCATCGAGGTATGAAATCTAGCCGCAATAGTGTTCGAAGGATCCCACCTGGTTGGAGAACATGCTTTGTAACACCTTTGATAATATCGTGGCATAGTGGAGGTGGTTGTCGAAGGAGAAGATCGCCGCTAACGGTAAGAAGAAGCGTACTTAGCTCCTCCATTTAGTACGATGGGTTGTCGAAAAGCCCGGTGTCACTTGCGAGGGCGTCGGCCGATGGACTTCAATTGCTTTGAGCATTATCTTAGTCCGTGCTCCCGCCTCGGAGAGGCCGGTGTTTCTGGCGATGTTGTGGAGCTCTTGGTTGTTCAATGTAGTGAGGCGATCCTTGAAGAGAGTCGCCGGAGTAGAGATGAGGTTGACAAGGTAGAGGATCGGTGTGGGTGGCATGTACCTCATGTCATCGTGTGTGTAGTTGCCGCAGCCAACCCCGCTACAAGAATGGGGAGCGGCTCGCGTCGGCGGGAAGGCGGAGATCCACATTGATCTGGACCTAGGCTTCCTCTCCTCCTCGAGCACGCGCATCGATGAACTGGTCCGCGCCCATCGACCCACGGCAGCATGGCCACCCCGGGCCGCCGCCTCCAGCAAGACCGAAGTTCGAGTGGTAGTGCATCACGCGAGCGGCCACCTAAGGGGCCGTCGTGCCGCTCAAGAAGAAGGAACCGGAGAGGAGAAAGTAGTGTGGGGCCCATGAACGAGGAGGAGGGGGTCTCTAATCACGGGGCTTGAAACTATAATTTAGGTGGGAATGAAAAATGAGGGCTTGTTTACGAGTCCCATTGGAGTTGATTTTTTTGTCAAAGCCTCTAAATTTTAGTATAGGGGATGAAATGAGGGGTGGGTTGGAGTTGCTCTTAGAGCATCTCCAACAATACCCCCTAAATCACACCCTCTACTTCTCCTTTTTAGGGTGCTACCTATTTTCATGCCCTCAAATTTTGTGTTTCACACAAACAATGCTCCCTAAAACACACCCCTAAATTGCTTTAAACAAATAATGACATGTGGGTCCCGCTTGTCATCCTCCTCTCATCTTCTTCCCCCAAATCCATGGCGGCATGCCAGAGTAGCACGGGGAGTTGCAGCTCGCCTCGGGCGCGCCGCCAGATTGGCCACGCCCGCCGGGCTAGGGCTAGCCGGGAGCGCCGCAAGGGCATACGCAGCACCGCAACCGGGAGCGTGCGGGAGCAGGGGGGTCAATCACCGGAATCGGTTCCGTGCCGCCGCCGCCGAAGAAAGGCAGAAGGCAAGGCCGTGCCGGACCTGCGCAGGAGGAGGGGCCAGCGCTGGGAGCGCCCCCGCCGGGAGGCCGGAAGCGCCGCTAGGAGGAGGGGAGCACCCGTCCTGGGAAGCCGTGCCTGCTGCTCGCCTCGCACGAAGAAGATGCGCAAAGGAGAAAAAAAAAGGAAGTAGGGGAAGAGTAGAGGGCCAACGGGAATAGGGGGAGTTGGGGAAAAAGTAGAGGCCCAACAAAACTTGGATGGTGGAATAGGGGGCTGTTGGACCAGGCGTTTTTGCTCCCACCCCAAAATCTGAAGTAGAGGGCCAAGTAGAGGGTGTAATAGGAGGCCTGCTGGAGATGCTCGGTATAGAAACAACGGATGTGCTGGAGACTACTGTAGCGGGCTAGCAAAGCTAGCGGCGCAGCTTTCGGCTTCAGCTAGGATAGAAACTGATCGAAGCATAAAATCGATCCGGATATCACCTTTTACTATATTTTAATTCAAATTCGAACATAGATACAAATATTATCAAAACAAATACAAAATGGACGTTTCAAATTCCACAACTCAAAGCGCATATTATTAAATTGAACATACATGAATAAAATTTTACTACTAAATTCAAAGCGAACAAAATTAAAAAACACTTCTAATAATCTTCAATATCAGATAAAAAAATCTCTAATATCCAAGTAAATCTTCAATATCAGATAATTTTTTTTGTAATATCCAAAAGTAAACTCTTTACACCCAAATTTCGTAAGCTTGTCATGAAAAAGAAATCATGCTTGGATTTGTTTGGTTCGAGCAACAGTACGAGGATTTGTTTGGATTTTTATGTCAGCACATACATGGCAACAGAGAATACAAAGTCCAAACAGATGTGCGTATGTACGTTCGACGAAAGTGCTGTAACCTACATGCAAGCGATGTGATCTTATTTGCATATCATTAATTATGTTTCCATTAATTATGTTTCCAATTCCATCTCAGTATATACCTCTTCTCTTATCTAGTTAGATAGAATATAAAAAGATGAGCGATGGATCTTAGGCATGTGAGCAATGAAATTCAAAATGTTTTTACCTTTTATAACACATGATTTATCTTGTAGTTGGGCTCAAATATTTTGCTCCAAAGAGGCCCTAAACTGGGCTAAACTGGCTTGGGGGCGAGCTGGACCGTCCAGTATCCCACCCACCCACGACGCTCCCCTACCATCCATTTCTAGACCCCGCACGCCAGTCCAGCCGGTGGAAATGGCAGACGGGGTGAGTTCCTTCTGGAAAGCACGTCGGCCACTAAGATGTACAATCCAAAAATATATGCCGCATCACGGTTAACGGGAGTCTCTTTACGTGCCATGCATATATGATCATAGTCGGAGCTCAGGATTAGGGACCGCACTAATAGACTGGTAGTATTAAGTTAAAAAGAGCAGTGTATATGATACAAAATAACCACATCCTTGTAAAACAGTGCAAAGCAATGAAGTTCTGAACAATCCAGAAAATCTGGTCAGCAGCTGAGAGACCAATCCATCTTCATTCTCTAACTTGTAACCTGTACACAACCACCATTAAGCGGAGTCAGTCAACTGTCCCAGTGTCGCAGAGATTATCGGGCGGGTTTAAAATTTTCAATTGCTTGGCAGAAGACATTATTGATTACAAACTACCATTGTTATATGAAAACTGAGACAAAAAACATTTATTCTACCTACTGCATTAAGATGTAGTTCAGCAGTACTGTGCGTATAAAGCAAACTGCGTGCAGCAGTATTAGGAGAGGAGAAGATGTGCTCGTTTGCTCTACTGTCCTAAGCATGAGGGGAAAAGGGGGCTTTGACAGGCTTTGGAAATGGAAAACAACACAAAAAAAACTGCATTAGAAGGCTAATGGTGAACAATTATCTCCTTCCAGTAGGACTACCGAAAGCAGCCCCACGTGGAATCAAGGATCTGGAACATTTAACGAAACAAGATGAACTAGCAAAATAGTACTCGTATGATTAGTAATGTCAGAAGAAACATACCATGTGCCCTCTATGGAGACGAGTCACACCAGCCCACCAGGTCCCCTAATCATACACTCACACGAAGAATGTGAGAGACAAGGTGCCAGTCGGGCCCAACTCCTCGCTTGCAACTTCTTTCCAAACCAGGGCAGGTATTAATGTATAAATGCTGGAGAGCAGTAAGACGTTTTATGGATTGGGGCAGGCTTTTAAGGGCGGGGCAATGCTGGATCAGAAGCTCCCGTAGAGTAGAGAGTTGTCCAATCCACTCTGGCAGCTCGGTCAGGGCCCCGAATCCACACAAGTTGAGAACTTCAAGTGATGTGAGGTGCTGAATGACATCAGGTAGCTGCTTCAGATTATTGTCGCAACCACCAATTTGCAGTCTGACGAGGGAGTTAAGGTGCTTTGTGGATTGAGGGAGACTCTGCATCATTGGTGTATCCCAGACACACAGTGATCGTAATGAGCATAGTTCGCCAAGCCAATCCGGCAGCACACCAAGGGTAGAGTATTCCTCGATTGTCAGATCCTGCAGCCTGGTCAGACTACGGATGCTCTCAGGTAGCTGTGTCATTTCATTGCAATCTTCAATTCTCAAGGTCTCTAGTTGTGTGGGGTGCTGCAGGCTGTATGACGACGAGGATTCATCCTGGGATAGCAGCAGCATGTTGCTGTTAGATAACTTCAGCTTCTCCAGTGACGGTGGGAAGTAAGGCTTCACATTCAGTCTCGGGCAGTCTGATATCTCCATATAGGATAGGACAGGGAAGCAGCATTGCCCACGTATTTCTCCCTTGGAATTTTCAAAATCACTTGTTATGGTCCACAGCTCTTCTAAATTAGCCATGTCCAGAAGGAAGAGAGACTCCAGTGAAGGCAACTGACAAATTCCGCGTGTATGCTTCATGTTTGGACAATTTCTTAGGGTCAGTGCAGTTAGAGAAAGGAACTGGCATGGCCCTTTTGCTTCAACATTTTTCTTCACAAAAAAGAAGAATCATTTTGTTTCATCATCCACCGTGGCAAACCTTGACCTCGGTAGCCAACGATTTTGATGTCATTAATTTGCGATGGTGGTTCCAAAGCCCTCACAATACCCAGCTCTTTCGACAAATCAAATACTAACTCTTCTTCAGTTTCACATAAAGACCAATCCAACACAACACTCTCTATGTTATTCATCTGTTTCAATAAGATTTCCCTGCATCTCCTACATCATTCAAATACTTGAGATTTGTAATTTCAAGGTGGCCACTTAGCTTATCAAGATTTCCAAGCTCAGAGATACTTGCATCATCTGCACCACACCCAACAACAAACAAACCCAGCTTTCTTAAACAAGTTAACTGTCCCAACCCTGATGGCAGGGAGCAAAGTTTTGTACAGCCCTTTATATTTAAAACTCTGAGTCTTTTTAAGTTTCCTATTCCCTTTGGCAACTCCACTAGCTCCATGCATTTTTAAGGTCTATACATTCAAGAGTACTGGTCATAGTAACCCATTGAGGTAGCATGATAATGCTGGTAAAGGAAAAAGGTCAAGAGTACGCAACATATGACAGAAAGATATGCTTGGCAAGTCCTGGAATGTGCTACACGAGGATAAGTTGATAGTCTGTAGGTTGTTGAATTCCCAAATGAATTTCAACTTATGCTGTTCAAGAGATCTACATCCATCTATATGAAGAGCCCTTATGGTTTCAATTTTACATAGGGTGACTGGTATCTCACTGAGCTTCTCACAGTCAGATAGTATCAAGGACTGAATATCTCCACAATCACCAATGGACTGAGGTAAACTCTCAAGATCAGTAACCCACTTCAGTTCTAGAGTTCTCAGCTTCCGAAGCTTCCCCACAGATTCCGGCAGTGTCACAAAGCCATTACATTTAATAAAATGAAGTGACTGCAAATTCCAACAATCTGAGATAGCCTCTGGAAATTTGGTGAAATTAGCATTGTGGATTTCAAGATACCCAAGATATTGAAGCCTTAATATGCATGATGGAAAAGGAGTATCAAATTTATAGTTTAGGACAACAGTGCGGATATGCCGACTCTTCTTAATAAGGTTAGGAAATGATAGGTTGCCTTCATTCTTATTGGTGTGCACGTATAGAGCACGTAGCTTCTCAAAGCCCCTCTCAACATCCTCATTCAATGATGTCAAAGATAAATATCTACATTGGTGTGCACGGTCCATTGTTTTGTTCTTTGTTAGAGATGTTACCACTTCATTCTGTAAAATATATTGAGCAAGATCATTAATCAAATCATGCATCCAGCATAGTCTTCTGGCTGCTCCTCCTTCATGCAAGGCCCCTGTTTCAGGTGGCTCCTGAAGAAAACCTCCGTTCACTAGAGAATCAAAGTAGTCACTTCCAACATCCTCTGGCTGCTCCTCCTTCATGCACTTGATGAATCCATGGGCTATCCATTGTTCAATCAAGTAGTCTTTGTTAATTGTATAACCTTTTTTGGGAATATAGAGCAATATGTAAAGCACTGCTTCAGATGATCTTTCAAGTGAATAAAGCTAAGTTTCAAAGATGCAAATACACGATCTTCTATATTCTCTTCATTCCATAAATTACTCTCTTTAATGGCTCTCCATGTATTTATTCTTGTCTTTTCGTGGAGAACAGATCCAAGAGTTTTTATTGCTAGAGGCACCCGCCACATTTATTTACGATATCTTTTCCAATTTCAATAAATTGGGAGTCCAAATCCTCCTGTATCCGGAACTCTTTAGAAAAGAAGCTCCAGCTCTCGTCCTCTAATAAGAATGGCAAATTGAATACAATCTTAGATTCAACTGCTTTCGCAACATTTTGATTTCGTGTAGTTAAAAGAATCTTGCTTCCTCTTGCACCATTGTTTATGTGCACCATGAAATTTGTTTGAAATTGCACGGAGCATGTGTTGTTGGGCATGTAGATTTGACTTTTCATCAATAATGGCTTCAAACAGCTTACCAATAAGTTTTTCCCAAGAGAACTCTTGAGATACATGGGCCCAAAATACTGAATCTTTGAATTGCCCCTTTATCCTGTCTTCATGGCAGATTTGTCGGGCCAAGGTAGTTTTGCCAGAACCACCAAGCCCAACAATAGAAATTATGTGACCATCTTCTCCATTGTTACATGCTAGAAGCATGGAAATGATTTCAGTCTTCAAATGATCCCGTGATGGTATTTTCGACTCTTGAGCATTAGTCAACAGAGACTGCTCCGCGACGGCCTTGTCTTTTCTACTCTGAACTGGTTGGTTGTCCCCTTGAAACCTTGGTAGTATAGTATTGGCATTGCTTCTTTGTTTCACGATTGCATCAAATGTTACCTTGATTGCTTTGATCTCTTGGGCCACCTTGCGCCGGAACAGAAGGTGCTTCGGTTTTGCAAACAAGTCAGCGATAGCATGCTTGCCACGGTGATTATGTATCTTGTGTTTCTCATCTTCAAGGTCGACTTCATCAATTAAATCATAAATGTCATTCGCAAGATTTCTCAACTTCAACACCCATCGAAGTGACGGGTCTGTCTCTATTGCTCTGTCAGAAACAGCAGATAACCAGCTCGTAATCTCTGCATTTATATCTTGGAGGTCGGACAGATCTTTTCTCATGCCCGCTATGGCAGCAAACTCACTGGATATAAGTGAAACTAGCTTTTTTCCTGCAACGTTCAGCAGCCCAGATGCTAAAGCAGCCTCCACTCCAGTCATTTTTCAAAGGCTCCCTTGCCAATTCTCTGTAGATGAATTGAAATTGCAAAACGAACAATTATGTGTAATACGGCAGGCATGCTAATATAGCAACAATAATTTTCAGCTCTGGACTCATATGATAGACTAGATGGTATAATATCTGAAATTTACCATTTAACATGAGCTATGTAGAATTCAATTTTTGAAACTCAATGGAAAACGAATCTGGTCCTATGCCTGAGGAACCATCTGCGAACTTATGTGGTCCTTGTTAATCTAAACTTGTTTTTTCCATCGTTGCTTTTATTTCCTCTCCTGGATGGCTCAGAATTGTTTGAGCTCTCATCTCTGTGTATCATCCTCGGATGATAAAGGCTGGAGCTTAGTTCGGTTATCTTAAAAAAATATATAAGCAAACCAAAATAAATATTTTTAAAAAGGATCCTTTCTCTGCTGTGTACTCTAGATTAAACAAGTTCCATGCTGCATGACTACTATGCTCAAATAACATGCATAAGAGAGGATACAGATCTATGGTGAGATGATTAAAGAAATGAAAAATAATTAGAATACCAGTTACCTGTTCGGAAGGCAGCGAAGCACCAACACAAGTATGACAATATGTGCTGCTTACCACCAAAGTGCCTTGAGTTCCTCACTGAGAAGCGAGGAAAAAAAACAGAGATGAATGTTTTTTTTTTTTTGTATTTCTTTTCCCAGCTCCACGAAGGCTTGCAGATGTTCTACTTCTTGTAGCTTGGCTAGCTGCCTAGCTAACTCTCCTTTGGATTGAAGGTGGCGGAGGCGATGCTTCCGGGTAGCAACGGCGTCACGGCCAACAAGATCTGGAGCGAGCGAGCAAAGGTACAAGATACCCACAGATGTAGAAGGGGAGTCAGATGTGGTGGTGACGACAGGACATATGTGAGTAGAGGCACACAAATGGAGTATGGCCTTTGCTTATAAAGGGAGCGTGGAGCAGCGGACAAATGTAAACCAGAGAATATAAATCTTGCAGATGGTGGCCACTCTCGTTAAAGAGATGGCGAGGAGAGGAAGGAAGAGGGCAGCTGGAGTAGATGATGATTTATCAGCATTGAGAAAGACTGTATGTAGTTAGGACCAGGCATTGAGCCCAAGGGAGACGATAAGACCTGCCAGTTGACTGGTAAAGACAGGCACGAGCATGTGCTGGTTGCATCAAAAGCTGAGTCCGGGCCATGAAGCCGTACAAGAATCGCCGTGCACAACAAAGCGAGGTTCACAACTCGCGCAACCCGACCGTTGCCCCTGGCGGCGGGGCAGGCGACGCCGGCCCCGGCCCGGCGGCCACCGAGGCCCGGCGCCCTCCGCCACCTCCACCATCACCTCACCCTCCCTCTCCCCCCCCCCCCTGCCTCCCCAGTAGCCCGCGATGCCCTCTCTTCCCAAGTGCGTGGCGGAGCTCCCTCGCTCGAGCTCGCCGGCCATGGGCTGCCATCCTCGCCACCTGCCCCTTCCCGTCGCCGCCGGGCGGCGGATCCGCGAACTGGCGGCGGATCCGGCCGCCGCCCTCTCCCCCCCCGCCCAAGCGCCCCACGTCTGTCGCCCGACTCAACACCGTCGCTTCGCAGCCGCCGGGCCCGCGGCCTTCCACGGCGTTGCTACCTCCGTCGCCGCCCCTCCTCCGCCCACGCCGCGCGCCGGAGCGGTTGGGCCAGCGGCGGCTTCCCCTCCCCCCGCGCCGCCGCCGCAGCCCCGCCGGGCGGCGGACACCGCCGCCCCCTCCGTCTGCGCCACGCGGGTGTGGTTGGGCGCGGCAGCGGCTTCCCTCGCGTGATCTTGACCGGCGGCTCCGGGCCGGTGACGCCGCCCGCGGTCGCTTTTTGAGGGCCGCCCCGCAGCGGTCGCCTCCACCGCCCGGCGGTGGGGCGATTTCGCCTCCCGGGGCTCTTCAACCGCCGTCCTCGGCTTCACCTCGCCGCGCCGTTACCGCCGACGCTTCACCCGCTGCGTACGGGCCGGCGTGGAACCGCTCTTGGCGTCCGCGGACGGTTCGCTTCTCGCCGTCGAAAGACATCCCGATGAGGGACGATGCGGGCCGCGGCGCCGTCGCTGGCCCCGACGATCCTCGTCCGACCGCTCGCTCCCGACCGCAGCTCGGTCGTCCTCCCTCGCCCCCCATGCTCGCGCCCTTCCACCCCGAGCCGCCGGGGCGTATAGCATCGGCGGTGGCCGATGATGGCGACGGACGCCCGGCGATGACCTGCCTTCGCCCGGTTTGTCGTACCTTGAGGCCGCCCGTCGAGCCATAGAGACGCCGCCTCCCGTGGCGGCGACATCTCGTATGGATTCAAGCTCTACCTCTCGCTGTTGGCCTCCACCTTCGTGGGCGACATCCTCATCGTCATCGTCGCCGTCGTGTCGGGACCGAGGGGAGGGCCATGGTCCCGGTGGCACCCCCGCCGCCCGCGTGCCTACTTTTCGGCGTCGGCCCTCAACCCGATCCGACGGTGCTGCGCACCAACGCTCGACCAACGTCCTCTTCGCCGCCTGCGGCTTCCCGACGCCCGCGCGTTCCTCGGCGGCTGCGCCGTTGACGCCGACGGCTTCACGCTTACGTTCAGTCGTCGTGCTCGAGGCGCCACGAACACCACCTCTCCGTCGGCGTCGGCCGCCCGTGCCGCCTCGCTCGTCGGCCTGTGCTTTCAACCGCCTCGGGCTTCGACCGCCGCCCGGTGCACCTCCGCCGTCCCGCTGTCTTCTGCGCCTTGGCACGAGGCACGGGCCCGGACTGCAAGCTCCATCATCTTCCGGGCCCACCTCAGCGCCCTTCGGGCCGAAGTCGTGCGCATACGCACCCACACCATGATGTCGACTATGGTGACAGCGGCCTGGGGACTGGGCGCGAAACCGCATGCGGCCCCGATTCGTGTTGGAGGATCCTTTGCCCGCCTCCTCGCTCGGCCATTGGCGCTGGCGCCTGTCGGTGGCGCCCTTCATCGGGCGGCGAGGCGCAAGCATGTGGGGGACGCCACCTGGCGGCCGCCGTCGTCGTTGTCGTCGCCGGCGGGCGCACCGCGCAATCGGTGGGTGGCCAGCCTCGTCATCGGCGAGTCTTTGCGGTTGACCCGTTGATTCCGTTGAGTCGCCCGCTGCGGGCCGAGCTACGGGCTCTGCCGCCGATCCATTGGCGGGTGAGGCTCGTGTGGTAGCGGGGCCTCCCCGCTCGGGGGGGGACCCAATGCTCGATGAGACCATGGCCTGGAGCTCTACACCGCGCCTTACGGGGCGTCCGCTCTCTAGTAACCGCCCCCCACGATGCCGGTTGGCCCGGTGGGCTGACCTAGTGGCGGCGGAGTTTGCGACTCGGGCCCCCGTCGTCGACGTTCGTGGAGGCCCCACCGATACTGGAGGTACCTGCTGCTCCCTCGGACCCGCCTCCGGTTTTTTTTTTTTACGTGGGCGAGGTTGTCGCCATTGCTCCCTCGGAGCCACCTCCGGTGTCTCCAGGGATGTGGGCTGTCGCCGCCACCGCCTCGGCCGTACCTAGCGTCCCCGGCGGAGATTGAGGACAGGGTGTGTGTGCCGCTGGCATCACCTCTTCTCAGAGTCGGGGCGCGCGCAAACCGGGCGCGCACTCGCCTCCACCCACACCCCGCGTCGTGGCGGCCGCATCGTGGCGCGCCCGAGGGCGCCAATGCGACTTTGCGGTAGCGCGGAACCTCTTGCCGGAAGTTGGGCTTCGAAGTGGAAGCGGGTGAGGCTCCGGCCACCGTTGAGGAGAAGCTTAGGTCCGTCTTCAGGCGCGGCATGCCGCCGGCTAAGCGGCGCCGTTTCGAGTTACTTCTTGATGGCCGTTTCGACCTCTCCGCTATGGAGCTCAATCTTAAAGGGATCGCCGACGAGGAGGCCTGGATTGGTTTGTCGTAAATTGGTCAATATGTAATCCCTGTTGATGTATCCAGTAGTGGTTAGGTTTGCTTCGGTAATGGTTTGGTTACCGTTGCCTCTTGTTGTTTGAACTTTTCTCTACTTAATGAAATACGCGCAACGGCGTGGTCGCAAAAAAAAAAAAGAATCGCCGTGCACGCCGGGCCACCTGAACGCGTAAAAGGACTCCCCAATGCTACGGCCAGGAATCCAATGCTATACTGATGCATCCTTCACACCTGATCACACACCCCAGTCTCCCTGATCAGCTGGTCTTGGGATGACCCGACGCAAACGATCTACATCAAGGCACATGTCTCAGGAGTACATGTCTCAGGTATTGCGACAGCGCTAGACGTTTGCTTCACCATCGATTGTTGGTATAGTCTGACGGTGACAACCGCCTTTTCACCATTGCCCATTGGCGAGTGGTATGCGGTGGCGGTGATGACAGAATAAACAATCAACGATACCTAATTAATATATCCGACTGTAATTGCTTCCAGTTTTGACAATATATTTACAAATCTAGTTGGGACTTAATAGCTTATGAAAACGAAGCATACAGATATAATCATTACATCCATACATGATATCGAAAGAACATAGTACTTTTACAATAACAACCGGTGCTAACACAACAACTTTGTTAAGTACTCTCTCCGTCCTTAAATAACTGTTGTTTGTACTTCTAGAAATAATTTTGATTAAAAATATAATATAAAAAATGTTAATATCTATGATAGATAATTAGTATCATTGGAAAGATATTTGAATATAGTTTTTAGCAAATTTATTTGGAGATACAAATAGTTTTCTATAACCCAAGCTAAACTTGTGGCTCGCATACAACGGTGACGACAATTATTTAGGGACGGAGGGGAGTAATGTTCTAACACAAAGTGGTACACTGCATAACAAAGGTAATGATCTCAACAAACATACATAATGAAAATCAAAAAGTTGTGCTCCTCCTTTTGTGGCACTCCTACTAGCATGACGACGTGTAGAGCATCTTTTCATATTTGAGGGCCAGTGCACCATAGAACCCCTCTTTGTAATCTCTTATTCAATGCATGAAAATTGTTCAGAAGTACTCAGACTCCACAGCCTGCAACATGCAACAGACACTACTACAAAGATGAACTTCCGTGGCGGGCATTTTTTCATTTTCCATGGCGGACAAAATGCCCGCCACGGAGCTAAGTCACGAAAAATGGGGATTTTTTGGTGGCGGACAAAATGCCCGCCATGGTAAATAATAAAAAAATAAAAAAAAAAAAAACCGGATCGGGCCCGGTCAGGCCCCGGATCGGGCCCGCCGCCCGCTAGGGTTTGGGGGCGTCGCCCGGCGGGCCGGCCGAGGCGGAACTCGGCGCAGGGAGGCGACCCGCGCCGACGAGCTCGAGGTGGAGGAGATGCCGGCCGCGCTGGGATCTCGGCGGGGAGGAGGAGCGGCCGCGGATCTCGAGTGGAGGAGCCGCCGCCCGCCCGGATCTCGAGGTGGAGGCGCACGGTGGTGGTGCCCGGCCCCGCGCCGGCGAGCTCGAGGTGGAGGAGATGCCGGCCGCCGGATCTCGATCAGGGGAGGAGCCGCCGCCGCCGGATCTCGAGGTGGAGGAGGCGCGCGGTGGTGGTGCCGACCCCGCCCGACGAGCTCGAGGTGGAGGAGATGCCGGCGCCGCGGATCTCGGCGGGAGGAGGCGCCGCCCCGCCGGATCTCGAGGTGGAGGAGGCGCGCGGTGGTGGTGCCCGGCCCCGCCCGACAGGCTCGAGGTGGAGGAGATGCCGGCCGCGCTGGATCTCGAGGTGGAGGAGCCCGCCGCCGCCGGATCTCGAAAGGGAGGAGCCGCCGCCGTCGGAGAGGGAAGGGGTTGGGGCGCCCGGTGGAAGTTGGAGGGAGGCGTGGGGGCGGCGCCATCGGGAGCCGAGGGATCGGGGGCAGAGAGAGGGAGGAGGGAGCGGTGGGAAGAAGTGAGGAAGGTGTGGGTGAGTTGGTGAGTTAGGGTTGGGAATGATATTTATACTGGACCTTGGTATTGGGCCGATGGACTTTGTTGGCCCGGATTTGATGGACTTTGTTGGCCCGGTTTGCGGGTTTCTGGGCTTTATTTGGCGGGCAAATTAGAAAAAACCGCCGGTTAATCCATTTACCGTGGCGGTTTTTTTACAATGCCCGCCACGGTTAATAGGGATTAACCGTGGCGGTTATTTTACAATGTCCGCCATGGTTAATCGATTAACCGTGGCGGTTTTCCCTCGGCCGAGAGGGTGCCGGGCCACCTATTTTCCGTGGCGGTTTCTTAAATGCCCGCCATGGAAAATAAAATTGGAACACCACGTAAAATCAATTTTGTAGTAGTGAGAATTAATAATATTCAACATACCGCTTTTTAGTTATTACTAAGCCAAACTGACCTACATATAGAATTAAAACAATTACTTATATCTGATCAAGAACATGTTGTAACAGCGAAATACGACAAATGAACCTTGCTCGCTAATGACTCTGTGAAGACCGAAATACAAGGAAGATAGTGCCGTCCGTTGATATAGAAAGACTCCATACTACACGCAGGCGAGGTCTATCCTCGGATGAATAATACACTACGAATGTGATTCCCAAGCGCAACCGGGGATAAGGCTTCATTACTCCAGGTTCAAACTACCAACCGGGACTAAAGCTCTCTGGGGCGAGGCGGGAGGCGGGGCTAAAGGTCTCTGGACTTAACCTTTAGTCCCATTTCTTGGCTCCAAGTGGGGACTAAAAGCTCTTACTCCCGTGCGAGAGTAGAACTGGGAGTAAAGGTTTTGGGTTTGGTCCAAGTTAGAGCATCCCACCGGGACTAAAACCCTTTTTAAGCTATACACTCTGCAATGTCCTTTTTGCACAAAAAAGACCCGATGATTTTGTATGTATCCACCTCGTCCTTAGCGTAATATATAGCAAAGCTTAACATGTAGGAAAGCATATATCAAGGAAATACGTTTCCCCTTAATTATATATTTACCATTCAGATTAAAATGCTTATAACTTTTATGTTTTCAATCCGATTCGATTCGTTCTAGTTCTAATAGATTCGTATTTAACTTTAATACATGCTCATGCCACTGTTGTAACTAATTATAAGTGTTAAAATTTGAGGTTAGATTTAATAAATATTATGTTTTCAATGTGTAATTCACCATATTTGATGGCACGCGGCATGGAGAAAAAATACAAGAATTCCAAAATGACTAAAAAAACCTAGGATCTTGCGTGCGGCCATATTTTGGGTGTAAATGAGCACAAACAAATTGAGGCAATTTCAACATAGGCGGAGCGAGCGTGCTTCACAATGGTATATGGAACCTTTCACCAAACCCTGTGCATACACTTAGGTTTCTTATGGTTGTGTGGCATGTGCGCTTTGCGGTGTGCTATTGGCCTCAAACTTTTTCTCTGAAGGCTTCTAGATGGCCTCTGTGAAGGAACCGCCAAGTTTGAGATTTTTTAAAATGGTTTGGTAATTTTCTCTGATTATTTTAATTCTTTGCTAGCGACTTCTCCGGTAATTATACGTTGAACTGTGACCACCCCCTAAAAGACCTGAAACGGTGCCAAACTTTGTCGCAAGGTCTCTTGTGCCCTAGAAGGCAAAACTTTGTGGAGGCCGGTGCAAAATTATTATGTTTTCAAAATGTAATTCACCATATTTGGTGGCACGTGACACGGAGAAAAATATAGTAATTCCAAAATGACTAAAAAAAAAACCTAGGATCTTGCGTGAGGCCATATTTTGGGTGTAAATAAGCACAAAAAAAAAATTGAGGCAATTTCGACGTAGGTGGAGCAGGGCGTGCTTCACAATGGTATATGGAACCGTTCACCAACCCCCGCCCCATACACTTAGGTTTCTCATGGTTGTGTGGCCTGTGCGCTTTGCAGTTTGCTCTTGACCTGAAACTTTTTCTGAGGCTTCTAGATGGCCTGAGTGAAGGAACCGCCAAGTTTGAGATTTTTCTGAAATGGTTTGGTAATTTTCTCTGATTATTTTAATTACCGCGCGACTTCTCCCGGTAATTATCGTTGAACTGCGACCACCCAAAAGACCTGAAATGGTGCCAAACTTTGCCGCAAGGTCTCTTGTGCCCTAGGAGGCAAAACTTTATGAAGGCCGGTGCAAAATTATTGTGTTTTCAATGTGTAATTCACCATATTTGGTCGCACTTTTCGGCATGGAGAAAAAATACAATAATTTCAAAAATGACTAAAAAAAAAAATCTAGGATCTTGCGTGGGGCCATATTTTGAGTGTAAATGAGCACAAAAAAATTGAGGCAATTTCGATATAGGCGGAGCGGACGTGCTTCACAATAGTATATGAAACCTTTCACCGAACCCTATCCGTACACTTGGGTTTCTCATGGTTGTGTGGCACAGTGCGCTTTACAGTGTGCTATTGACCTCAAACTTTTTATGAGGCTTCTAAATGGCCTGTATGTTATTCTTCTGTTTCAAATAAGATTTCCCGGCGTCTGTTGGATCCTTCAAATACTTGAGATTTCTAATTTCCAAGCGACCACTTAGCTTGTCAAGATTTCCAAGCTCGGAGATACTTGCATCATCTCCACCACACCCAACAACAAACAAACCCAGCTTTCTTAAACAAGTCATTTGTCCCAACCCGGATGGCAGAGAACGAAGTTTGGCACAACGCTCTAAATTCAAAACTCTGAGTCTTCTTAAGTTTCCTATACCTTTTGGCAACTCCACTAGCTCCCTGCAGTTTTCAAGGTCTATACATTCAAGAGTGCTAGTCACAGTAACCCATTGAGGTAGCATGTTAATGTTGGTCCAAGATAGGTCAAGAGTACGCAACAAACATAAAGATTTGCTTGGCAGAGCATGGAATTTCTGATACCAAGGCAAGTTGATAGTTTGTAGGTTGTTGAGTTCCCCAATAGACTGAGGCAAACTTTCAAGATAATAAATCCACTTCAGTTCTAGAGTTCTTAGCTTCCGAAGCTTCCCAATAGAGTCGGGCAGTGTCACAAAGCCCTTACATTCAATAAAATGAAGTGACTGCAAATTCCAACAATCTGAGATAGCTTCTGGAAACTCGGTGAAACTAGCCTTGTGGATTTCAAGATATCCAAGATATTCAAGCTTTAGTATGAAGGATGGAAAAGGAGTTTCAAATTTATAGTCCAGAACAATGCTGCGGATATGCCCACTTTTCTTAATAAGGTTAGGAAATGATCGGTTACCTTCAGCCACATATAGAGCACGTAGCTTCTCAAAGCCCCTTTCAACATCATCATTCAATGATGTCAAAGATAAATATCTGCATTGGCTTGCACAATCCTTGGTTATGTTCTCTGGTAGAGATGTTACCAGTTCCTTCTGCAAAATATATTGAGCAAGATCATTAATCAGGTCATGCATCCAGCATACTGTGCTTATTTCGTAATCCTCTATTTCAGGTGGCTCCTGGAGAAAGCCGCCTTTCACAAGAGAATTATAGTAGTCCCTTCCAATATCCTCTGGCTGCTCCTCCTTCATCCACTTGATAAATCCAAGGGTTATCCATTGTTCAATCAAGTAGTCTCTCCTAAATGTATAACCTTTTGGGAACATAGAGCAAAATGTAAAGCATTGCTTCAGATGATCTTTCAAGTAAATAAAGCTTAGTTTCAAAGATGCAAATACACGATCTTCTATATTCTCTTCATCCCATAAATTACTTTCTTTAATGGCTCTCCAAGTATTTATCCTTCTCTTTTCTTGCAGAACAGATCCAAGAGTTTTTATTGCTAGTGGCACTCCACATTTCTTGATGATATCTTTTCCAACAATAATAAAGTCAGAGTCTAAATCTTCCTCTATCAATCCAGAACTCTTTAGAAAGAAGCTCCAGCTCTCGTCCTCTGATAAAAATGGCAAGTTGAATACAAGCTTAGATTCCACTCCTTTTGCAACATTTTGATTACGTGTAGTTAAAAGAATCTTGCTTCCTAATGCACCATTGTTTATGTGTACCGTGAAACTTTCCCAGTCATGCCTATCCTCATGCCAAGCATCATCCAAGACAAGTAGAAACTTCTTACCACTCAATTTGTTTGAAATTGCACGGAGCATGTGTTGTTGGGCATGTAGATCTGACTTTTCCTCAATGATGGCTTCGAACAGCTTGCCAATAAGTTTGTCCCCACAAAACTCTTGAGATACATGGACCCAAAATACTGATTCTTTGAAGTGCCCCTTTATCTTGTCATCATGGCAGATGTGTCAGGCCAAAGTAGTTTTGCCAGAACCACCAAGCCCAACAATTGAAATTATATAACCATCTTCTCCATTGTTATATTCTAGAAGCTTAGAAATGATTTCAGTCTTCACAGGATCCCTTGATGGTATTTTTGACTCTTGGGCATTACTCCACAGAGACTGCTCCCCAGCTGCCTTGTCGTTTCTACTCTGAACTGGTTGGTCCACTTGAAAACTGTGCAGTATGGTACTGGCATTGGCTCTTTGTTTCACAATTGCCTCATATGTCCCCTTGATTGCTTTGATCTTATGGGCCACCTTGCGACGGAACATAAGCATCTTTGGTTTTGAAAACAAGTCAGAAAAAGCATTCTTGTTACGGTCAATATGTATCTTGTGTCTCTCATCTTCTAGCCATACTTCATCAAGTAAATCATCAATGTCATTAGCTAGATTTCTCAACTTTATCACCCATCGAAGCGATGCATCTCTCTCTATTGCTCTATGACGAACCATAGATAGCCAGCTCGTAATCTCAGTATGTATATCTTGAAGGTATGAGAGATCTTTATTCACGCCTGTTATGGCCACAAGCTCACTGGATATCAGTGAACCTAGCTTGTTTCCTACATCTTTCAATAGTCCAGATGCTAGAGCAGCCTCCACTCCTGTCATGGCTTCCTTGCCAATTTCTCTGTAAATGAATTGCGTGTTTCTGAAATCAAAACTATAATTCTAGCTCTTGATTCTTGATGATAAAAGATTGTAAAGTGTTTTTAAAAAAATATAAAAGATTTGATAGTATGAATAGACACAAGCTATATGGAAAATTCAATTTTGAAACTCAGTGGAAAAAGCAATCTTGGAAAAAGCTTTATGCCTGAGCAACCTTCTATGATATATGAGCAGACCAAAACAAATAGTTTAGATAGGGATCCTTTCTGGTCACATCATACATATGAGAGGATACAGATCGGTGGAGAGATGGTTAGAGAATATGAAAGATTAATTAGCAGACGAATTACCTCTTTCGAAGGCCAGAGAAGCAGCAACAGACATATGCTGCTTACCACGTAACTGCTTCGGTATTCATGGTCCACACTGAGAAGAGCCAGAAAAAAACAACATGATTAGCTTAGAATCTGATCATAAAACCAAACAGGATGATATGCATGCAGTGATGAAGAAGGAAACAATTCTATTTGTTTTCAAAATAAATTTAAGCTTGGATCAGCTGCCTTTTCCTATATATTCCATTCCTGAACATGGAATTCAGAGGAAGCACTGCGCCCTAACTACATCACAGTAGCCACTATATTCACAGATCTAGCTATGCATAAGCAGCTGCAGAAATGTAATGCTTAAGGAAACGAACCTGGGGCCTAGGAAGCCGTGAGGCGGTGCTGGTGTTGTTCGTTCTTTTTATCATGAAACAGGATCTACTTGTTTATGGTTAGACAAGAATCAGCATGGACATCGTCGACCTGACCAACCAGATACTACTGCTGGATTGTGGCGTTCCGATGAGTGATGAAGGGAGTAGCAAGATGGATTGGTACTTGGATGCACTGTGTAAACAGAGATCCTTTGGAGTTCAGGTTGCAGAGTAGTTGCAGCAGGTAGGAGATGCAGGCATGCAGCTAGCTGGATGGCAGAGACAGACGTGGTGATAGTGCCTTCGGTAGCTTCACTTCAGTAAAACAAACCACGGAATGAAAACGACATACAACAACTCTTGGAAACGAAGGTACCCGGAAACTTCCGTCGCAGCAAAAATCCAAACTAGATGCATCATCACCCAGAACAGGTTAGACAACAGAACAAATCTGATTGGTAATTAGTGCTTTTGGTAGCTTCCTTCTGGTGCTTCCTAGCTCGTCACCTTTGTTTGCTTCATTAACACAATAAAAGTGCTGTTGCTTCCCTACCCAACAAAGATGAAGAGAGACAGAAACAGAGGATTCATGTACAGCTCCTTCTCTGCCATCTACATGGCTTGTAACAGCTACTTGCTGAAGTTGTAATCTAAAACTGCTATCAGGCCACTATGGGCCAATGCAATAAAATTCAGGTGGGGACCCGGTGACCCTTCAAAAAAAAAAAGAAACAGAGGATTTGAAGACCAAGAAAGATAACGTGTTTCCTTGAGTTCACACTTGACAGCGTGCTCTCAATTGCGTGGAATTTTTTTTAGGAACCTCTTAACATAAACTGGAGTATACTGGAAGTGGCCTGCTGCGTGGAAATTTTCAGGTGCTTCGAAGCACCCATGCATGCCCCATGTGCACAAGAAGTAGAATTTCAGGCACCGCATATACGTATCTGAATCTGAACTTGTAAGTTTACTGAACTCTATCTAAATTTTCCATCCGCATTCTGTCGAACTAGAAATTATTTGAGTGAAGACTACACGCACGCTAAAAGAGTCGAACTTGGATAGCACCATGTAAAGTCAGCACAAACTGTCAAATAAGAAGTTAGCAGATGGCCAAAGTAGACACCCCTGTGAAGTTGGCTCAGCAAGCACCGTTTGGAGTCGTGAGTGGTGCGCTCCTCTATGTGTCACTCGCAGCTATCGGCCCGCCGCGCCTTGGCTTCTCCAGACCACCCCACTCTGGTGCTGCCTCCGCACTCTGGTGCTGGCCCGCTCCTGCCGTCGCCGATACCGCTGCCGTGCTCTGCTACTGCTTGTGTTGTGTTCCGGATCCGGACTTCCGGGTTTGATAACTGAGTGGAATCGGAGGTTTGGGCGAGGAAAAAAACACAAAAAGTTTCTGAAAGAGTAGAGTTCGGAGGTTCAGCAATTCAGATTTTGTTACTCGATACCTTCGCAAGAGCTTATGTACGTCTCAACACTGACCCAACTCATTACAGCCCAAGTCTGTCTAAATCTAAACCGACATTACACGACTGAAACGTTTTAGGCCATCCCCGCGCGCTCTTCAGCGTGTCGTCCGTTTCCAGGCGTGCTGCTCAAGGAACTCAGCTCCCCCGTGTGATCCAGGCTTGGAGGGCAAAGCGGAGGATCCTGCCTGAGCGCCCCGCCGGTTGTCCAGAGCTCCTCTCTGGTGCGGGCCTGGGCGCCTAGCCGGTTAGGGACGGCCTCGATCGGCCATCGAGGGGGGGTTGCTCGACCGGACGGACGCCCGCAACCAGGCGAGTGATCGAGCTGGACGGCGGTGGTTGTCCCCTGAGGACGAACGGAACCTGCTCGACGATTTGCGCCAGCAAGAAAGACCTCATCTTTTGAGCGGCTTCATCGTTGCGGATACACTGGAGACGGTTTACGAATCGTGCTCATCGATTTGTTCATGAAGAATCTGGTGCTCAGGTACGTGTGTGAGTCTTGTATTAGCTTTTCTCAAGTAGCTTTAGGGGGATTTAGCTCTACCAATTATCGACACTCTGATTATTACAAGCTAAGTCTTCTATGCTTCTGCGTTAATGGTGAAGCAATCTTCGTCAGATCATGGCTCGCAATGGCCAAGTAGTTTGACAAGGCGTCATTCTGCTCCTGTCCTTTCCTTGACGTCAGAACGGACGGTCATGGAAATTACCAAGTACTCGATATTGAGAGCCGCGATGATAATGAGGAAGATGACAACATACTGATGGATGCTGCTTCCGATGTTGACTCAATCGTTTCAAAGGAACTCATATGTGATGCACTGCGTACGTGTTGGATTCTCAGTGGACAATGTGATCAGAGCTGACGCTCTACTAACTGAAAATTTTCAATCCCCAAAATTCGACTCTTTAGATAGAGTACCTGGGCATGTTAAACACCCAAGACATCTAAGGCAGTGGCGGATTTAAGGATGATGAAGCCCCAGAAACTTGAGTGGCACCATCTCACTGGTAGGATCCACAGGCACCTGAGAGATGTCCTAAACATATTGAAGGGGGAATATGGCGCTTCACTTGCAAAACATGAACCACCAGGTGTACGCTGCAATCATCCACCAACTGAAGCTTGTAAGCTGCTGCACAAACATGCACGAGCACAGGAATTGAGCCATATTACCTGAAGCTTAGCTTGTGAGTAGATCTCAGTGAAACTGAGGATTCATATAGGCTTGCAGCTTCATGCAATCTTGAGCATGCAGCCCAAGGCCCAGCACGAGGCATGGAGATTTAGCCCGGCCCAAGCACAGCACAGCCCGGCCTCCCCCGGACCCATGCTAGGCATGGCACGGTCCACTAGCCATGCCTGAGCTTTCCTCTCGGCTCATCGGGTAGCAGGGCATGGCCCGGTATTTTAAGGAAGAGCCCTTGCGGCTTAGTATGGAACGGAGAACATAAAATTTAGAGGGACCAATAAGATACTCAATTCCTATTGGGACAATAGGGTTGCAGCAATATAGAATTAATTTTTCAAATTGTGATGAACAATGCGCAGAACATCTATAATTAGACCAGTAGCAGAAATGTAACAAATCACATGTAAATTGACATAGCAATTTTCATGAATAACTAAGCTTTCACTATAATCAATAATGAGCATAGTAAGTCTTCTCTAGAGCATCTAGAGGACTATAATAACAGCAATACATTCATCAAGTGGCAATCTTGGCATCAGCTACAGACAAAACCTTCAAACAAGAGGAATGACGACACATATAATAGAGAAGTCATTGATTTTGTCCCCCTAGATAATCAGTGGCCAATTTCTTACTAAAATGAGTGTGTCCAATCATCATTCTATCACAGGCATGTATAAGCTACATATGCACATTGCCCTCTCCCATAATGCCAATAACAATACAGTGCCAGTTTAGTCTGAAACACAATTTTCATTGCAAGTTCTGACAAAAGCCCTTACACACATGAACACTACAAAATGACCAAGTTTTGAAATTAAGCAATTTTTCATCCCGTATTCTCATGACACCATTCCTGTAACAGAGACATGAAACATATACAGTGCTGGAGAAATGGAACAGGACAAGGGTTGCTACCAAATTTGGTTCTAACCAGCCAGCTCTTTTTACTTTTTTCTCCAACTCGGAGAGGAAAGGCATGGATATCTTCTTCTGCCCAAATTCTGTCCCAGCAAAAATTATGCAACTTTCAAGGTTAGACATAATTTTCTTAGCCTCAGAGAGTGATTGCACAAATGCCTGGTTTTTGAATTGATCAGTATACTGGTTGCGGCACATCATTGATGCAGCAATCTGGCCGCAAAGCTTCACAATTCTCAAACTGATAGGTGTTTCCTCACAGTTGTATTCTACTATAGTTTTGAGCTTCAGTACAAATTCTGCACTTCCTTTTGGCCTTGCTTTTGAACTGCATCATCAAAATCAGTTGTACTGATCAATTTGTCATAGATCACTAGAGTAAGTGATAAAAATGATTCTTGAAGTTCATTTGTTGCAGTTTGCCCATCATTTCCTTGATTTGACGAATTGTTTTGACCTTTGGTTGAAGAAATCTCCTGGATCTCCGCCTTGTCAACATGTGGAGAATCGCTATTGTTTTGATCATCATTTCCTGATGGTGAACATTTATTCTGGTTCTCTTCATCACTTTGGGGCCGTTCCATTTTCATGGACAGTATTTCCTCAAGAACCTGCAACAACAATGGGATTTAATTATATGGAAATGTAAGGGGCCTGAGATTCAAATCTTAGTTACTATGTTATCCGATGATTCTAGAAAAGTAGATAGAAAAATGAAACAAACTTGAACACTAACCTTTGGCAGCAATGTTTCCTTCACGCGGTCTTTGTCCAAATCACAGTGAGCACATATATTTCCCAAGATCTGTGCTGCAATGATTCTGTATGTGATGTTTTCAGTAGCATTAAGTATTTCAGTGAGATGGTCAAAATGGTCCCTGACTAGGGCAGAGCACACTTGTTCACTGTTGACTGACAGGAATTCAAGTGTTCTCCCAGCTGTCGCTCTAAGCCGCTTAGATATGGCGGTGGATTCTTTGTCAAGGAAGATCTCCAGCTGCTTCTTCATGAGACTTTGCTTCATTTCCACGGTGAGGTTGATAGACACATCCAAGGCCAGCTCTGTCAAGATCTCCATTGCCCGCATCTGCAGCTCCTCCTGCTGGCAAGCTTCATTGCTCTGGGCGAGAAGGCTCTTCAGGTTGCTGATTGCTTGTTGGTTAGCGAAGATCTCCCGACGCAGCCTTGTGCCAGTATGGCCAGGACACCTCATGAGTTTGTACAACACCTTCAAGGATCCATTTACTATGGCAGCCCATGCGGCGGTCTGAACCCCTTGGATCAAGGTGCTGGAACAGAGGGGCGCCATGATCTTGGGGAGGAGCCCCGGAGAGGTACATATTTCCATGCAGTTACGATGGTCGGATGCAAGCCTCTCCAGGATAGTTAGGCCTTGCAGGATAATCTCGTTGCAGCTACCAGCGTCATCACCATCAGCTTCACCTTGCACAGCGACATCATCATCATCATGATCAAGTACACGAACCAAAGCATGCATTGTGGATGGGGACCCTGTGCCAAGTTGGGGGTGGCCATGTTGTTGGTCGCTTTCAAAGGATATGTCTGAGTGGTGGCTTCGTCTTGGAGCAGAGTGGATATGCACCGGATGGCGCCTGGGAACTGGCTGAGATGGATGTCACCAGCGATATGCGCCACTATGATGGCGGCTGCTTTGTCTCATCTCGCTGCCTACTGCCGCTCGCCATCCAAGCGTATCGATGAGTTTCTGGACCCTGGGCCTGGAGCGAAGCAGCAGCATTCTGATGTCTGCCCCCTGACTGATAAATGTGGCCAGCATCCTGGCTCCAGACAGATTATCAGACCCAGATTCAGAGTCTATCAGGTCTACAGCGTAGCGGCTGATTGTGCGACCTTGGATGGATGTAGGGTCCTTCCAGCATCTTGCTCGGGTGTCCAAGTAGTAGTCTAGGAGCCATACACGGCCCCACTCTCTGGGCAACTTCAAATGTCGTCTTTTTTGTGCTATAATAGATGCTCCCCCGAAAAGATACAGTAGCCATATCAAGTAGAGCACACCTTGACAGAGAATTAGACCATAAAACATGTCCAGTGCCGGCGCCAGGTTTGCCTTGGTCACGTCTTCATCATTACTGCCGTAGTAACGCTGCAGTATGCGCCACAGTGCCAGCCCTATGCAGACGGTGGGCCCACCATAGCCATAGAGGAACACTACAATGTAACATGCTGCTAGAAACGCTGCTACCACTGCTAGAAACGGTAGCAGCACCAAGCATGCAATTACAGCACAGGCAAAATCTCCCAAAGTGCAAGGGACCGGCCTTTGGTCCACGGTCCGAAAAGCAAGCCACTCCCGCACTGGGGAAACAAGAATGTGTGTCACTGTAATCAGTTGGCTGGAAAATTTCTTGACCAATCCGTCCCCCAAGTCGTTAAAGATCCTGTGCGGTGTCATGGAAAATCAATAGTGAGTGATTTTATTCGAGCTCCAAATAAATGGTCACTCCTCTCTCGCAGCGTACCCACCCGCCTCCCTATGCGCGCGCCCACAGCACCCGTGCCTCAAGCATGATGTCACACACTGCCTCAATACAACACCACTATCTTATTCATTTGGATTGTCTACCCTATTTTTTGGTGGCAAGATGAAAATAAACATGGAAAAGTTGTGGCCTTTAATGAATTGTTAATAATTCCATCCAAAGGTAATGATCATCATATAGATAAACAAAGTGCCACCTTTTGACTTGTGCTATATATACATGGGCGAGGAAAGAAATTGGAAGGAATATAGCATTTATATATTACAGACCTGGCAGCTTGCAGCATGCTAATGACCGTGAGGCACCAAAAATCCTTTCTCTGCAACGCGGTGACGAAGCCCCCAGCAGGACTACCGTGGACCACGTCAGTGCCAGGTAGCCTAAGCCCGTCATGGCCATTAGAACGTGCGTCGACCAGGTCACGTGCCAGGTGAACGAAAGCATTTCTGGGTCACGCAACCGCGGACTAGATTCCCCGCCTTCCCATCTCCTCTCTCTCTTAGCGCCGCCGGCCATCCTCCTAGCTCCACGAAGGCTTGCAGATCTTCTACTTCTTGTAGCTTGGCTAGCTGCCTAGCTTACTCTTTTGGATTGAAGCTGGCGGAGGCAATGCTTGCCGGTAGCGACTGCGTCGCGGCCAACAAGATCTGTAGCGAGCGAGCAAGCTACTACATGCCCAGATGCAGAAGGGAGTCAGATGTGGTGGTGACGACAGACATGGCAGTAGAGGCATACAAACAGAGTATGGCTTTTGCTTGTGTACTAGAGAGCGTGGAGCCGCGGACAAATGTAAACAAGAGAATACAAATCTTGCAGATGGTGGCCACGACTGTTGTTGAAGAGATGGCGAGGAGAGGAAACAAGAGGCGGGCGGCAGGAACTAGTGAGGTAGTAGGAGTGGATCGAAGATGATGCTTTTAACGTTGAGTCCAACGTATGTAGCACCTCTGCATTGAGCCCAAGGGAGAAGAGGAGACCTGCTACTCTGCTCGTTGACTGGTAAAGACCTACACGCGCAGGTCCCGGTTGCTGCAAAAAATTCTTTATTTCTTGTGTGTGTGTGAATCGGTTGCAGCTTGCAGCAAAAGCTGAGGCCGCCGGGACCAGAATCTGGTACAATAATCGCCGTCGCCGCCCGGCAACCTGCACGCGTGAAGGGAAAAGAGGGACTCCCCAATGCAAATTAACTGTGCAACCCATGCAGTCCGCGGTTACTGCCTCGGTAACGTTACAACAATACCATCTTGGGAATCACAAGCAGCTGCAATTTGGCTTTCTATACGAAATTTGATTCCAGTTGTCGCGCTTCACCAACTCCGGTCATGTGCAAGCACAAAGATAAGACAACCCTAATGCAAAAAACATGCAAAAAAAAAAACTCTGCAACCATCCAACCTGTACATAGGACATGTTTGGATGGAGGGACTAGAGAGTAGAGACTAATAGAGACTAAAAATTAGTCCCTAGCCCCTCCCAAGAGTCTAGTGAAATTGAGACTAATTGGGACTAAAAATTAGTCCCTAGTCCTTATGTTTGGTTATTTAGAGACTAAATGGGACTAAAAATTAGTCCCTAGTCTCTAGTGTAATGGGAACCCAACAAGCCCATAGTACATAAGCATTCTGTATGTCTTATATGGAGGATAGAAAAAGATTAAAAAAAAAACCCAAGCTGGCTACTATTCCTGTGCTCATCTTTACACACACAAAACGAGGGGGCCAACGGTCAAATTTAGAACTTCTTTGGATGGTGATGAGTGAACAGCTGCACAAATGGGTATTTATACTTGCGCTTCATCCTGGGCATTTGGTTAACCGAAAATTCGGTTCGGTTTAAACGGTTTTCAAAAACAACAACCGTTCGGTTCTACAGAAAAGCAAAAACTGACCACTTCGTTTTCGGTTTTCACTCACGGTTTTTCGGTTTTAACCGAAAAACCGATGAAAATCAAGCAAGAGAATCCATGGCTGCTCACGCGACCGCGGTGACGCCGCCGCCGCCCACAGCGCCATCCTGTCCCGCTGCGCCCACGCCGCCCTCCTGCCATCCTGTCCCGCTGCGCCACGCCGCCCTCCCGCGCTGCGATGCCGCTTCGCCGCGTCACCCAAGGCACGCCCGCCTACTTGGCTGCTCGTGCTGCCGCAGACGCCCTGCCAGCGCTGCCTACACACCGCATCTTGCGCCGCGCCGGGATGGTTAGGGTTAGGGTGGCGTGCGGTGCCGGGATGGGGACTGGGAGAGGGAGACGGGAATGGAGAGGGAGAGGGTGAGGGACGCCAGATGGGCCATGGGAAGGAGAGGAAGACTGTTGGGCCGTGTCATGGCATGGGCCGGATGGCTGCCGCTGCTCTGCTCTCTTCGCGATGCACGTAGGTGTTTGGTTTCCATCGGTTTTTCGGTTGAGGCAGAGTGAAAACTGAAACCGTAGGTCGAACACCGATGTTCTGCAACTTAGAAACTAAAACCGAAACCAAAACTGAAAAAACCGACATTTAAAACGGTTCGGTTTGGTTATTGGTTTTTGGTGTAAAAGTGCCCAAGCTGACTTGCGCACATGAAGTAATAAGGTAGTGTTTAAATTGCGGGTTGAAGTGGGATGTCCTGGGTTGGACCCAAATGGTCTTCTGTACGGTTAAGAACAGAGTAATGTGGTTTTGAGTCGGACCTAGTAGAGAATATACCCTCAGATGCGGGTTGGAACGTTCTGCTCAATTTGAGTGGACAAGTTCGACCCATAGGTCAACGTCGTTACCTTCTCCCTCCCTTCATCACGACCTCCCCAGTCCCGACACTTGCGGCCTCTACAGAACTGCTCCTCCAACGTCTGGATCTACTATGGCAGGCGAGCAAATGCTCGAGGCAGTGGCAGTCACGGTGGGCAAGCTCGACCTCGGGTTGGTAGTGGCCATGTCAGGGGATCTTGTGCTGAGGGCTGCGACGGCGGCCATGGCAGGCAAGCTGAAAGGTCCTAATGGCTAGGAGGGGTGGGGGGTGGTGAATAGCCTATTAAAAATTCTACAAACAACACTTGACAAGGCGATTAGTAAATAAGATGACGAAGCGGGTTGTGCGGTGCTACAAACTAGCTATGCAAGCCACAAGTCAAATATAGCAATTCTAATATCTCTAGAGTCACACAAGTGCTAGGTTGCTAGTTTACTCCTAGGTAGACAATATAAGCTAGCTAATTCTACCACTAGGAGCTAAACTACTCTAGTCAACTAAACAACCTACACAATGCTACACAAATATGCTAGTTGAAGTAATACAAAGAGGCTAGAATACAATACCACCGGTGTAGTGTCGAGGTTGATGCCAATCACCAATTCAATGAGAAATGCCCAACGAACAAGCACACTTGACAAGAGATTTTTCACCGAGGTTCACGTGCTTGCCGGCACGCTAGTCCCCATTGTGGCGATACACTCTCTTGACGGTTGCCAAGCTTAATGGCGGTGCCAAATCCCCGGTGGGAGCTCAAACACACCGATCACAAGAGAGGATTCACAAGCCACGAGCAATCCACTAGTGCTCCTTTCGCGAACCTCCCGTGGGGTAAGGAACGACCCCTCACAAGAACCACCGGTGTGGCCTCGAACAATCACCGGTCGAGCTCAACACCCAACCAAATTCCAAGCCGCTAGGGAACCGGGCAAATTCCCAAGAGAAACAAGAAATCCGCGGCTCCTCCGAAGAACAAGTGCCTCTAGATGCAGCCACCAAGACCAATGCACTTGAATCTCACTCTATCTCACCAACGATCACAATTAGTGGATGGAGAAGAGTGGAGGGGAGTTCTCAAGCTTGCAAGAGAGTAGGAGTGTTCCAAAATGGCAAGAGAGACTCCCCAACCGGGCAACCATCTATTTATAGAGGTGGCCCCGAAAACTAGCCGTTTCCCCTTTCTGCGACGGCGCGACAAATCGACTCACTGATCTCGGATAGTCCACCGCTTTAGAAACTAGCTGTTGGTTTCAAATTAGTTCGAACTCAGCACACGCGATACCCGCCCGTGGAGCCCCCTGACCGTCCGCCGTTCACCGTTCAGCGGCGAAACTGAGAAGCGGCTACGCTCGGCCGTTGGGAAAAGCTTGCAGACGATCCGCCAAGCGTGGCGAACATACCGCCGTTGAACGGCTCGGCCAGAGATAGGGGAACCAAAGAACTCGCTCGTCGGCGGAAACGACTTGCGGACAATCCCGCCACCTGCGGGGCGGACCCGTCGCCGTTATCGCGGCCGAGGAGCGCGAAGATTGAGTTTACGCTTTGCTGGTCGAAAACACTAGCGACGCTTTGCCACCTGGGCTCGACGATGCATCCTAGAAAACGACCGACCGAAGCGGCGGGCAGAATACGTTGTCTCGTCAGATGTGCCGGCGGATAGTCCGCCCATAGGGCGGGACAGTCCGCCCTCTACTTCGAGAGCACGATCCAACACCTCCGGCAACACTGCGCCTCCACGAAATTAGCCCATGGACTGTCCGCCTAGAGGCTCGAGATAGTCCGAGGTTTGACAATCCCTCTTTCCAAGCGCAACGCCACCTAAGTAGCACGGCGAAGTTAGTGCACTCGATTCACAATGCATATGTGTTGACGGTAAATCGAACTCAATTTAAACACCGTCAACATAACACAAAACAACCTAGAAATAGGGATTTCAACTAACATATTCCAAAGTTTTGGTGTTTATTTGGACTTGCGGTACCAACTCAAGAATGATCACTTTGGGCCAAAAATACAAAGAAAAAGAAATAAAATCAATAAATAGAAAAAGGCCCAAAGAAGCAAATGGCAAGCCCAAACAAGAATCGAGACAAAAACGTCAAAACCAGGCCGGGCCAAGACCACCGCACAACTTTTCACGGCAAAGGAGGCCCAGCCCGCGAAGCCCGAGCCAGCCGGCCCGGCGGTGCACGCGCACACCACTGCGCGGCCGCACCGTGGTCGAGGCGGTTCGGGCCCAGCTTCGAGGCGGTTTGTCACCTACCAAAAGCCCGACAATACCGACGTTGGATGGTCGGTTTGGCGCATATGGAAGGTTTTCCTAGGTCGGTTTTGGTGTTTTTAGAACTTAGGCCCCTCCCCCTTGTGTATAAATAGCTTCCTCCTTCACCTCTCTACATAACAATTTCAAGGAGAAACCAGTCCACTTGTGCAAGAGAGTAGAATTAGTTCTTCTTCTTCTACTTCTTCTATCTTCTTCTAAATTCTAGAGAGTGAGAGGGGAAAGCTAGAAAAGAAGCTTTGTTCTTTCTACCCGGAGTTGCCGGTTCGCCCCTCGGTGTTCCGCGGTTCCTAGGAGGACGGAGTGCCGGATTTGTCGGTACCCGCCCGGCTTGTACCTCTGCAAGCTACTTACACTTTGGTAAGGAGTCTTGTGATTATCTTGCAGCTACTTAATTTCCTTCGTATATTTCTTAGTCTGTTGTAGACTTGCGGGATTGGTAGATTGTCTCGTTAAGAGCGTTAGTTCTTGGTGAAGGAACTCTTTGACCGGGGAACCTTGGCCAACATCAAGAATCGTGACCAATAGTGCAAAAGCGTGGTGTTTGGACTAGCGTTCACCTACCTTTTTGCGGTGCATCCCACGGTTGAGGGGGGGTAGGCGGCTTGGTCGCGACAAGCCTTGTCCGTCCCCTTGAAATCCCCCCACGCCGGGCCGTGTCGTAGAGCTAATTGCCTGACACCGCCCTTTGGGCGTGGGCGGTGCCCGGTGAGTAGACAACAGACTTTAGGAATCACCGCAAAAAACTTAGCCTATAGATACCTCGCTACTCTTAGAAAACAAACCCTTGCCTTAGGTTGACACTGCACCGTAAAAAGCTCGCTGCTGCGATCGTCCTTGTGTAAAATACGATACCCCGCTACCACGGGTGAAGTGCTACAACGGTATTTCCGTGCGCTTGCGGATTTCTCTCACGGTGCGTAAGAAACACCAACAAGCATTTCGGTGCCGTTGCCGGGATGGTTGTCGTAGTTATATCTCGAGCCTAGTCGACTGTGTGGACCGGTAGTATCCTTTTAAACAAAAATACCAAAAAGAGTCCCCCTCACTCATGGAGCAACCTACCCTACAAATCCTATCCGCTCCTAAGGGCGAGCTTGTAGAACCACGCCAATCTGCGAAGCCAATCACAGCCTTCGCAGTATGAGCTCCGCCGGCTTTATAGCCATGGTTGCAGGCCCGAGCCTTTTCAGGGCTCGAATATGAAAACCCCTATCATCACTTACGGGAGTTTGAGCAGCTCGTGGTCGCCCGACAATTGCAGGCATGACACACGACACGCCGAGGTGGAAGTTGTTTCCGTTCTCTCTCACCGAGAGGGCGACTCAATGGTACGCCCATAACGTAGGGGGCGGGTAAATGGAGAATGGGAAGAACTGCGAAATGCATTCGTGTAGCGTTCTACCCTATATCCGTAATCGCGGCCCTGCGACAAGAGATACTCAACTTCCGACAAATAGAGGGTGAAACCTTAGGTGCAGCCTGGGACCGGTTTACCATGCTTACACGATTTCGGCCCGCACTGTCCCATACCAAACCACGTGCTTTTACAAAGATTTACGGCTAGGATTGACAGGGGCAACTGCCCCGGCCGCTTGATTTAGCCACCGAGGGTCATTTTCCCACAAAACCACAAATGAAGGAGAAGCTCTCCTAAACCGTATTCTTGAGAATACCCTCCGCTAGAACCCATCCGTAGAACCCAGCGAAAACCGAGGAAGTCTCTTCGGCTAACACCGAACCCGTTAAACCTATAGAGAGACCCTCGCCTGAACCGTAACTCAAGGAGATCTCATGCAAGGATCTCCCGCTCTTTGAGGTTGACCTTATCAACAATTCGGTGACACCTCAAGGTACGAACAATGGAAGAAACCACCGCCCCAAATTTAGCCTCAACAACCCCCGGATAAATTCTTTCTCCGGGAGTCTATTAAGGAGCTAACAGCTATAATGAGCACGGAATGGTTGCGAGAGGAAGGACCTTCTTTCAAGAAATTCGAATAAGTGGCCCCTCTACACCAATCCATTGCGTATATCGTGGAAGTTTGGTGGAAGTCATGTATAACCCTACCGTGGGGATAAACATAATGTCCAAACCTTTGCACAAGCCTCGTGCCGAGGAAGCCATTAGGACCCCCACAAAGACGGACCCTACGCGATAGCACCTCGTACCACCATTGAAAGCCGTGAGGTTATACATGAACAAATCTTCCTACACAAGGATGTCAAGTTGTCTCTGGATTTTCATATTTTTGATATCCAAGACTTTGACATCCCGACGGGCATCCCTTGGAGAAGATTCTTGATCTATCAACATCCGGGGATTTAGATGTCAAACTCGGGAAGAAAAAGTTTTCTATCCCGCCACTCGAGCCAAAAACTCGGAATGTAACCCTTCCATGAGTATGACACGCCCGAGGAGGTCATGGGAGTTATGCTATATGAGAACCCGTAAATGCACCTAGAAAAAAGACGCCCAATTCTTCATTGAAGAAGGGGCGATTCGGGGAACTCATAGAACTTCCCAAAGAGGAAGAACCGACTTCGGCCTCCGCTTGAGCTTAAACCCCTACCCCCAAAGCCTACGCTATGTCTTCCTAAACGGCGATTCACAAGCCCCCTGTCATCATAAGCGATAAGCTTAGTGACCGAGAAACTACCCAGCTAATAGCCGCCTTAGAAAAACACGGTCGGTCTTCGGGTATTCCCTTCAAGATCTAAAAAGGGGTAAGCCCGATACTTTGCACACATCGCATTCCTATTGACCCGACGGTACCCCATCATGCGAACCCCAACGTAGGCTCAATAATGCGATCGCGTGAAGTCGTGAAAGAAGGAAGTTCTCAAGCTTCTTCACGCCGGATTATCTATCCCGCATACCACCGCGGATTGCGTTAGCCCACCCAAGTGGTCCCTAAAAGGGAGGAATGATGACCGTTGAGAACGCTAAAAACGAACTCATTCCACAAAGACAAGTCACGTGGTGGAGAATGTGTATTGATTATAGAAAACTTAACAAGGCAACAAAGAAAGATCACTTTCCGGCGCCCTTTATCGATGAAATGTTGGAGCGGTTAGCGAAACATTCTTTCTTCTCGCTTTCCTTGACGGGTATTCTGGCTACCACCGTATCCCGATCCACCACGATGACCGTAGCAAGACCACGTTCACATGCCCATACGGAACCTATGCCTACCGTAGAATGTCATTTGGGCGGTAATGCTCCTCGCTTCTTTTCAGCGGTGCATGATGTCTATCTTCTCGCACATGATCGAAGAAATCATGGAGGTCTTCATGGATGATTTCTCCGTCTATGGTAAGACTTTCGAAGTTGTCGAAGAACCTAGACCGGTCTTGCAAATGATGCCAAGAAAAGGACCTAGTATCGAACTAGGAAAAGTGCCACTTTATGGTCCGAGAAGGCATCGTTCTCGGGCACCTCGTGTCCGAGAGGGGATGGAGGTAGATAAAGCCAAAATAGACGTTATCGAAAAGCTACCACCCCCTGAACGCCAAAGGTATCCGTAGCTTCCTAGGACACGCAGGGGTTTTATAGAAGATTTATAAAATATTTTTCGCAAATCGCTAGACCCCTTACAGCCATTTAGCCAAGGACGTACCCTTTGACTTCACGGATGAGTGCTTACACGCTTTCAAACCCCCTCAAGAAAGCACTAATCTCGGCTCCGATCATCCAACCCCTGATTGGTCGATGCCATTTGAAATCATGTGCGATGCCGCTGACTATGCTTTGTTGGAGAGGTCTTAGGTCAAACCAAGGACAAAAGCAAAGATGCCATCGCATATGCTAGCAAAACTCGGACAGAGCCCAAATTTTAATTACGCCACAACAGAAAAGAACTCCCGGCGGCAGTAGTCTTTGCTATCGAAAAGTTTCGATCCTACTTAGTGGGCGCAAAAATAATCGTCTACACGCATCATGCCGCCCTTAAGTATCTTCTTGCCAAAAAGGATGCGAAACCTCGCTTGACCCGCTGGATTCTCCTACTCCAAGAATTTGACATAGAAATAAAAGATAAAAAGGGAGTAGAAAATACAGTTGCGGATCATTTGTCGCGTATGCAGGTAACTAACATGCGGAACCACCAATCAACGACTACCGGCGATGACATGCTACTCAAGGTGTCGCACTTCAACCCATGGTATGCAAACATTGTGAATTACATGGTTGCGTGGGCTATGTACCACCCGGGGAGAACAAGCGGAAACTCCAAATGGAGAGCGCATGACACCTATGGGATGACCCATATCCGCGAGGTGTGTGTGGGACGGCTTGGCGAGAAGATGCGTACCAAGGGAGGAAGGAATGCGGATCATCGAAAAATGTCATGCATCTCCCTACGCCGGACATCCGGGAGTATTCCGCACACAAGCCAAAATTTGGCGGTCTGCGGATTCTTACGGCGACGATGTACGGCGACACGAAAGAGTTCATCGAAGATGTTACAACTGCCGAAGACCGGGAACATCACAGCTTCGTGATGCAATGCCCCTACATTACAACCTTCAAATAGAAATATTTGATGTATGGGGCATTGACTACATGGGGCCATTCCGTAAGTCCCATGATTGCGAGTACATCCCGGTGGCGAGACTACGTGTCAAAGTGGGTAGAGGCACTACCATGCGTAGCTGCCGATGGCAAACACGCCAAAGAAGATGTTCCATGAAATCATCTTTCCCCTCGTTTGAATGCCACGCATGGTGATCGCGACGGAGGATCGCATTTCAAGGACAAATCATTCAAGGCATTCTTAAAGGAGCTCGGCACTCGCACAATATTGCCACCCCCCTATCATCCGCAAACCAGCGGGCAAGCCAAACCTCCAATAAACAAATCAAGAACATCCCGCGAGAAGACGGTCAACGAGATGGGGAAGGGCTGGAAAAAACAAGCTACCCGATGCTCTCGGGCATATCGGACGACCTACAAAGCCCCCATCGGCATGTCACCCTATCACCGGTCTATGGCAAAACCCGCCATTTACCGCTTGAGTTGGAGCATCGAGCTCATTGGGCCATCAAGAAGTGGAATATGGACGTCGGACTTCGGCCGGAAGAACCGTCGAGACAAATCTCGAACTAGAAGAATGGCGAGAGAAGGCGTACCATAGTGCAAAGCTCTACAAAGAGCGCACAAAAAGATGGCATGATCAGCGCATCAAGATCAAAGAATTCACCACGGGAGACAAAGTACTCCTATTCAATTCCCGGGTGAAGCTATTCGGCGAAGGGAAGCTAAGAAGCAAATGGAAAGGACCGTACAATCGTCATCAACACATCGCCACATGGCGCGATCACAATCCAAGATGACGCAGGTGAGATACAAAAGGTAAACGGTCAACGCCTTAAGCTTTTCTTCGAGCCAGTATCTGATCTTAACCAAGAGCTCGATAGAATAGATTTATGCTTTAAAAATTAATTTGTGTTGATCAGCATATAAAAAAAGATATTTTTACAATTAAAATTGTTGCAACTAAAAAAAATATATTTATTAAGGTAATAATAAAACATAAAAAGTTATCTATATATTTTTACTTTGTTTTAAATAAAGTATTTACCTTGTTATTTTCTTTTTACTTCTTTGCCCTCACTAAAAGCATGCTGGTCAATTGCTACACAAAGGATATTTACTTTCTTAAATTAATCAAAGCATAAATTATTTTCAAAATTTGAATTTGGGGATCAATTAGAGATCAGCAAGAAAGGAAGTATAAACCCGGTGCGCCAAGCACTTTTGCCGGGCCCGCCTGGGTCCGGATTTCGCCCATCTCCTTCTCCTTTCTCACAACCTACACTAGTAAGGTTTGCTCCGCCAGATTTCAACCTGCCAAACCAGAGAGGAGAATTTGTCCTATAAAATCCACCCTCCTCCTCTCCATTCTTCACACCACTCCTTCTTGCCCTTCTCCTCTCTCAAATCTTCTTCTTCCAAGCTAAACAAGCGGCAAGGCTCTCTCTTCTCCATGGCACTAGTGCCCTTTAATAGAGAGGAAGCCATGGTTTTTGCCTCCAAGTATCTTGAGAAAGGAGAAACCCTAAAGAGAGACCTTGCCCTCCTACCTTCTCCAATTGAAATTCCGGCACCAAAGAAGAGGAAGGTAGACGGCAAGGAAAATATCCCCATAGACCACCAAGAAGAAACAATAGTATACTCCAATAACCCGACAGAACATCTCTCCAGTTTCTTCCAAAGATCCGATTCTTGTTTCCCATATACCTTAGAGCAAATGCCAAATGGGGAATGGAAGAAGCGGGTTCCCAAACCTCGAATCCGGGGACAACCAAAAGGGTTCTTCGGGGGGCGACATTGTGCCCAAAGAAGGTCTTACGGTTGAGAGTGTGCGTAAGAAGATCATCACCGAACTCTCAAGCTTCGTCCGAACCCTTAGAGGCGGGCTAGCGTAAAGGCATAGCGCCAATATCCGTCTTAGGAAAAAGCTAGCGGACTTGCACGTTAATTTGCATGAGGAACTTAGACTCATTGCTAGAGAGATGGGGGTAGAGCGCTTCGATGGATCTCATTGACCTTTTCGAGTAGAAGTGCTCTACCTCTCTATCAATAATTAGGCGCACACTAGTTTTAATTTCCAAAGATTTCCATTCCAATCATTTTGTAATTCCTTCAAAGTGTGCTTGATTTGAATTATTTATAAATTCAATAAAGTTTTGTTATTATATTATTGTGTATATCTCCACTTGTTTTTGTCCTTGTGCAAAAGAAAATTAAAAAAATAGGTACAAAAACAAGTGTGGGGGAGGCTCACAAGTCAAAGGTACGTGATTTATTAAAATTAAACTTTGACTTGTGACTTATCTAAATGCTGAAACCTGAACCAAGTTAACAAAACTCCATCTCTATGTCTACCAATTGATACATGGCATGCATACATTTTATTCCTCGCCAAAAGCCAGACTTTTGTTGAGCAACCATCCATTAGGGACCCCATGCTTATCTAAATAATTGATCTTTGTGATATGGTAGAATGACTTGACGCTTGTTCTCTTTTGCAACAAGACTTGGTTTTGTTTTCAAAAATTAAAAAAAAATAAAGCATGCTCATGGTTTGATTTAGCCAAATCCTACCAAAGCCTGAAAAAAATGTCATGAATATCCACTATAGCTACTTCCTACTGCATTGAGTTTTGTCAGGCTCCGTTGATCCGCGTTGAGAGAGGCTCATACTCCCAAGATCGAAAAACACGTACACCCATATATACACGCCGGTTCTCACAATGAGAATTGCGCACAACATGCATTATCAACATCCACCAAATAAATACTCCATTCATACCAAGATCACTTCCTGTTATCAAGAAAAATGCAGAGGAAAAGAAACAGGCTGCAGAAAAAGAGAAAAGAATAAGAGATGAATAATGGACACGTGTCCGAGGGCGAGAAGAGCCCACATCTCCAAAAAAAAAAAAAAAAAAAGAAAAAGTAGCCTGTATCTCTCCAAAAGCATACAAAAAGAAGGAAAGGGGATCATGAGTCAAGGAGTAACCACAAAGAAAATATATATATATTTTCCACACACTTTTGCACATTTCGATCTAAGGGTATGGCACCTCTTTCCAAACGATCCGAGCTTGACCCGACAAAACGTCACGAGGTACGTATGCATCACTCCATTCAAAGATCCACAAAACCCTACAAAATAGGATGAGTGAGAGTGAATCAAACAAGAGTGCTTTGAGAGGAAAATTCAAACAAGAGTGATCTTTGTGAGAGTCAATACCATAAAGAGCAATGCTATTTCTTTCAAAAAATTCAAAAACTTACCAAGTCTTTGCATGAGTAGTAGCAAGAAGATAGAAGTTCATGCTATTCCATTGCTCAATTGTTCTAAGATAGCTTGGTAGCCATCATGAATGCTCACAAGGCAAAAGTTAGGCCTGGAATAACTTGTATGCGGTATACATCTTGGAGATTGAACCACTTTAGTTCCTCGTGCCTTCACTCGAGGACGAGTAAAGGGGCTAAGTGTGGGGAGTTTGTTGACGGTAACGAACTGCAATTTAAACACCGTCAACATAACACCAAAACAACCTAGAAATAGGGATTTCAACTAACATATTCCAAAGTTTTGGTGTTTATTTGGACTTGCAGTACCAACTCAAGAATGATCACTTTGGGCCAAAAATACAAAGAAAAGAAATAAAATCAATAAATAGAAAAAGGCCCAAAAGAAGCAAATGGCAAGCCCAAACAAGAATCGGGACAAAACGTCAAAACCAGGCGGGCCAAGACCACCGCACAACTTTTCACAAAGAAGGGAGGCCCAAATTTCCGCCGGCTCGAAGCCAAGCCAGGCGGCCCGGCAGTGGTGTGCCCAGCACCACTGTGCGGCCGCACCCCCGGCCGAGGCGCGCCGGGCCCAAATTTCGGGGGCGGTTTGTCACCTTCCAAAATCGACAATACCGACGTTGGATGGTCGGTTTGGCGCATATGGAAGGTTTTCCTAGGTCGGTTTTGGTGTTGTTAGCACTTAGGCCCCTCCCCTTGTGTATAAATAGCTCCCTCCTTCACCTCTCTACATAACAATTTCAAGGAGAAACCGGTCCACTTGTGCAAGAGAGTAGAATTAGTTCTTCTTCTTCTACTTCTTCTATCTTCTTCTAAATTCTAGAGAGTGAGAGAGGGAAAAGCTAGAAAGAAGCTTTGTTCTTTCTACCCGGAGTTGCCGGTTAAGCCCCCCCGGTGTTCCGCGGTTCCTAGGAGGATCAGAGTGCGGATTTGTCGGTACTCCGCCCTGGCTTGTACCTCTACAAGCTACTTACACTTTGGTAAGGAGTCTTGTGATTATCTTGCAGCTACTTAATTTCCTTCGTATATTTCTTAGCTGTTGTAGACTCGCGGGATTGGTAGATTGTCTTGTTAAGAGCGTTAGTTCTTGGTGAAGGAACTCTTTGACCGGGAACCTTGGCCAACATCAAGAACTGTGACCAATAGTGCAAACGTGGTGTTTGGACTAGCGTTCACCTACCTTTTGCGGTGCATCCCACGGTTGAGGGGGTAGGCGGCTTGGTCGTGACAAGCCTTGTCCGTCCCTTGAAATCCCCCACGCTCGGGCCGTGTCGTAGAGCTAATTGCCTGACACCGCCCTTGGGCGTGGGCGGTGCCCGGCGAGTAGACAAATGTACTTTTAGGAATCACCGCCTCGAAAAAACTTAGCCTATAGATACCTCGCTACTCTTAGAAAACAAACCCTTGCCTTAGGTTGACACGGACCACTGAAAAAGCTCACTGCGCGATCGTCCTTGTGTAAAATACGATACCCCGCTACCACCGGTGAAGTGCTACAACGGTAATTCCGTGCGCTTTGATTTCTCTGTGTGCGTAAGAAACACCAACAATATGCAAGTTAAGATGAACCTAGAGGCACTTCCAATTCCGAGATAGCCGATGATTTCCCCTCTTGATAGCCGGCTATCTATCCTAAGTGTGATCACACTCTCTAAGTGTCTTGATCACCAAAAGAAAACCCTATTGAACAAACCTTTGCCTTGATCTCTGGGTTCCTTTCCTTCACACACCATGAGCTCGATGATCCACCATGTCCATCACCACGTCCATGTTCATGATCATGTAGCTTCTCATCACAAATGCAATCATGTCTCTCAAGTCACACTTAGAGCAAAGGATTAGCATCACAAGGTGTCATCAATTTCCAAAACCAAACATGAGATTTCACAAGCTCGGAGCTCGGGGCGTTGGCGAGAGAGCTCGGGCTAGGGACAGTGGCGTCCATGACAAAGCAGCGTGGGCTCGAGGAGTTAGTAGCGGCCGCTGATGTGCTTGGGGATGCAGGCTCTGGGCGGTGCGGGCTCGAGCGTTGGTGGTGGCCATGGCGGAGCCCCAGGGAAGAGCATAATATGTTTTAGGCTTGGCTAGAGGTGGAGGCAAACAGAAGTTGGACATCCATGGATTTTAGCAAATGAACTCGGATTTTTTTTTGAAATTTTTGCCTTTCTAGTTCATTTTTTGAACTATAGGGTATTCATTGGACATCCAACTTCCACCTCTTGGCGTGGCCAAAGGAAAGGGATATCTCTGGAATAAAAAAAAAAATAAAGAGGATGACAGGTGGGATCCTCTAATGGCTAATTTTAACGGTGTCAAAAATGTTATCCATTTCATCCCTCACAATCCTTCTAATCAAATAAAAACTAGGTTCAATCGACCCCTGTAGGCAAACATGAGTCGGATTCATTCCATCCAAGAAAACCGGGTTGGAGCCAACCCAATCCCCCAAACCAAACACATGCTAAGAGCATGAGCAGTCAATTGAACCAACACCATTCGTATATAGAGATGTGACTTCACCTGTTACACCGCGGATCGAATTGCGGTAATAGTAGGACCCGAACGTCTGGGCCTCCAGACCTGGCCCATAAGAGCAAGTATTATAATACAGCCCGGCAAGCCGGTAACAGTAAGGTTCCTTACAGCCTTCTCCCAGCCCACTCATACAAAGAGTTAGCTCTTTCTAATTAATACGGGGTCCACTTGTCTATCTCACATAGTTTCTTAGTTATTGTGCCTAAGCCGGCTGTAAGCTTACAGCCCACTTCTCCTCTCTCTCCTCTCTTCTCTCCTCCATGACATCATTTATCCGGCTTATAGCTTGCCATAATACTTGCTCTAAGCCCGCTTTTACCACGCCTTCCTTAAAAAAATGAAAGGAAATTAGCAACACCCCATTCCCCATTCTCGCATCAACTGGCGGCATTCCACACCATGCATCGGTCCCTCGCTTCCCCCACCCCGGCGTTCTTCTCCTCATCCCTGGGCCTCCCCTATACCGGCATCCTCATCCCCACCTCTGGCGTCCCTCCCTCGTTAGATAACTAGATCGACTAGGGTAGCATCCAATGGGGTGAACACTTCTCTATTGGGATAAATCGAGTAGAACATCATAGTGAAGAAACTAGAGAGGAAGCAATAGTGATTCATACCGTGATGTTGGAGAAGGAGACATCCGCCACGATCATCGCCGGTGGAGCTTCCCATCGCTTGTAGTGTCGCCCCTCTAGATCGGATTAGGGTTATATGGTGGGGACCGGCAAAGAGTGGTGATGAACCTCTTAATCTGAGCGTGTGGCCCCCACCTCTTCTCTTATAGGCACTATGCGACGGGGGCCCACCAGCCACTTCATGGACCGGGCATCCCCGATCGGGGCTGAAGTCAAGGGCCCAGTTGGCCATTGGGCCAAACTGGTGGAGATCAATCTAACATTCTCCCCCTTGATGTCATCTTGTACTCTAGCTTTAGCATGGTTATCTCTTTTCACATTTCATCACGCATCGATTGCATAGAGCATGCTTCATCGTCACGGTCTATCGCCGATAGATTTGACAGCTACAATACACATCTCTGTTCTGAAACAGATTCTTTTAACTCTGGGCCCCTTATTGTTTGGAAGTCATAGGACATACCATAAACCCATGTCGACTGTGTGTTCTCTAAATGCACTGGGTGGTAAGCCTTTCATAAACGGATCCACAAGCATTTTCTGTTCCTTATATGCTCAATACTTTTTTCATTTCTTATATGCTCAATACCTTTAATATGATTTCGGACTTCCTCCTTTACAACTTATAATTCTATGTCAATGTGTTTTGGTAGCACACTTGACCTTTGTTGTCATAGGAGCAAACTATTCAAATGGTTATTGCTGTTGTCAACCATTATCAACTCCGGGTATAAATTCTGTTAATCACCTTTGCCTGTCTCTGAAGCCTCATAACAAGTTATATCTTGTGTGTGCATCATCAATGACACCACAACTATAACAATTCTGTTATAACAATTACTGTTAATTCATTGGAGCTTTTCCACAACAAACTCCAAACGCGAAAGTGTCGGTGTCTAGTGTGGAATTCACCGCACATCTCGCCAAATCTCAACATCTATACTCACAACTATGTGAGAATACGTGTTCTTTCTTACTTGATACGAGGCTTTCAACTCTTTACAAAATTGCAATACATATTCTTAACTCCATTCCAAAGTGATCTATATCCGGACTTGGACTTACGCCAAAATATCCCTGATATGTGAATTCCGTGGTTAATGTCAGTTTCCGTCCATTCAATAAGCTTCCAACAAATTGAAGCATATGGTACCACATATTTCTTTGATCTATTTCACTTTGATTCTTGGAACACTAAAGTTCCCAAATCCATTACCCTTCACTATAAGAACAGGCGTAGGTTTTCTTGCATGCATACTTTACTTCTTTAGAATCTTTTCTATGTATGCCTTTGTAATAGCCCTAATACCCGTTTCTTCCATCTTGGTGAATTTTCAATTCTTATTACGAGACATTTCACCAAGACCATTCTTGTTGAATCTTGAGAACAAGAACTTCTTCTCTCGACAAGAGATTAGCACCACTACTAAGCAAGTAGGGTGCTATCCACATGTAGGATTAGGAACATGGGTTTTCCATTCTTAAACTTTTTATAATACTTTGTTGTTCTTCTCATTCTCTTTAACACCCAAACTCTCTAAATGACTTTTCAACTTTAAACTCTATTTTTTTAGAGACTTGCTCTATATTCTTTAAGTCATTTCTTCAGGCGGCATCCGATATGTTCTTTTTACTCTCACGACAAAACCTTTAGGTTGTGCCATGTATTCATTTTCATATGAATTCTGTTAGGGAATGCCGTCGTTACATCCATATGATGTAATTCAAAAAACTATATTGTGCCTTTTGCTTTCACTGTAATCTATTCATTCTTTTACATGAATCTTCTCGCCACAAGTGGCGCTCATCTTTTCATATTCCCTTTGGAGTCACATTGCGTCTTGTAGACCCATTACAACCCACTATTTTGGCTCCATTAGGAATTACTTCTAAGTCCCAAATATCGTCGGGATTCTTCAATTTCATAACTTCTTGCCATTTAGACAAGTGAGTACTTCTCATGGTTCTTTAGATAAGGTGGGATCACCCTTCATCTGAATTTCTTCCTTAATCGAAAACTGATTTCTTATTCTTTGAGACCATCGGGGGCCTTAGCTATTGGCACTCTTTTCATATGGGGTTGTTGTTGCTCTTTTTTATTGCACGCGAGAGGCAATTAATTCTTTAACTCCCCAGTTTACTCCATCTTCTAAATATAGAGTATCATCATCTTTCTTATTTTGGGTTTGATCTGTTAAACTCATATGGCGCCATAAGCACCGCTTTAATAACTCTAAAACTTTTCTAGTATGCTATCTTCCTATCTGAACTATAAAGGTCTAGGAATTTAGCCATTACTTTACTTAGGGGTATATCTATTATGACCATTGTACTCCCTTCAACGATCACATTCATCTTTTATATATCACTTTTTGTCTATAATGCACAATATGCATAGCATTATCTGAACTATAGGGGAGTATCTTTCTTAGTCGTGTTTTCTTCTTCATATCTTTTGAATTTATCTTATATTTCTCCCCTCGAATGTGGCATAAAAGTTTTCTATCATAATTCTGAAACTATTCTTCTTGTGAAGCAGAAACTTGGATTCATATGGGAGTACTTCTTCCTCTTATCACTTCAAGAACCTAGCAAAGTCCTTTATCGATACTTTTTGCAAGTCATGCTCGCACATTATTCTTTTAGAGGTTCATACATAACTTTCTTTTCTTTCACTTTACACTCATGAAGTGCTTAATATCTATGACATAATATTAGTGCACAATCAATTATGGGATAGCATAAAAGCTACTCATACTTCTTCTCGCTATGCGAGACACATCACCACATGACTCATCATAATTTCTTCTACCATACAGGGATAGGCACAATGCTAACTTTACCTTGCTATGCAAGATAAGCCTTTGTGTCAACTCTAGCCCGCCATGCGGCGTATTATCTTAATCTTTTTTCGCCATGCGAATAATTCCCTTGAAAGGTCATCAATGCCGTAATTGGCTCATAATCGATCATCAAATTCGGAAATAAATCCGAATACTACGTAACATAATGTGCTTAATCCAATGTTGGTCAAATTAAACATGAATGTGATCTTTTACAACTCTTATCATAACGATTTGAAACTCAAAATACATTCTTTTCATTGATAATACATGAAAAAAAAAATCTCAAACTAAACTTTAATATCAACTTTGACGCCATTGGCACCTCTCGATTCAATGCTTTATCATTACTTGAATTAATATCCAAGAATTCTTTTCTTTTCTCGAGTCACAAGTGACCAACTCATTTTATTTCTGCCTTCAAGAACAAAACATGGAGATCTTTCTCTCGAAAACAAATCAACAATAATCAACGATAATGAGCATGAAATAACCCTATGTTGGTCCGGTTAAAACATGCACACTAGACTTTAAAATCTTTAAGTTCTATTCATCATTCTTTGTACATTAATTCCACATCACCGTTGGGCGTAAATGGAATCAAGGTATGAAGACTTCGTTGACCTTAAAGGCAAATAACTCATTATTCTATGTTAATTCCACATCACCGTTAGGCGTAAATGAAATAAATGTGTGGAGATTCTTGAAAGCATATAAACACTCGGATGATCATTTTCATTGCAGCGAAAACATGAAGAATACTTTTCTTTTTATCTTTATCTATTCTCTCGAATAATTGGTCACTCTCTTTAAATATAAACTCATTAAATTACACTCATCATTATCATCAACGTTGGTCAAAAAAATAACAATACCATAATTATCTTTAAAGAAATAGCTTTGTTTACTCAAATATCTTTCATCTCCTCTAATCAAATAGAGAATAAACAAAAACTCAATTATTTGAATAAACTTAATTGCTCTTCAAGTTAATTTCTGAATAAATCTCTATTAAATTCTCCTGTTTGTTCGAATTTAATAAATTCTCTATTGACTTAAAAATAAATTCTCCCGTTGGTTCAATTTATAAAACAAGACAAGCAATAAATTTATATATTCTTTTTTTTTGCGGCGAAAACATTAATATTCTATATTCAGAAGCATATCTGTATATAATCTCTCTAAACAATTTATCTCGTTGGTTCAAAATTGAAAAGAGATCAAAACTGTTTTAACATTTATCAAATATCTAATGAAAAGGCTTCGAAATAAATGAAAAATGATACTGTTCATCTTGGGCGGGCGAACGAATCAGCCCATGGCCTCTTGCGCCCAAGGCCGAAGCTCCACCCATGCCCACACGGGCTTAAATGCCGCAGCCCAATTATGGGTGACCGGTTCGATCTAAACCGTTCATCAAGATCGAATGGCCGAGCACACATCTCGGCGGGACAAAACCATCTCGGCTAACACCAAACCCTAACCCTAGTGTAGTTTCTTTTCCTTCCTTCTTTCTAAGTGCACAAGACGCGACATCATGGTCGGCGCGGCGGCGTCTCCGCCCGGCAGCCTTCCCACTCCCCGCCCATCTTCTTTCTCTCACGGCCGCACATGGCGGCGATGGCCCAGTGGTGGCGGCAACAGCGACGATGGCCACAAAGAACTCGTCCGCTCCTTGCCCATTTCTTTCTCCCTACGCCTTCTCTCTGTTCTTGTCCGACACGGTAGTATCTTTGCCGTCAGCGCCCGGCAAAAAGGGTGGTGCCATCGGAGCGATCCGGTCGGCTCCCCTTTCATTTCTTACTCTCACTGCGCCCGGAAGAAGCAAAGATCCGAGGCGGTCCGGAAGGTGGGAGGCCGGCGCCGCCACGGGCCCCTTCACCGGCCAAGACGCGGCGTTTTGATGAATCCGCGAGCGGTGGACTCGCGCTTTCTTCCGCCGCCGCCTGACCGACGACGGCTCCATCTTTCCGCCGACGGTGGCGGGTTTCTACCACAAGGCGGCTGTGGTGACGGCGGGGAGAGCATCCTTGTAAGTTATCTCGCGCCACACCATCCACATCGATTCGGGTTAGGGTTTGTCTGTTCTTTCCCGATCCGATTTAATCGGTCATCTTTTCTTTGATTTTCTTTTCCCCAACTAGATCCAATCCTCGACCGGGCTCTTGATACCATTGTTAGATAACTAGATCGACTAGGGTAGCATCCAGTGGGGTGAACACTTCTCTATTGGGATAAATCGAGTAGAACATCATAGTGAAGAAACCAGAGAGGAAGCAATAGTGATTCATACCGTGATGTTGGAGAAGGAGACATCCGCCACGATCATCGCCGGTGGAGCTTCCCGTCGCTTGCAGTGCCACCCTCTAGATCGGATTAGGGTTAGATGGTGGGGACTAGCGGCCGTGGTGATGAACCTCTTAATCTGAGCCTGTGGCCCCCACCTCTTCTCTTACAGGCACTGTGCGACGGGGACCCACCAGCCACTTCATGGACTGGGCATCCCGATCAGGATGCGAGTCAAGGGCCCAGTTAGCCGTTGGGCCAAACTAGTGGAGATCAATCTAACACTCCCCACCCCAGCACTCGACATGGAAGCGGTGGCCGCACTTGGGGCCTTCTATGTTCTTACTTTTGTTAAGCACACCACACGGAGGTCAAAAGCTGAAACCCTTTGTTCAGGAGCATTCAGCCCGTTTCGAGCATTTGGCCCAACGTGAGTCAGGTCCGGTACATGCTTATACACACGGCGGTTGTCTCCCTCTGCCTGCAACGAAGGGCCGCACGCCACGCCAGCCGGTGGGAATGGCCGACGCGGGAGTTCCCTTCTACACTCGCAATCAGGCCGGTGGGCGACTAAGATGTACAGAATGAATAATCCAAATATATATGCCTCGTCACGTCTAACGGGAGCCTCTTTACGCGCCATGCATATATGATCATAGTTGATCCGCCTCTGCTCACATGCTCGGAGCTCAGGATTAGGGACCACACGAATAGACTCGTAGTATTAAGTTAAAAAAGAGCAGTGCATATATATGATACAAAACAAAAGAACAACATCCTTGTAAAACAGTGCAAAGCAATGAAGTTCTGAACAATCCAGCAAATTTGGTCAGCAGCTGAGAGACCAATCCATCTTCATTCTCAAACTTGTAACCTGTAGACAACCACCATTAAGCGGAGTTAGTCAAATGTCCCAGTCTCGCAGAGATAAATGGGTGGGGTTTAGTTTTTCAGTTGCTTGGCAAAAGACATTATTGATTACAAACTACCAATCCTATACGAAAACTGAGACCAAAAAAAAAATTATTCTACCTACTGCATTAAGATGTAGTTGAGCAGTACTTTGCGTTTGCGTATAAAGCAAAATGTGTGGAACAATATTAGGAGAGGAGAAGATGTGCTCGTTTTTGCTCTACTTCCGTAAGCATGAGGGGTAAAAAGGGGGCTTTGACAGGCTTAGGAAACGAAAAAACAACAAAAAAAAAAAAAAACTGCATTAGAAGGCGCTAATGGTGAAAAATTATCTCCTTCCAGTAGGACTACTGAAAGCAGCCCCACGTGGAATCAAGGATCTGGAACACTTAACGAAACAAGATGAAATAGCAAAATAGTACTCGTATGATTAGTAATAACAGAAGAAACGTACCATGGGTTTGACGCTGCCGCTGCCGCGTTCGTGTGCCCTCTATGGAGACGAGGCACACCAGCCCACCAGGTCCCCTAATCATACAATCACACGGGGAATATGAGAGATAAGGTGCCAGTCGGGCCCAACTCCTCGCTTGCAACTTCTTTCCAAACCAGGGCAGGTATGAATGTATAATTGCTGGAGAGCTGTAAGACGTTTTATGGATTGGGGCAGGCTTTTTAAGGGCGGGGCAATGCTGGATCGTAAGATCCCGGAGAGTATAGAGTTGTCCAATCCACTCTGGCAGCTCGGTCAGGGCTCCGAATCCACACAAGTTGAGATCTTCACGTGATGTGAGGTGCTGAATGACATCAGGCAGCTGCTTCAGATTATTGTCCCAACCACTGATTCCCAGACTGACGAGGGAGTTAAGGTGCTTTGTGGATTGAGGGAGACTCTGCATCACTGGTGTATCCCAGACATACATTGATTGTAATGAGCATAGTTCGCCAAGCCAATCAGGCAGCGCACCAAGGGTAGAGCATTCCATGATATACAATTTCTGCAGGGAGGTGAGAGTCCGAATGCTCTCTGGTAACTGTGTCATTTCATTGCAATATACAATTCTCAAGGTCTCTAGTTGTGTGTGGTGCTGCAGGACTTCACAGCCGGTCGATGATTCCATCATCATTTGTGATAAGGTTAGTTTCTTCAGGTGAGAGGCTGCTGAGTGCTGGCTGTATGACGACGAGGATCCGTCGACTGGTGGAGGAAGCATTTGGGCGAAACTACCCAGCGATAGCAGCAGCATGTTTCTGTTAGATAACCGCAGCTCCTCCAGTGACGGCGGGAAGTAAGGCTTCACATTCAGTCTCGGGCAGCCTGATATCTCCATATAGGACAGGACAGGGAAGCAGCATTGTCCACGTATATCTCCCTCAGAATTTTCAAAATCACTTGTTATGGTCCACAGCTCTTCTAAATTAGCCATTTCGAGCAGGAAGAGGGACTTCAGTGAAGGCAACTGACAAATTCCGCGTGTATGCTTCAAGTTTGGACAGTTTTTTAGTGTCAGTTCAGTTAGAGAAAGGAACTGGCATGGCCCTTTTTGCTTCAACAATCTGGCTTCACAAAAAGAAGAATCATTTTGTTTCATCATCCACAATGGCAAACAGTGACCTCGGTAACCACTGATTTTGATGTCCTTAATTTGCGCTGGTGGTTCCAAAGCCCTCACAATACCCAGCTCTTTTTTTCCATATCAAATACTAAATCTTCTTCAGTTTCACTTAAAGACCAGTCCAACACCAGACTCTGTATGTTATTCATCTGTTTCAAATAAGATTTCCCTGCATCTCCTACATCATTCAAATTCTTGAGATTTGTTATTTCAAGGTGGCCGTTTAGCTTATCAAGATTTCCAAGCTCAGAGATACTTGCATCATCTGCACCACACCCAACAACAAACAAACCCAGCTTTCTTAAACAAGTTAACTGTCCCAACCCTGATGGCAGGGAGCAAAGTTTTGTACAGCCCTTTATATTTAAAACTTCGATGGACCCGTTCGAGCCGTTACCTCCCGACCCGCCCCCCGGGCGACGGCGGCGGCGCTTCCATCCCCACGCCGATCTCCCCTGCTCAGCCCCTCTTCCTCCAATCCAGCACCACCTCTGGCTTCCCCACCTCCGGATCTACCGCTCCATGGGTGTTCTTCGACCTCCAGCCCGCCCGAAGGCCTCTCCCTGCCTCGCCCGGCCACCACGGGCACCCATGGCGGCCTCGCCCGGCGTTATCTGCCTCAGCTGCTGCCACCCGCCGTCGGGGGCCTCCCGGCAACCACCGCTGCATGCGGAGAGGTTGGGGCGACCCCGTGCGGCTCCTTGGTTGCTGCTCGTCCGGGCGCCGTCGGACCTCGTCGTTACAGCCCCCCAGGCTCCACGGTCGCCGGCACCGGCGACACCGTGTGGCTGAGTCGCCGTCGCGGCCATCACCTCGGCCTCGGCACCCGGTTCGCGCGTCCTCCTCCTCAAGCGCCGGGGCTGGACGCCTCCCCTCGCGTCGCCCTTCCGCCCCACCTCGCTCCGGTCGCCGCCGTGGCGCCCAAATCGTCGCCCTACGGGTGCCGCCGGTCGGGCCAGGGCCGTCGGCGCCGGAGGACGCCCGCCACCAGCGCCACGCCCGGCCGGAGCGGGACGCCGCTTCCACGGCTGTGCTGCAGCCCACGGCCGGTCGTTCCTCCCTGTCCATGCCCCCCACCGGAGGTGGTCTCCGGCGGCAGTACTGGCGGAGATCCTTCCCCGGTTGCGGCACCATATTTCCCCCCATTTGGAAGATCCAAGGAGATGCGGTGGGTGGACAACTTCTCGAGTGCTCGGATGACGAGGATGAGGTCGTCGAGCCGGAGGCCACTCACACCCCCGGCCGCGTCTTGCCATCCGCTCCCGCCCGGTGACCACGGGCTCCGGCTCGGACCGCCCCGGTGGCCTCGGTGCCACCCGCCACCGCTGTTGGTGTCGCCCGGTGGGGATGTGGTCATGGCCTGCCGCAGCCGCGGCCGGCGTCGTCGTCGTTGCCGCCCCATTGCCGCAGAGGCCGCAAGTGGGTGCCGTCATTACCCGCCCGGCCGCCTTGTCCAAAGACCGCTGGCGACCCACAGGTTTGTCGGGTGCCGCAGACATCTGACCGGTCCGCAACCGGCTCGCGTGTCCCCCGCACACCGCCTCCGCTCTGGCCCGTCGCTCCGCCGCCTAGCGGCGGCTGCCGCTAACGTGAGCCCGCCTCTCCGCTCGCCGGCTGATCGCGGATGGGTTCACTCGTCGTGGCCACAGAGCAAGTAGCCGCCGTCGCCACGCCCCTCACCTCTCCTCGTCGTGGCGGCGGTCGCCTTCTCGTCTCGGGCCTGCGCTTCAACCGCCCCCGGCCGACGATCACGTTCTGAAAGACATTGCGCCGGCCCTTCACGCCTTCTTTGCTTTAGCAAGAGGCATTGGGCAGGATCGCAAGCCGCATCGTCGCCCACCCCGCATCGGTCGGTCGCGGGAGTCATGCTCGCAACGGCCCGTTCCGGATTGCAGCGAGGCGCCCGTCGATCGTCGCGGCCGGGTCGGGGTGCTCTGGGGGAGGTGGCTTCCTTGCTCGTCCTGACGAGATCCTTGTCCGGTGACTCCTCCGGCATCGACCGACTTTGCGTGACGTTCAGCCTCCCTCGACTCGGCCGATGGCCTACCAACGCAGCCGGTGGCGCCCGACCCGTTGGAGCCGGAGCGTCTAAGGGTGGCGGCAAGGAGCCCCCGCCGTGGGGACCCAATGCTTGACGAGCTTGTGGCCGTATGCTCGCCCGCCGCCCTCGCGGCGACGCGCCCCCAAACCCTCCCCCCGATGCAAAGGTCGCCCGGCCGGCCGATATTGTGGCGGAGTACGCGAATTTCTAGTCCATCGCCGACGCCCCCAGACGCCCTTCGATGCAGACGGATCGCTACTCCCTGACCCACCACCGTGTCGACCGAGGACGAAGTTTCTCCCGCCCCATTGTGCCCGAGGTCCCGGCAGCAAGAGATTGAGGATCCGGTGTGTGTGCCGCCGATTCGCCACAAAAATTCGTCGGGACCACCGTCGGCCGCGCACTCCAGCCTCCATGCATACACGGCGTCGCAGTTGAGCGTATCGCCAGCGGCCAAGGGCCGCTCAATGTGACTTTGCAGCCCAAATGCTCTTGCTTCGAAGCCGGGAGAGGAGGTGCGGTGGGGAGGCGCCACCGCTTGTGGAGGGGAGGTGGTCGAACGCTCCGGGTGGTATGTCGTCGGCCAGGCCAAGCCAAGAAGAAGCTTGACGGACAGTTCGACCTCTCCGCCATGGACCTCAACTTGGAGGGCCTCGACGAGGAGGTCGCCTAGCCTTGCTTACGGCGGTCGCCTTGTCGCAAAAGTAGTCCAAATGTAAACCCCTGTTTTAAATCCAAAGAGTGTTAGGTTCCACCTCGGTAATTGTTTGGTTACCGTGGTGTCTTGTTGTTTGATCTTTATTCTCGCTTAATGAAAAACGCCAAGAACGGCGTGGTCTCAAAAAAAAAAAAAATATTTAAAACTCTGAGTCTTTTTTAAGTTTCCTATTCCCTTTGGCAACTCCACTAGCTCCCTGCAGCATGCAAGGTCCATACATTCAAGAGTATTGGTCATAGTAACCCATTGAGGTAGCCTGATAATGCTGGTAAAGGAAAGGTCAAGAGTACGCAACATATGACAGAAAGATATGCTTGGCAAGTCCTGGAATTTGCTACACAAGGATAAGTTGATAGTCTGTAGGTTCCTGAATTCCCAAATGAATTTCAACTTATGTTGTTCGAGAGATCCACATCCAACTATATGAAGAGCCCTTATGTTTTCAATTTTACATAGAGTGACTGGTATCTCACTGAGCTTTTTACAGGAGAATAGTATCAAGGACTGAAGATCTCCACAATCACCAATGGACAGAGGTAAACTCTCAAGATCAGTAGCCCACTTCAGTTCCAGAGTTCTTAGCTTTCGAAGCTTCCCAACAGATTCCGGCAGTGTCACAAAGCCATTACATTTAATAAAATGAAGTGACTGCAAATTCCAACAATCTGAGATAGCCTCTGGAAATTTGGTGAAACTTGCATTGTGGATTTCAAGATATCCAAGATATTGAATCCTTAATATGAATGATGGAAAAGGAGTATCAAATTTATAGTCTAGGACCACACTGCGGATAAGCCCACTCTTCTTAACAAGGTTAGGAAATGATCGATTACCTTCAGCCACATATAGAGCACGTAGCTTCTCAAAACCCCTTTCAACATCCTCATTCAATGATGTCAAAGATAAATATCTGCATTGGCGTGCACAATCCATGGTTATGTTCTTTGGTAGAGATGTTACCACTTCATTCTGTAAAATATATTGAGCAAGATCATTAATCAGGTCATGCATCCAACATACTCTTCTTATTTCAGTAGCCTCTGTTTCAGGTGGCTCCTGAAGAAAGCTTCCTTTCACTAGAGAATTAAAGTAGTCACTACCAATATCCTCTGGCTGCTCCTCCTTCATGCACTTGATGAATCCATGGGCTATCCATTGTTCAATCAAGTAGTCTTTATTAATTTCATAGCCTTTTGGGAATATAGAGCAATAAGTAAAGCACTGCTTCAGATGATCTTTCAAGTGAATAAAGCTAAGTTTCAAAGATGCAAATACACGATCTTCTATATTCTCTTCATTCCATAAATTACTCTCTTTAATGGCTCTCCAAGTATTTATTCTTGTCTTTTCATGGAGAACAGATCCAAGAGTTTTTATTGCTAGAGGCACCCCACCACATTTATTTACGATATCTTTTCCAATTTCAATAAATTGGGAGTCCAAATCCTCCTGTATCCAACCAGAACTCTTTAGAAAGAAGCTCCAGCTCTCGTCCTCTGATAAGAATGGCAAATTGAATACAATCTTAGATTCAACTGCTTTTGCAACATTTTGATTTCGCGTAGTTAAAAAGAATCTTGCTTCCTCTTGCACCATTGTTTATGTGCACCATGAAATTTTCCCAGTCATGCCTATCGTCATGCCAAGCATCATCCAAGACAAGTAGATACTTCTTACCACTCAATTTGTTTGAAATTGCACGGAGCATGTGTTGTTGGGCATGTAGATTTGACTTTTCATCAATAATGGCTTCAAACAGCTTACCAATAAGTTTTTCCCAAGAGAACTCTTGAGATACATGGACCCAAAATACTGAATCTTTGAATTGCCCCTTTATCCTGTCTTCATGGCAGATCTGTCGGGCCAAAGTAGTTTTGCCAGAACCACCAAGCCCAACAATAGAAATTATGTGACCATCTTCTCCATTGTTAGATTCTAGAAGCATGGAAATGATTTTAGTCTTCAAATTATCCCTTGATGGTATTTTCGACTCTTGAGCATTAGTCAACAGAGACTGCTCCATGACGGCCTTGTCTTTTCTACTCTGAACTGGTTGGTTGTCCCCTTGAAACCTTGGTAGTATAGTATTGGCATTGCTTCTTTGTTTCACGATTGCATCAAATGTTACCTTGATTGCTTTGATCTCTTGGGCCACCTTGCGCCGGAACAGAAGGTGCTTCGGTTTTGCAAACAAGTCAGCGATAGCATGCTTGCCACGGTGATTATGTATCTTGTGTTTCTCATCTTCAAGGTCGACTTCATCAATTAAATCATAAATGTCATTCGCAAGATTTCTCAACTTCAACACCCATCGAAGTGACGGGTCTGTCTCTATTGCTCTGTCAGAAACAGCAGATAACCAGCTCGTAATCTCTGCATTTATATCTTGGAGGTCGGACAGATCTTTTCTCATGCCCGCTATGGCAGCAAACTCACTGGATATAAGTGAAACTAGCTTTTTTTCCCTGCAACGTTCAGCAGCCCAGATGCTAAAGCAGCCTCCACTCCAGTCATTTTCAAAGGCTCCCTTGCCAATTCTCTGTAGATGAATTGAAATTGCAAAAACGAACAATTATGTGTAATACGGCAGGCATGCTAATATAGCAACAATAATTTTCAGCTCTGGACTCATATGATAGACTAGATGGTATAATATCTGAAATTTACCATTTAACATGAGCTATCTAGAATTCAATTTTTTGAAACTCAATGGAAAACGAATCTGGTCCTATGCCTGAGGAACCATCTGCGAACTTATGTGGTCCTTGTTAATCTAAACTTGTTTTTTCCATCGTTGCTTTTATTTCCTCTCCTGGATGGCTCAGAATTGTTTGAGCTCTCATCTCTGTGTATCATCCTCGGATGATAAAGGCTGGAGCTTAGTTCGGTTATCTTAAAAATATATAAGCAAACCAAAATAAATATTTTTAAAAAGGATCCTTTCTCTGCTGTGTACTCTAGATTAAACAAGTTCCATGCTGCATGACTACTATGCTCAAATAACATGCATAAGAGAGGATACAGATCTATGGTGAGATGATTAAAGAAAAGAAAAAAATTAATTAGAATACCAAATTACCTGCTCCGAAGGCAGCGAAGCACCAACACAAGTATGACGTAGAGCTTCGCTGGATGGAAGATATCAAGAGACCCACAAAAGTGCTTTTGTGGCTCTGGTTCATTGTTATCCTGTCATCTGTACTAGCTTAACACAAAGTCCAGATTTTTATTAGAAAGAAAAAAGACATGCCAACAACTCTTGGAGACTGCCTGAGTGAAGAAAGTGACATGGCAAAGAGGCAGCAACCAAATTTCAAACTATCGGCATCAGAAGACCCAGAACTTGGCCCCACACATTAGAAACCCGAACGAAACCGGTTAGGAGTTTTCAAACCAACTTGTGACGGACTATTCGCCAAACAATGCAGAAGCGTAAGAATGGTATGCAATAAGGTAAATACTTGCACTGGAAAGGAAATTCATGGAAGCTATCTTGATGGGAGTTCTATGGGATACGGTTTCAGAGGCTGCCGCATTAATTGCAGCTAGCTGTTTTAAATCTCTCAACTAAGAATTCATTCAAGGAGAGGTAATAATGGAATTTTGCTTATGAATTTTCCTTTAATTTGTGTTCTACTATCTGCCTTTTATTTGTTCAGCCAAATTAGCTGAAAGCTTTACAAAATTTGGCAGTGGGCAGTCACTGTCACTGGAACGGAAGCAATAGCATCTTTTTTTATATAGAAAAAAAAAGGAAATTGGCAGAGGCTACGGAATCATGAAAACAAGAAAATTAAAAAGTAAATTGGCAGAGCCTACAGAATCATGAGATTATGAGAACAAGAAAATAAAGCTGTGGAAGAAGCAAACTGTGACAAAGGGGCACTAGTAGATCATTACCAGTTCCAGACATTCCTCAGAGACCATCAGTGCTTTGGGTAGCTTCCTTCTATGCTGCCTGCGTTGTTCCTCTCACAGTCTAACCTTAATGTAAGGAAAAAATCCAAATTTTGGTCATAATTATCAAATTGGCTCCCCACGTTAGAAACAAGGCCAAACGTGGTTGCCAATTTGCTTAATGGATGGCAAGCAAAGCTCTCACATTATGGACGAAAAGGCAACCAAATCCCACTGCTGGCTTGAGATGATCTGCGGACCGTATGGCTGCCATCACTGTCAGTCGACCGATGCGACGGCCACCAATGGCTCCGAAGCTGTGTGTCCGTTGATCCGTTCATGTCCCACCCTCCTCTCCATCTCTCCTTCCACACTACACACTAGTGTTAACGAACCATGAACTCTGTGATAACTGATAACCTGGACAGCTTTGTGAGAAAAACCTGAGTAGTTTGGGAACAATCAGAAAAATGAACGTAGCATGGGCGCCACAAGAACCAGGCCTACCCTACACAGTCCTGAGAACGAAGTTTGGCCACCAAGATTGACATGGGGAGTCAGGCCCACACTACACAGTCCTGAGAACGACGGCTCTGCTCCGTATGATTTGCACACCCAGACGAACTTCGCCACAGCCAGGAAGGCATGGGGAGTCAGCCGATGAATCTGAACCTAGAACGCCTCGAATCTGACGCAGAAATGGCAAATATGGCGCGGCGAAGGCCACATGTGAAGAAATCTTTGAACACAACACCCCACCCTTCCTGGGGTTCCGGAAGCGAAGGTACCGCCTCCTTCTTGGGGACCTCCACCTCGTAAGTAGTAGAGATGTAACCCTTCTTGCGAAGGTCTGCAAGCATCGCCTTGGTCATCTTAGACGGGCCAAGCTCATAGGTGATATCCTTGTCTTCGCGGGCCATCAGATCACCGACGGAGGCTTCGGCGTCCGAGAGAGTCTCTCCCAGGTCTTGAGCGCGAGCAGAGTCCAGCATGCAATTCTCGTAGAGAGTTGGGTGACTGTTGACGGTCACTAACGACACATTTCTAACGTCAACATCCTACCATAAAGGGGGTGACACTATACATTATCATACTCATATACATTTATAACTCATATATTTCCACTTGTAGTGTCTTGTATTTTATTTTGCAGATTTATAATAGAAACAAGTGGAAAATGTATCAAAAGGCGCCCCCGAAAGCGCATTCTCGAAGAACATCAAGCCCAAGGGAGAAATGGACCAAACACACGAATCGGGCCGAAAAAACACCGCCATACAACTTTTCGGGCCCAAAGACGCCAAATTCGCCGAGCCCAGCCGAGCGGGGCCCAGCGAGGGTGCGCGCGCAAGACACTGTGCGGCCGCACCCCCGGCCGAGGCGGCTCGGCCCCGGCTTCGGGAGGCGGTTCGTTACCTTCCAAAATCGGGCGTTGCCGCCCTTAGTTGGTCGGTTTTGCGCCGCGTAAGGAAGGCGTTCCTAGGCCGGTTTTTGGCTCCTTCCATATGGGGAGGGACATTTTCCAAAGAGCCCCCCTCTCCTCTACCTATAAAAGGAGGCCATCTCCCACCATTGTAACACACACCATTTGGAGCCTCCTCACTTTCTACTCTTCTTCTCCTCTCCTCTCTACTCCTCCACTTCTCTAGTTCTTTTAGTCTTTAGTAGTATTTGGAGCAAGGCTAAGCTTCATTGGAGAGCTTGTACTTGGGAGAAGGAATATTCGGTATGAATACATTTATGGTTTATCCTCAAGTCTTGATCTCATATGCTTGTGCAATAGAGCTAGAGTATTTACATGTTATATTCTTGACATGTTGTTCTCGACACAATCATGATAGAAGAACTAGACTATAGTTCCTATGTCGGTAGTTAGTCGTATAGAACTTAGGGCCTAACCATTCATGCCATGTATTTGAGTAGAGTAAGAGTTGTCTTTGAGGTGGCGGTTCGTTGTGTCCTTCGGGGCTTGCTCGTGTCCTATTCCGTCCATCCGTAGGGTGGGGGCCATGGGGACATGAGTAGTGTCCTAATATGCGGGGCGTGGTGTCCTGGATGCCGTATCCTTCGAATATGAGTGCATGCCACGGTTGAGGGGGTAGGCGGCTTGGTCGTGACAAGCCTTGACCGTCCCCTTGAAATCCCCCACGTTCGTGTGTCTTTGTAGGAGTTAAGTAAATGCCTTCCTTTAGGGCGGATGCCCGAGGTCTCCCCGCCTATCTCACTCTCACCTAAAAACTCTAGTCATCTATGTTTGCATGATTATTAACTTGTTCTTTGCACACTACTTTAGAATGCCCGCTCCATTCAGAATATACTTTATTCTTTATTTTCCTTTTTATCCTTGAGGTTGGCCCAAGTGTGTGTCACACTATCTTAAACTATCATTACTTACCCCTGTATTGAGTATTGGTCAACCGCATAGACATGTCGTCTTGTTCATGCCCCCGCTAGAGTCCTACACCATGCCTTCCTTTGGGAAAATATAAATAACGATACCCCAATATCTCCGGGTGAAATGCTACAACGGTATTTCCGTGCGCTTGCGGACTTGTTACGTAAATGCTACTGATCGCCACCGACATCCCGTGGCGATGGTAGCCTAATGTAACAATTCGGCGAAGTCGTTGTGGGGAGTCAACCCGTGCTTCCCGTGCTCTTGCCTTTTTGGCACTTGTGCTTAGGAAACGCAACAAGCATTTCGGCGCCGTTGCGGGAAGGCATTGGTTATAAAGATTCTAGAAAGACATGTTCATAATGATGTGCATGTGTAAGTAGCCATTACTCATGCGGGCTAATCTTTCATGTTTTCTCCTCGTTGTGGATGAAGACGGGATAGTGTTCGATCGGTTTGTCCCTCGTTGAACAACTACATCGCAGATCCGAGGCACTCCTAAGGAAGAACCCAACTCATATCAAATCTTCTCCGCTACTCCGCCAACAAACAAACCAATCACCCTTGCATCATCTCGTATTCCACTCATGGCCAAGTCGATTCGTGACCACTCCATCCCTCTTTTGCCAACGTGCCCGTTGGGCCCGTTGTCAACATGGGAACCCGAGAACTTTGAGCTCCGGCCTGCCTAATCAAGATGGTGCGGGCAAACCAATTTTATGGTTTGCCAAGTGAGGACGCAAGTGCACATCTGCAACACTTTCTCGAGCTCGGTGACACCATTGTCATCCAAGGTGTCACACCGTAAGCCATTAGAATTGCCTGCTTTCCCTTCTCCATCACGGGGAAGGCGAAACGGTGGTTCTATAAAGAGACGGAAGCTGTCAACACGTGGGACAAATGTTCCACGGCGTTCCTCACTAAATTCTTCCCCATGAGTAAAACTCACACCTTGAGGGGAAGAATTGCCAACTTCCAGCGGAAATCCTATGGAACCCGATACCCGTGGCATGGGAAAGGCTACAAGAGTACATTCAAGCATGCCCGCACCATGGGATGGAAAAATGGCTCGTGATGCGAGAACTTCTACAATGGGTTAACACCCATGTCAAAAGAGCACATTGATGCCACTGTTGGAGGAGCCTTCCTCTCCCTCACCATCGATAGAGCAACAGCTCTTATGGAGAAAATAGTGTCCAATCAAGCTTGGGGAGGAAAGTCTTGGCAAACAAGAAGATAGCATGCGGGCCGTGGAGGAGACGGACATGCCCGCTACAATGGATCTCCTATTGAAAGAACTTGACAAGTGTGCCACGAAGAAGAAGAAACTTACGACATCTTTGTCAAGGCCATAGACTCACACGTAACATGTGAAGTCTGTGGCAATGTTGGCCATTCAGGGAACAACTGCCCTGAAACCCGTAAAGACGTTACTCACATCAACAACGGGTTCCGTCAACAAGGAGACCATAATGGGTGGAACAACCAATCAGCGCCCACAAAACCAAGGAGCTAATTCAAACTCAAGGTACAATTCGATCCTCTCTCCTTGGAAGACTTGGTCTTAGACCAAGCAAAAATAATTGAAGAACTTTCAAAGAAGTTGATGCTTAATGATAAAATAATTGAAAACATGATTTTCAAAATTAAAAGTTTAACTTCTTCTTATGAAAGACAACCGAGCTTTAATAAAATGATAGAAACCCAATTAGCTCGGTTTTTACGCTTTTTTTACTGTTGTCGGTTCGGGAAAAGTTTTGGGGCAACCCAAAATTTCTCTTGAATCTGTTAAAATGGTCTCAACGAGGTGCAGTAAGCCTCTATGTCGGGGAAGACAACAAGTCTCCTACCGAGCCACCACTCATTATTAAGAAGGAGGACCCCGGCGCTGACAATCACATGCTTTCGGTTGGCCCGCATGTCTTCGAGGATGCCTTCTGCGACCTTGGATCAAGCATAAACATCATGTCCAAGGTAACATATGATGAAATATTAGGTGGACCTTTGTCCCCCTGTACATTTTGAACTGCGGATGGCGACCTATCACTAAGGAAACCGGAGGGAGTAGCTCGGGATGTTATAGTAAAAATCCGAGAAGCATACATCCCGACGGACTTTGTCATCCTAGACATGGGTCACAACGAGAGAGCTGCCCCAATCCTTGGGAGACCATTTCTTAACACTACAAATGCAGTTTTACATGTGGGATCAGGGCATGCTAGCTTCCATATGCAGGGCCAAACAATGAGATGCCCATTCAATGGGTTCAACAAGCATAAGAATGCTAAAAACAAGCAGCCCAAGAAGGTAAAGCCACAAAGTGTTAAGCGGGCATGGCGGGGGCGAAAGGATGACATCCGCATCCACTTCTCCTGGGATACGGGTAACACTCCGTCAAGCACTAAATGAATGGAGAAGAGTCCTGCTCGTCGGACTTTAAAAGGTGAGCCCTTGCTTAGAAGGTAAATCGGTAGTTATCTTTTTATTTTACAATAATAATCTCAAGTAATAACTCCATGATGCTTACAATAATAAATAAAAATAAAATTGTTTACCCCTTGGAAGAATCTTGTTTATCAATGCATGCTTCCTCTTTCTATTTTGGCATGTCTTGGTTTGGAAGTTTTGGTTATACGTATGATCATACTTCCATAGGCGTTTTGAATTGAGCATGGTGCTTAGGTCAAAAAGTCTACCTTGATCAGATTAGACATGGAGTCGAGTCCGGTTATTGAACCTAAAATTGCTAGTGTAGATTTTGGTCGATCACATGGACTAACCCCCTGCAGAATTTATCAAAATCCATAAGGGTAAGTCTTGAAAAGATGACAACGGGGTTAACGGTAAAAAAAAAATAATAAAAAAAAGAGGGTAGAGAAGAGAAGAAGAAGAGAGGATAAACCTTTCAACCCCAAGATTTTGTCCTGTTACTTTTATGACATCAAAAGACAAGCTTGGGGAGCCTCTAACCACGCCACCGGGCACAACTCGGATCATTGCGTGCTCAAGCTAAGCGAGAACCATAAAAGGTAAGCAAAAGGCTAGCTTGGGGAGGACTCCAAGAAAGGTAACTTGTATCTCACATTTTGATCATATTCTCTATCTTATGAAATGTTGAGTTACGCTAAAAAGACAAATTTCATTCCTATATATGAGCTATGGAAATGTCTAGTTAAACCCCTTTGTTGAAATGATGAATAGTTGCTATGTCTTATTCTTTGCACATTGCCTAGTTTATAATTCGAATTTCTCTAAAGTTTGGGTTTTAGTGGCTAATTCTAAAAACTCATCCCGAAAAACCCGATTCATGTGGGTTGCATATGCTCTATCTAGTCTAAGTTGTTGCCAAATATGATATGGTACAAATGGATTTGCTATGACTTCGTTCAAAAGAGAAACTTGACATCCCAGGGAACCTACTTTGAAAAGAAAAAAGAAAATGATATGGGCTATGCTAAAAAAAGAGAGAAAAAAAAAAAAAAATGAGATGAAAAATGGACAAGTGTCCGAGGGGCGAGTAGAGCCCACATCTCTAAAAAAAAAAAAAAGAGAGAAAGAAAGAGAGAGAGAAAAAAAAAAGAGAGAGGAAATAAAAGACAAAAAGTCTAGGGCGAGTAGAGCCCACCTCTCCAAAAAAAAAAAGAGATATAGCAATAAAGCCCCTTCTTTCTCGGAAAAAAATAAATATTATCTAACTAAATAAATCTCGGATAAAAAGTTGATCAAAAGGATGAATGATAAGCATTTACGTTATAACCGTTCTATCGGCAACCGCCCAAGGCTTTGAGAAAAGCTAAAAAGCCCCGCTACGATGAAAGGTAATAAAGGGTGGGAAAAGGATGAGCCGTTTTATTCAAACTCTAGTAGAAAATCTTATTATAACCCCGGCACTTGTGAAATGTAATCGGCATAGTAGCAACTCCCGATCAACAACCAAGTACTTATCTCTTTTTTGCTCGAGGACGCCAAAAAGGGTAAGCTTGGGGGAGTTTGTTGACGGTCACTAACGACACATTTCTAACGTCAACATCCTACCATAAAGGGGGTGACACTATACATTATCATACTCATATACATTTATAACTCATATATTTCCACTTGTAGTGTCTTGTATTTTATTTTGCAGATTTATAATAGAAACAAGTGGAAAATGTACCAAAAGGCGCCTCCCTGGAAAGCGCATTCCTGAAGAACATCAAGCCCAAGGGAGAAATGGACCAAACACACGTAATCTGGGCCGAGAAAACACCGCCATACAACTTTTCAGGCCCAAAGACGCCCGACTGCGAGCCCAGCCGAGCGGGGGCCCAAAGAGAATGCGCCGCGCACCACACGTGCGGCCGCACCCCCGGCCGAGGCGGCTCGGGCCCGGCCGGGGCGGCGGTTCGTTACCTTCCAAAAGCTGGCGTTGCCGCCCTTAGTTGGTCGGTTTGCGCACAGAAGGAAGGCGTTCCTAGGTCGGTTTTGGCTCCTTCCATATGGGGAGGACATTTTCCAAAGAGCCCCCTCTCCTCTACCTATAAAAAGGCGGCCATCTCCCACCATTGTAACACACATCATTTGGAGCCTCCTCACTTTCTACTCTTCTTCTCCTCTCCTCTCTACTCCTCCACTTCTCTAGTTCTTTTTAGTCTTTAGTAGTATTTGGAGCAAGGCTAAGCTTCATTGGAGAGCTTGTACTTGGGAGAAGGAATATTCGGTATGAATACATTTATGGTTTATCCTCAAGTCTTGATCTCATATGCTTGTGCAATAGAGCTAGAGTATTTACATGTTATATTCTTGACATGTTGTTCTCGACACAATCATGATAGAAGAACTAGACTATAGTTCCTATGTCGTGGTTAGTCGTATAGAACTTAGGGCCTAACCATTCATGCCATGTATTTGAGTAGAGTAAGAGTTGTCTTTGAGGTGGCGGTTCGTTGTGTCCTTCGGGGCTTGCTCGTGTCCTATTCCGTCCATCCGTAGGATGGGGGCCATGGGAGACATGAGTAGTGTCCTAGTATGCGGACGTGGTGTCCTGGATGCCGGTATCCTTCGAATATGAGTGCATGCCACGGTTGAGGGGGTAGGCGGCTTGGTCGTGACAAGCCTAGACCGTCCCCTTGAAATCCCCCCAACGTTCGCTCGGTGTGTCTTTGTAGGAGTTCGTAAATGCCTTCCTTTAGGGCGGATGCTCCGGGAGGTCTCCCTGTCCATCTCACTCTCAGCCTAAAACTCTAGTCATCTATGTTTGCATGATTATTAACTTGTTCTTTGCACAGCTACTTTAGAATGCCTGCTCTATTCAGGAATATACTTTATTCTTTATTTTCCTTTTTATCCTTGAGGTTGGCCCAAGTGTGTGTCGCACTATCTTAAACTATCATTACTTACCCCTGTATTGAGTATTGGTCAACTGCATAGACATGTCGTCTTGTTCATGCCCCTGCTAGAGTCCTACACCATGCCTTCCTTTGGGAAAATATAAATAACGATACCCTGAATATCTCCGGGTGAAATGCTACAACGGTATTTCCGTGCGCTTGCGGACTTGTTACGTAAAATGCTACAGAATGCCACCCGACATCCCGTGGCGATGGTAGCCGGAATGTAACAATTCCGCGAAGTCGTTAATGGGGAGTCAACCCATTGCTTCCCAAAGCTCTTGCCTTTTTGGCACTTGTGCTTAGGAAACGCAAAAAGTGACCGCACCGAGAGAAGCTTCGCGCTGCACGGACCGTAAATGTCAAAACAAGGGTAGTAGCCCCTCAAGCTAAACGGCTCAATGCGATTGTGCATGCAACTAAGCGAAGCTCCTAGCAAGCGGAGATGAGAAAGCACAAACTAAGAGCAAGTATGAGTGTGCGAAGGGTTGGCAAGAGCAAAAGCTTTGAAAGCGATGGCTGGGGTACCCTCCGCTCCGGCAAGGGGTCCCCTTATATAGGCACCCAAAGCGACCCTTCGCATTCAGAAATTAATGAACGCGACCAACGGGCGGGCAACGATCACTTCGGCCTCAAAAGGCGTGTCTTTTTGTCCGATGGGGCAGCGGCGCTTCAACTTCGTTAGTGAAGGCCGAAGACAACACGTGCCGGGAAGGTACCCTCAACACCTCCGCCAACGCCGCAGCTTGAGAACAAAGGCACGCCATCGCCCGGGCCATTCGGCCCTCAAGGGGGGGGGTTGGGACATAGCCCCATGGCGGGCGAAGGTGCCCAAAGTGGCGAGAGTACGTGATAAAGGCCTTCACTAACCATTCACACTTTATCCAAATCTTCTGTCTAGCCTTTCAGGAACAAGCCTCGGCTCGAAGGACCTCCACCTCCGCGGACAGGTGAAGGTCCCTTCTCCCGCGCGCCAGGGGAGCGGAGGTGACCACCTTCTCCAACGCTGCGGACCGTCGCCCAAGACGACGAGAGATGGCTCGCTTCTCGGACCCCTCCCCCACCTCGGGAGGTACCCGGCGGAGGTCTCGGCGGTCTGGAACAAATGGGCCGAACAAAGGCCCATCTGGTGGAAGCGGTGCGAGAAGGAGAAGTACGCGAAGGCCCCTCGGGCGGCAGGCCAAGTGAAGGAATATGCTAGGAATATTGGAGGGCAAATATGTAATCTTGTGTTCCTGCATAATGTAAAACTATAAACAGGGGAGCAACCTCCCCTTTTGGATGGTTGGTGAATACCAATTAAGGTCATTTATTATTGAGCTCCTTTACTCTCGGTATTCCAATATTCACATCCTCCCCCAGAGCCTCGCCTGGGCGGAGGTCCTACCCCGTGTTGAGTATACCAATTTCAACACACTCTCTCTCTCTCTCTTCCTCCCCACGCGCGCATGCGCTGCTGCCATCAATGCCCACGCCAGCAGCACGCACGCAAGTGCGCCCCGCGCACCGCCGTCCCCTTGTCGCCGCCGAGCTGCTGTATGCGTCATCATCATCGCCTCCCTACCTCGCCGTTCTTCATCAGCCCTACGTCATCACGCCACCGATCGTCATCACCACCGCCCGTCACACGCCCGACGCTGCCCCAAGCCGGCAGCCGCCCGCCCTTGAACATCGCCGCCCGGCCACGTGTCACGCCGAATCGATCCGGTTTGTGACATCCCCTATATTGAGGCTGTTAGCTGTGTAGAAACAGCGGATATGCTGCAGCAGTTTTGTTCTCTCTCTTTTTCTCCTCTCCAATCACTACTGTAGCGGGCTAGCAAACTAGCGGCTCAAATTGCGGCTTCAGCTAGGATAGAAACTGATCTAAGTATAGAATCGATCCATATATCACCTTTTACTATATTTAAATTCAAATTCGATATGGATACAAATATCTTCAAAACGAATACAAAACACAAATATCTTCAAAACGAATACAAAACGGATGTTTCGAATTCCAACTCAAAGTGTATATTATTAAATTCAACATACATGAATAAATTTTTTTGCTACTAAATTCATTGATAACCAAAGTGAACTAAATAAAAGTAAACTTCTAATAATCTTCAATATCAGATAAAAAAAAATCTCTAATATCCATGTAAACTCTTGACACCAAAATTTCGTAAGCCTGTCATGAAAAAAATAAATCATGCTTAGATTTGTTTGGTTCCGAGCAACTGTACAAGGATTTGTTTGAATTTGTATTGAGCTGTTTGGTTCGGAGCCCACGCGCACCCGGCCACACTACAGTGTTCTGAGTCTGGCGGCCGATGTCAGCGCCAGCCGGAAGGAATGGGAGACGGGGAGATCCCTTCTGCACTTGCAAGCAGGTGGCCGACTAAGATGTACAGATCCTCTGCTTACACGAATCACAAGGTAATAGAATGAACAATACAAATATATATGCTTCATCACGGTTAACGCGGGAGCCTCATTACGTGCCATATGCATATATGATCATAGTTGGTCCGCCTCTGCTCACATGCTCGGAGCTCAGGATTAGGGACCACACGAATAGACTGGTAGTATTAAGTTAAAAAGAGCAGTGTATATGATACAAAATAACCACATCCTTGTAAAACAGTGCAAAGCAATGAAGTTCTGAACAATCCAGAAAAAATGGTCAGCAGCTGAGCGACCGATCCATCTTCATTCTCTAACTTGTAACCTGTACACAACCACCATTAAGCGGAGTCAGTCAACTGTCCCAGTGTCGCATAGATTATCGGGCAGGTTTAAAATTTTCAATTGCTTGGCAGAAGACATTATTGATTACAAACTACCATTGCTATACGAAAACTAAGACAAAAAAAAATATTCTACCTACTGCATTAAGATATAGTTCAGCAGTACTGTGCGTATAAAGCAAAATGTGTGGAGCAATATTAGCAGAGGAGAAGATGTGCTTGTGCTCGTTTGCTCTACTGTCCTAAGCATGAGCGGAAAAGGGGGCTTTGACAGGCTTTGGAAATGGAAAACAACACAAAAAACTGCATTAGAATGCTAATGGTGAACAATTATCTCCTTCCAGTAGGACTACTGAAACCAGCCCCACGTGGAATCAAGAATCTGGAACATTTAACGAAACAAGATGAACTAGCAAAATAGTACTCGTATGATTAGTAATAACAGAAGAAACGTACCATGGGTTTGACGCTGCCGTGCCGCGTTCGTGTGCCCTCTAAGGAGACGAGGCACACCAGCCCAACAGGTCCCCTAATCATGTATTCACACGAGGAACATGAGAGATAAGGTGCCAGTCGGGCCCAACTCCTCGCTTGCAACTTGTTTCCAAACCAGGGCAGTTATTAATGTATAAATGCTGGAGAGCTGTAAGACGTTTTATGGATTGGGGTAAGCATTTAAGGGCGGGGCAATGCTGGATCAGAAGCTCCCGTAGAGTAGAGAGTTGTCCAATCCACTCTGGCAGCTCGGTCAGGGCCCCGAATCCACACAAGTTGAGAAATTCAAGTGATGTGAGGTGCTGAATGACATCAGGCAGCTGCTTCAGATTATTGTCCCAATCACCGATCTGCAACGTGACGAGGGACCTAAGGTGCTTTGTGGATTGAGGGAGACTCTGCATCATTGGTGTATCCCAGATAGACAGTGATCGTAATGAGCATAGTTCGCCAAGCCAATCCGGCAGCACACCAAGGGTAGAGCATTCCTCGATTGTCAGATCCTGCAGCCTGGTCAGACTACGGATGCTCTCAGGTAGCTGTGTCATTTCATTGCAATATTCAGTTCTCAAGGTCTCTTGTGTGTGGTGCTGCAGGACTTCCCAGCCAGCCGATGATCCCATCACCATTCGTGTTAGTGTTATTTTCTTGAGGTGGGAGGCTGCTGAGTGCAGGCTGTATGACGACGAGTTTTCATCAACTGGTGGAGGAAGCATCTGGGTGAAACTACCCAGGGATAGCAGCAGCATGTTGCTGTTAGATAACCGCAGCTTCTCCAGTGACGGCGGGAAGTAAGGCTTCACATTCAGTCTCGAGCAGCCTGATATCTCCATATAGGACAGGACAGGGAAGCAGCATTGTCCACGTATATCTCCCTCGGAATTTTCAAAATCACTTGTTATGGTCCACAGCTCTTCTAAATTAGCCATTTCGACCAGGAAGAGGGACTTCAGTGAAGGCAACTGACAAATTCCGCGTGTATGCTTCAAGTTTGGACAGTTTTTTAGTGTCAGTTCAGTTAGAGAAAGGAACTGACATGGTCCTGTTTGCTTCAACATTATGGCTTCGCAAAAAGAGGAACCATTTTGTGCCATCATCCATCGTGGCAAACAGGAACCTTGGTAACCCTTGATTTTCATGTTTGTAATTTGTGATGGTGGTTCCAGAGCACTCAGTATACCCTGGACTTGTTCCATATCACATAATAAGTCTTCTTGATCAGTTTCACTCAAAGACCAGTCCAATATAAGACTCTGTATATTCCTCATATGTTTCAAATAAGATTTCCCTGTATCTTCTGGATCTTTCAAATACGTAAGATTTGTAATTTTCAGGTGGCCACTTAGCTTATCAAGATTTCCAAGCTCGGAGATACTTGCATCATCTCCACCACACCCAACAACAAACAAACCCAGCTTTCTTAAACAAGTCATTTGTCCCAACCCGGATGGCAGGGAACGAAGTTTCTCACAACCCTCTAAATTCAAAACTCTGAGTCTTCTTAAGTTTCCTATACCTTTTGGCAACTCCACTAGCTCGCTGCAGTGATGAAGGTCTATACATTCAAGAGTGCTAGTCGCAGTAACCCATTGAGGTAGCATGTTAATGTTTGTACTGGAAAGGTCAAGAGTACACAACATATGACATAAGGATTTGCTTGGCAGGGCCTGAAATTTCCAACACATAGATAAGTTGATTGTTTGTAGGTTATTGAATTCCCCAATGGACTGAGGCAAACTCTCAAGATCACTAATCTCCTTCAATTCCAGAGTTCTTAGCTTTCGAAGCTTCCCAATAGACTCAGGTAGTGTCACAAAGCCATTACATCCAATGAAATGAAGTGACTGCAAATTCCAACATCCTGAGATAGCTTCTGGAAATTTGGTGAAACTAGCATTGTGAATTTCAAGATATCCAAGATATTGAAGTTTCAGCACGAATGATGGAAAAGGAGTACCAAATTTATAATCCAGGATGACACTACGAATATGCCCACTCTTCTTAACAAGGTTAGGAAATGATGGGTTACATTCAGCCACATATAGAGCCGCGAACCTTCTCAAAGCCCCTTTCAACATCCTCATCCAATGATGTCAAAGATAAATATCTACATTGGAGTGCACAATCCATAGTTATGTTCTTCTGTAGAGATGTTACCACTACTTCATTCTGTAAAATATATTGAGCAAGATCATTAATCAGGTCATGCATCCAGCATACTCTTATTTCATTAACCTCTGTTTCCGGTCGCCCCTGAAGAAAGCCGCCTTTCACAAGAGAATTAAAGTAGTCACTTCCAATATCCTCTGGCTGCTCCTCCTTCATCCACTTGATGAATCCTTGGGCTATCCATTGTTCAATCAAGTACTCTCTCCTAAATATGTAGCCTTTTGGGAATATAGAGCAAAATGTAAAAGCACTGCTTCAGATGATCTTTCAAGTGAATAAAGCTCAGTTTCAAAGATGCAAATACACGATCTTCTATATCCTCATCATCCCATAAATTACTCTCTTTAATGGCTCTCAAAGTATTTATTCTTCTCTTTTCTTGGAGAACAGATCCAAGAGTTTTTATTGCTAGTGGCACTCCACCACATTTCTTGGCGATATCTTTTCCAACCGCAATAAAGTCAGATTCTAAATCCACCTCTATCCATCCAGAACTCTTTAGAAACAAGCTCCAGCTCTCTTCCTCTGATAAGAATGGCAATTTGAATACAAGCTTCGATTTCACTGCTTTCGCAACATTTTCATTACGTGTAGTTAAAAAGAATCTTGCTTCCTGATGCCCCATTGTTTATGTGCACTATGAAATTTTTTCCCAGTCATGCCTATCCTCATGCCAAGCATCATCTAAGACAAGTAGAAACTTGTTACCACTCAATTTGTTTGAAATAGCATGGAGCATATGTTGTTGGGTATGTAGATCTGACTTTTCCTCAATAATGGCTTCGAACAACTTGCTAATCAGTTTTGCCCCACCAAACTCTTGAGATACATGGACCCAATATACTGATCCTTTGAAGTGCCCCTTTATCTTGTCCTCATGGCAGAAGTAGTTTTGCCAGAACCACCAAGCCCAACAATAGAAATTATATGACCATCTTCTCCATTTTTAGACTCTAAAAGCATGGAAATGATTTCACTCTTCATGTGATCCCTTGAAGGTATTTTTGTCTGTGGAGCATTAATCAGCAGAGTCTGCTCGCCAGCTGCCTTGTTGTCTCTACTCCGAACTGGTTGGTCCACAAGGAAAACTATGTAGTATAGTATTGGCATTGGTTCTTTGTTTAACAATTGCTTCGTAGGTCACATTGATTGCTTTGATATTATGGGACACCTTGCACCGAACATAAGCAACTTTGGCTTTGAAAACAATTTAGTAGAAGCTTGCTTGCCATGGTCATTATGTATCTTGTGTTTCTCATCTTCTAGCCACACTTCATCAAGTAAATCATCAATGTCATTAGCTAGATTTCTCAACTTCATCACCCATTGAAGCGATGGGTCTCTCTCTATTGCTCTATCACGAACCGCAGATAGCCAGCTCGTAATCTCCGTATGTATACCTTGAAGGTCTGAGAGATCTTTTTTCACGCCTGTTATGGCCGCAAACTCACTGGATATCAGTGAACCTAGCTTGTTTCCTACAACTTTCAATAGTCCAGATGCTAGAGCAGCCTCCACTCCAGTCATAATTGAAAGGCTCCCTTGCCAATTTCTCTGTAGATGAATTGCAGAGCAACCGATTATGTGGAGTTTTTAAACCAAAAGTATAATTTCTATCTCTTGATTCATATGTTTGATGATAAAAGAAAGGAAAGTTTTTTTTGAAAATATAAAAGATTCATATGCCTGAGCAGCCTTCTGTGATATGTGAGCAGACCAAACAATAGTTTAGATAGGGATCTTTTATGCTCAAATAAGATGCATATGAGTGTATACAGATCGGTGGAGAGATGGTTACAGAAAATGAAAGATTACTTAGCATATGAATTACCTCTTCTGAAGGACAGAAGCAGCAACAGATGTGTGCTGCTGACCACGTAAATGCTTCAGTATTCGTGGTCCTCACTGAAAAGATCCAGAAAAAATCAACATGATTAGCTAAGAATCTGATCATAAAACCAAACAGGATGATATGCATGCTGTGATGAAGAAGGAAACAGAGCATGGACAATGTTTTTGAGGAATCTGGAGGGGCCGAAGCCCCTACAGAGCATGGACAATGTTCCCTTTTTCTACTAGTTTTCCTCTTTGTATCCTGATCTCTTCCAATGAAATTTCAAATAAAATTCAGAGCATGTACCTTGGATTTAAGCTTGGATCTGCTGCCTTTTCCTATTTCATTCCCGAACATGGAATTCAGAGCATGCACTGCGCCCTTGATACAACCAAATGCATCATCACCTAGACAGAGGATTTGAAGACCAAGAAAGATAACGTGTTTCCTGAGTTCACACTTGACAGCGTGCTCTATCTAGCTCAATTGCGAGGCAATTTTTTTTAGAAACTTGTTAACATAAACTGGAGTATACTGAAAGTGCCCTGGTGCATGGGAATTTTCAGGTGCTCTGAAGCTCCCATGGCCCATGTGCACAAGAATTAGAATTTCAGGCACCGGTTATATATATCTGAACTTGTAAGTTTACTGAACTCTACCTAAATTTCCATCCGGATTCTCTCAGCACTAGAAATTATTTGACTGAAGATTAAATGTGGACACGTTGTGTCACGCGCACGCAGAAACAGAGTCGAACTTGATTAGCTCCAAAACAAGTGGCCCGTAAAGTTTTTTTTTTTTTTCGAAACCGAGCTCGTGCCCGTATTGCATTAAGAGAGAGTGAGAAGGTTTTTACATCCTAGTGAGCCCATAGCGAGTTGCCCTGAAACTCACTAGGCTAAACACACCGACAGAAGGCACCGGTGCTGCCTCCACGGCTCCGTGGCCCCGTAAAGTCAGCTCAAACTGTCAAAAATGATGTTATAGCAGATGGGGTGAGCCTAAGCCGGTCCATTGTCGGGCCCAAGTAGAATCCAGGAATACCCCTGTGAAGTTGGCCCGGTGCGCCCCTCTCTGCGTCACTCGTGCAGTCGTGAGTCGCCGAGTCGCGCCGTCGCCCTTGTCGCCGCTGCTTGCACGCTCGCATCTGTCGGCCTGCCAGACCACCGCGGCGCCCCCACTCCCGGCTCCAGCCACGGTTCTGCCTCCACGACTCCGCACTCTGGTGCTGGTTGCGTGAGCGGCCCACTGCGGTCGCCCCCGGCCGCCGACGCCACAGCCCTGCTCTGCTACTGCTTGTGTTGTGTTCCGGACTTCCAGGTTAGAACACAGCTGATAACTGAGTGGAATCGGAGGTTTGGGCGAGGTAAAGGCGCAAGAATGCCAGAAAGAAATGAAGAACAGAACATGATAAGCTAGGTTCAGAAAGAATAGAGTTCGAAGGTTCAGGAATTCAGATTCTGTTGTTCGGTACCTTCAGCATTTAGTTGCCAGGGCTTATGATTCTTGCCATTGGTCCTGAAGTTCCCTCCACCATGGAAACAAGCTTGCCCCCAACCTGGGCACTGCGGAAAGGGTCGACGAAGAGCTTCTGCCTCATCCCATGTCGCCGGTGAGGATGGCACCGCATCCCACTGCACCAAAATTTGAGACACATTTGAGGCTCCATTATATTCATGCACATTCAGCAGTCTAACTAGATGCACATGTTGCACCAGCCTCGAGTGGCTGGAAGGCCATTGCCCCGGGCTCGCCTTCTCCGCCGCCTAGTCCCGCGCGGCCGCACCCTTCCCCCGGCGCCCTCCCCGCCGGTGCGGACTTGGGGGATGAGCTCTATCGGGCGGTCCTCACCGTCGCCTGCTCACGCCGAGGAGTCTCCCTCGGCTGCTTCGAGTGGTTGGTGGTGAAGTGGACGTCAGACTCCGGTGGGTTGCAGGTGGGTTTGTAGGTGCTACTACCGATCGAGTAATCGAGTTGGGTGGCGGTGGTTGTCCACCGAGGACGAACGGAACCTGCTCGACGAATTGCGCCAGCAGAAAGACCTGATCTTTTGAGCGGCTTCATGGTTGCAGGTACACTGGAGTGGGTGTAGGAATCACGCTCATCGATTTGTGCATGAAGAATCTGGTGCTCAGGTACGTGTGTGAGTCTTGTTTTTAGCTTTTCTGAAGTAGTTTTAGCAGTGTCGTAGGGATTTAGTTCTGCCACTTATTGACACTCTGATTAGTAGAAGCTAAGTCTTCTATGCTTTTGCGTTAATGGCGAAGCAATCTTCGTCACATCATGGCTCGCAATGGCCAAGTAGTTTGAGAAGGAGTCATTCTGCTCCTGTACTTTCCTTGACGTCAGAACCGCTAGTCGGAACTAGACGTTCATGGAAATGACCAAGGTTTTGGATACTCGATAATGAGATTCGCGATGTAATGAAGAAGATGACAACGTACTGAAGGATGGTGCATCTGATGTTGACTCAATCATTTTGAAGGAACTCATATGTGATGCACTGCGTGTTGGATTCTCAGTAGACAATAACTAAAAATTTTCAATCCCCAAAATTTGACTCTTTAGATAGAGGAGTTGGGCATGTTAAACACCCCAGACCTCTAGCATCTAGAATTTCTGAGGCAGTGGTGGATTTAAGGATGATGAAGCCCCGGAAGCCATGGAAGGGGTCGTTGCCTAGGCCAAGGTCCTCTGCCGATCGATAGCTATGAGACTTGCTGGTTAAGGATTTAAAATCCTCAAGTTCCAGTGAAACAATAGGATCCTTGAAAGATTTAGGCGGGCAGGGGGCGGGAGTGGGGGCAGGTGCATTGATTTGGATCTAGAGGAATGGGAAAGAGGAGGGACAAGATTGGACTTTGTGCAGGAGCGGTCTTTGGGCAATCTGAAGGTGGACAGGTGAACTAGGAGTACAAGAATTACGGTGGGTGCGCACCTCGCTATTAAACCAACACAGGGGTTAAACCTCCTGTTTAAAAGCGGGGGTGCTCCGAGAAGCCCCGCGCGCGACGGGTTGACTTAAACGGTGGGGTGCGAGCCTCACGGTTCAATCTTCCTTCGGGTTGAGCCTTCTCATTCGCGGAAGTGATGGCTGGGAAACTCAAAAGCGAGAGAGCTGGAGGAGAGAAAAGATGGCGGGCAACTTTGGGGCGCGTGGATGGGATGAGAGGGGAGGTTATTGTGGCTCCTATTGCCGTGATCGTATCATGTTTAGTGTGGATCGTCGTTGGGGTGGTAGAGAGGATCGGATGTGGAGGGGTGGTGCCCCTCACGGTGCACCTAGGGGAGCGCGACCTGGTAGACTTGGAAGCGGCTTCACGCGGTGGTCGTGCTGGCCACTTGCCTCCGTTGGGTGGTGCAGTCAAAGGTGGTTCATATGAATCAGTTCAAGGCAGATGGGTGTGCCAAGAGGGGAGGAGACAGTCTCCTTCGCAGGGAAAAGGAAGTGGTCTGGGTGATGTGATTGTGGATGGTGCAACGAGTGGTGAGGGAAACAAGTTGGGATCTGACACTGTTCTAGGAGTGCCTGAGGAATTGGGTTGAAATAGGGATGGAGGGGAGACAATCAAGGTAGGTGGTCGGTGTTCCAAGTGCTCGAAGAAAGGTCATTAGGCGGCGACGTGCAAAGCTGAGGTGTACTGTGTGATCTGCGATTCCCAAGACCATATGAGTCACAAGTGTGTTCTCCTCAAGGCGCCAAGGCCGGTGGCAGATGCTGCAGGCTACACAGTGACGTGTTTGGCATTTTATCATATCCAACATCCACCATTGCCAGAATTAATGAAGAGAGACTCCAAGATGGCGCAAGTTACGGTGGTTGGTGGAGTAGTATCCATTGATCAACTGATCATGCAACTAAAAAGGGTTGTGCAGTGAAGTGGAGTTGGGAGATAATGGAAATTGGGGATATGAAATTTCTTACTCAATTCCCCTCTAAAACTGAGCTGCACCAATCTATGGCCTATGGAGGTGCTAACACCAAAGGAGAGGGAGTGCCTGACGGCACTAGGCTTCAGTTCAAGGAATGGCAGGAGAAGGAGGAGGGTTTTGTTCTACCTAAGGTTTGGGTGAGAGTGAGGTGTATTTGAAAGCCTCTGTGAGAGTTTCTAATTTTGTGGTAGTGGGGTCTTTGATTGTCTCGACTCAATTGTTGGATATGGAAACCACTAGAAAAAATGAGTTCGGTCGAATCATGGTTGTTGTGCTAGATCCCAAGCTGATCCCAAGGAGGGTTGACATAGTGATTGGTGATCATTATTTTGAATTAGATTTTCAAGTTGAGAAGACAGGGTTTGGTGAGAATGGGGAGGAAGTGGATATTGATTGGGATGGTGGAGAAGATGAAGAGGAGGGAGATGGGAAGAAGGATCAGAATAGTGGAGGTGACCATGAGCGGGTGAAAAAGAAAGCTAAAGAGAATGTAGCGAGGAACAGAAAAGGAAGAAACTCAGTCTGGAGATGATGCTCCAGCTAGCATGGGTCACATGCTTAGTAAGATGGAGTTTGTGGAGTTCCTAATGTTGAAGGCCAGCATGGTGTTAGATATTGCGGTTGATGAGGTGTTGGAAGACTTCGACAAAAGTGATGGAAGAAAAGAAGGATCCACTACAAACTGATCTAGCATTTCCTGTCAGTAACATCTCAATTGAGGCAGGGACAACAGACGAGGTGATGGTAGTGTAGGGGACTACGTGTGAAGTGGGGAAAGCTTCAGAAGTGGTTACAAGTATTGTTGAGGAGGTGAACTGTATGGTGGTCAATTAGGGTGCACTGACAGGCAACAAGGTCATTGGTGCGACACTGATCCCTGAAGTGGTGACGACCACTTCCAGGGCGAGCCCACGCTTTGCCGGTGTGGCGCAAAGCATACGCTGGTGCGAGTGTAGCAGGCGATGCAGTCCATGAATTGGAGTTTAGCAAAGGTAACAATCTGATGATTTTTTGAATGGCAATTCAGTGGATTCATAAAACTTCGAGAGGAAGGCACTAGAGTTTTTGTGTGGCGATTTAGTAGAGGAAAGTTTTGATGACTACTATCACCTAAATAGTGATACTAAAACTGTACAGTGGAAACTAGGCGCTAAGTCATCGAGGAAAAGAGCCTCTAGAAAGCTGAAAATAAAAATTAATAAGATCAGAACAAAATGAAAGAAATTTTCTAGAATAGCAGAGGTCTTAGGGACTTGGCTAAAATTAAATTTCTAAGCAATATGAAAACAGAGGAAGGACTAGATTTCATTGCTCTCTTGGAGACCGGTGAAAAGGATTTTATGCAAAGCTAAGCTTGATAGATATTGTGGGGAGAGAAATTGTGTATGGCATTGGACAGAGCCACATGGGAGGTCTGGTGGTATGTTGTGAGGTGTTAATCTTGACTTGCGTTATGTGGGAAGTATAGAGGAGGGGGGACTTCTTCATCAAATTCCATCAAGTTTCTAACAGAACTAGTACAAGCTTGTCGAAAAGTCTCGCTTCAGCTTCTAGTTGGTGGAGACTTCAATATAATTATTAATACAAGTGAGAAAAATAATGGTAACTATGATGATCATTAGCCCTTCCTTTTTAATGCCACCATTGATGGTTTAAATTTAAGGGAAATAGAAATGTCGGGAAGGAAATTCACTTGGTCCAATTCGAGAAGTGTACCAATTTATGAAAAACTTGATAGGGTACTGGTCAGCACTGATTGGGAGCAAAGATTCCCCTTAGTCATTGTTGATGCTTTGACTAGAGAGATATCTAATCATGCTCCCCTTCTCCTTAACACTGGAGAAAGGGAGAATAGGAGAAGATAGCCTGAGTTCAAGTTTGAACTTAGCTGGCTCCTCCAGGAACAGTTCTATGATACTGTGTCAAGGGTTTGGAAAACTGTTGAGCATGGAGCCATGTCGATGAAAAAATGGTAGAATAAAATTAGAAGACTAAGACAATTCTTGCCGAGTTGGGCAACAAATGTAAATGGGAAATTTAAAAATGAAAAAAAGGAGCTATTGTGGATAGCGGATGCATTGGATTTAAAAGTCACATCTCAGCTTTTGTGCTAACAAGAAATAGACCTAAAACAAAGTGTGAAGGAAAGAATCACACATTTACTTCAGGAAGAAGAAATTAAGTGATTCCTAAGAGTGAAAGCTAAGAATCTCCTAGAGGGGGACAATAATACTAAATATTTTCATATGGTGGCCAATGGTGAAAGAAGAAAGACTAGGATTTATCAGCTAGAGTAGGATGGGGAAGGGCAAGAAAATTTGAATGTCTTCATAACAAAATATTATAAAGATTTGTTTGGGTCTCCCTGATGAAATAAAAATGAATGATATACCCCAGATTAATGAGGAGGAAAATAAAGTGTTGACATAAAGTTTTGTAGAGCAGGAAGCAAGAGAAGTCATCTTCCTAATGAAGCATAATGAGGCTCCTAGACCTAATGGATTTCCAAGAGGATTTTACCAACTGTTTTGGTCTCTCATTAAAGATGACCTAATGACCATGTTTGGAGAGTTTCATGAAGGTAGCCTGCCGCTCTTTAACCTAAATTTTGGGACAATTTCTCTGATTCCAAAACCAAAAGAGATAAAACAAATTCAGCAATATAGGACTATCTGTATGCTTAATGTGAGCTTCAACATCTTTACTAAGGTCCTGGCTAACAGAATAACTACAGTGTCTGATAGGGTAGTAAGGAAATCGCAAACAACCTTTATGTGAGGCAGAAATATACTGGAAGGTGTTGTGGTATTTCATGAAACAATCCATGAGATGCACAAGAAAAAAAAAAATGGGGTGATACTAAAGTTAGACTTCGGAAAAGCATGTGACAAAGTTAATTGTTCTTTTGTTCTACAAACCCTAAGGATGAAGGGTTTCTCGCCGGTTTTGTGTAGGTGGATTGAAAAAGTGGTGAGTCAAGGAAGTGTAGGGATTAGAGTTAATGAGGAAGTGGGCCCCAGCTTCCAGGCGGGGAAGGACTTACATAGGGGGATCCTCTATCACCAATCCTTTTTAATTTGGTTGCCGATATCATGTCCATCCTAGTTTCGAGAGCAAAAGATTATGGTCAGTTTAAGGGCTTGGTTCCTCACCTTGTTGAGGATGGGCTTTCAATCTTACAATATGCGAGATGACACTATTTATTTATGGAGGATGATTTAGAGGAGGCTAGAAACTTGAAACTTGTGCTAGTGGCATTAGCAAAACTATTAGGCTTAAAAATTAACTTCCACAAAAGTGAGTTGTTTTGTTTTTGGAAGGCTAAGGACAGAGGCAAGGAGTATGTAGAGCTTTTTCAGTTGCGTAGGGAAGCTTTCCCTTCAAATACTTAGGTATTCCGATGCATTTTAGGAAGCTCTCAAATAAGCACCGGTGTGTAGTTGAGAAACATTTCCAGAAGAAATTGATTTGCTGGAAAGGGAAGTTTTTCTTTTTTAGATGCGCACTAGTGTAGATAAATTCGGTTTTATCTAGCTTTGTCTATGTTTATGATGCCTTTTTATCATCCCTATAGGGTACGAAAAAACTGGATTATTATAGATCCAGGTTTTTTTAGTAATGTGATGAACATAAAAAAAGAAGTACAAATTGGCTAGATGAAGCATCCTGTGTAAACCAAGGTGTATGGCGGGGGTGGGGGCTGGAAATTTTAGATTTGGGAACTCGGAACAAATGTTTACTTAGTAAATGGTTCTTCAAACTCTTTAATGAGGATGGGTTTTGGCAGTCAAGGGTAAGTGCTTAACTTAGATTGAAAAAAAAGCCCAAAGAGTACATTTTTGGTTGGGGCTGATGGATATAAAGGAAATGTTGTTACAACATGGACGGTTCAAGGTTTAGAACGGGCAGCAAACAAGATTTTGGGTGGAGCTTGTGCCTCTTCCCATGTCGTTGGTCAGGATGGCAGTGCATGCTACTGCACCAAAATTTGACACATTTGAGGCCCTACATGCACATTCAGAAGTCCAAAAACTTGAGTGGGATCATCTCACTGGTAGGATCCACATGCACCTGAGAGATGTCCTCAACACATATTGAAGGGGGAATATGGCGCTTCAGTTGCAAAACATGAACCACTAGGTGTATGTGTCAATCATCCACCAACAGAAGCTTGTAAGCTGCTGCACCAACACGCGCAAGCAATGGAAATCTATCTATACTATCACTAGTACCGAAATAGTTTTTTTAGTGGCGGGCGTTTTTAGATTTTTGGTGGCGCACCCAGCCCCGCCACCAAGGAAAGGTCACGGGCTAATCAGCTCAATAAATGTGACGGTCACAGCGTGGCGGGCGATTACAATGCCCGCCACGCTGAAAAAATAATAAAAAATAAAAACCTGAACAGGCCCGCCCGAGCCGTCCCACGGGCCGCCGAGCCCATCCAGGTTGCTCGTCCTCGCCCGCCTCCTCGCCACCTCCGCCCAAGGCGTGGGTCCGGCCGCCCCGCCTCCCTCGTCACCCGCATGCCGCCGCCGGAGAAAGGGGCCGGATCCGCCGCCCCGCACCGCCGGCCGCCGGAGAAGAACGGGGCCGGATCCGCCGCCCGCCAGGCGCCGGCCTCCGCCCGGAAGAAAGGGGGGCGGATCCGCCGCCCCGCGCGACGCCGCCGAGAAGAAGGGGGGGGCGGATCCGCCGCCGTCCCGTCCGGCCGCCGGAGAAGAAGGGGGGCGGATCCGCCGCCCGTCGCCGCCGCCCGGAGAAGAAGGGGGGCCGGATCCGCCGCCCCGTCTTACCGGACGCCGGAGGAGAAGGGGGGCCGGATCCGCCGCCGCGCCGCCTCCGCCGGAGAAGAAGGGGGCGGATCCGACCGCCCCGCGCCGGACGCCGCCGGAGAAGAAGGGGGTCGGATCCGGCCGCCACCGTGCGCCGCGGCCGCCGGAAGAAGGGGCGGATCCGGCCGCCACCGTGTACCCGTCCGCGAGGAAGAAGGGAGAGGGGCGGCCATCGGGCGAGGGGAAGAAGAGAGAGAGAGTGAGGGAGGCGAGAGGGTGAGGGCCGGTGGAGAGAGAGAGAGAGGGTGAGGTGGTGCGTTTGTTTTTACAACTGTGGCTCCCTCAACCCTAGCTTCAGCCTATTTATAGTCAGAAAGATGACCGGCCTTGCTTTGGGCCCGATGGGCCTCGACCGCTTGTGATCGCCTTTAAATTGCCCGCCACGGGAAAGTTTTTTGGCGGGCACCTTAACACGCCACGCAAAAGATTTTATTTTTGCGTGGCGTGCGTGTTAAGGTGCCCGCCACGCAAAAAATCTTCCGTGACGAACAAAAACGCCCGCCACGTAAAAAAAAACTAGGCGTGGCGGGATATTTTCCGTGACGGGCAAAAAAAGTGCCCGCCACGGAAAAGATTTTACTAGTGCTTCGCAAAAATCATTTCGTTACTAGTGTATAAAAGAGCGAAGGAATTGATGGACATGTGTCGCGATCTCATCCGTTGGATTTGATCGATAATCTCATCCGATGGTTCTTAGATATGGACCGACCTTAGGTTACGGGGTGTTTCGTACAATCCACCGCGCGAGACTCACGTATACGGACCGCGGCTCCCAATCGGCGTGGAACATGATCCCGAAACGCCGCGTGCCACGCGAGACTTGCCTGCTACGCGCTCGACGCAATCCCTCTGCCTGTGGACAGTTGCCGCGCGACACTCGCCTCCCCTCCTCGCGCAGAACGAACTCGCCTGTCCTCGCCTCCTCGATCGTGTGTTTCTCTCCTCCGGGTCGCCGAGGAACTGATCGCAGGGGACCGGCGACTACGGTCCTCAAGGCCGAGACCGGCACTGGCACGCCGGTGGCAGAGGCCCGCGTGTGCGGTTTTCGCTGAGACCCCGCGCGACTCACCATGCGCCTCCTCGCGACTCGCAGGCCATCATCGCACCGGTTCCGCCTCTTGACCAGTTCCACGACGTCCAACCGGCGTGCCCACAGTATCGGGACATCTCCATCAATCGGGTTCGATCTCACAACTTCTTCCGAACGCCGCCCTTTCTCCATCTGCATCTCACATCCAGATCCTTCCGTGTAGCATCGACGATGGTGGCGGTGCTGGCCCACGGCGTATGGAGATGAAGCCGAGAGGAAACAAACGCGCTGGTGCCGTGCTCCTGGCAGCCTCCTTGCATGCTTGTATGCAGATGCATTGTGCACATTCATGTCCGTACTTGCAGGATGCATACATATTATTATATATATCTTGGCCTTGCTTGCATCTCAGCGTAGAACTTGAATCTTCGGTTTCCTGTCTAGCGGCCGTGTTTGCCAGATTGAAACGCCGAGCAAGAAAAACGACGGTCCCTAGACAACACGCTGCTGCGGCACTGCCGGCAATGGGTCGCCCTCGACAACGGACGCCCTCGACGACACGCTGCAGCGGCACCGCCGGCAAAGGTCGCTCTGAAATACTGTTATTGCTTGTGCTACTGAATTTTCCATACCTTAATACGCACACGGATCGCTAAATCATCTTATAGTTATTTGCATCTTTCTAATGCTTGAACGGTGTCCTTCATGTATGGGCCTAGCATAGATATGTACATATCTTTCTTTTCAAATCCACTGCAAGAGAAATTTTGCATCCTCATTGCTTCAAAATCATGAAGTCATTATCAGCACAATTTTATTTTTATTCTTATTTTCAGTTAAGCGATGGAGTCATCGTCACAAATAAAGGTTGGCAAGGTAAGTTCTGACCGTAAAAAAGCAGCAACGTAGAGACAGGTATGATGCATATTGTCTTCTTACAACAAGGAATGTAAATATATGCATATTCACCTTTTGTTAGGACAACTCATGTGTTTTTTTTTTTGCCTCATGGGGTGGCCTGTTAATATGCATTTATTTAAATAAAAATTTATCTTTTTTTTCCATGAGTACTCTATTTTTTTGACTAAACATTATTTTAAATGTTCAGTAGTGAAGTGGAAAAGGGTGAAAATGTAAATAAATATTATGTATGATTCTGTAGTGAAGTGAAAATGGCAAATAAAATGATAAATAAATGTTTTCTTGGGTTTAGCACTGCTGCTACTCATTCCTGAGCTGTTACTATATACCTATGGAATGGATGATAAAATAATCATTATATTTAGGTTGATACAATACAGGTTGAAAAACCATGGAATCATCTCAAACAATTGTTAGCAAGCTATGTTCTGAAAAAAAAAAGTAGAGAGAAGTGTGCTGCATTGTGTCCTAAAGAGGAAACCCGGGCCAAACAATGTGAACCTCACCGTAGTTGTGTAGCTCTTGCTCAAGCAGAACAGCAGGTTCTAACCCAGTGCAATTCAGTAGATTTGAACGGTTGGCAAGACGAGTCTAAAAGATATGTTTTTCTCTAAAAAGTTTCTGACATAAATTTTGATTTTCATTTTCCAAAAATTATTCTTTTTCCTGCAAATGGATGCCCTAGCTTTGGTTGTCGGATTTAAATTTTTAGTATGCAATCCACATCTGTATCTAGACTATATCTAATTTGATTTATCTAATAGATGGATGAAATTGCCGTATGCATGAATTTGATACTACCTTTTTATACATATATAAATATAAATTCTTCTAGATTTTGTATATATTTCCAAGGGATTGAATCTTTCATCTATACTGCGGACACTTTGAGTTCAAAGTTTAATCTGAAGTATTCAAGGTAAGGCGACCAGATTACTTAAATAAAAGCTGATTTTGGGGGTTAAGATTGGTTCAGTCTGTCTCTCATGGCTGTACTTTTGCATACTACTAAAAACATACCTAGAATGACGCACATGCATGTTCAATAAAAAAAGATCAAATACACAATTTATTTCTACATCAATTCTTGTCATCTATTACACGAATTGAGCAACCAACTCAAATACACTTTTCAACTCTTGTTAATTCTTATATGAGTTCTCTTGAATGTGTATTACTATTTCTTGAAATTTTCAAGAATTAACTTTTTTATTGGCACATGACCTATTAGATACTTGTTTAAAAATTTATTTTAGGGACTTTTTATCACTTGTGACTTATGACTTGTGATACCACGATAGTGTTTGTTGCTCTAGATTGTTCAGGTTCATTTGTCTTGCTTTTAATTTGAGTTTTGAAATGGTATTACTATGCTTAGGGATGCAATATTCAGGTCATTGCTATCTAATCTAATTTACTGTTTATGTATGCACCTTTTTCATGCTACTTGAGTACATGCAAATATTCAGCTATCAACTAGATATGATTTGCCTTGTTTTCTTTTTGATAGAAAATGGTTATGTTCATTCTTGTTTACTTAAACATTATGTACTTGATTCGATTTACTAAATGAATGAATAAGAAAAGAAGCAAATTTATTTTTTGAGGAATAAGAAAGAAGCATTTTGATTCCAATGCCCTGCCACATTGTAATTTATTTTTGAACATTGTCAAACACAACATATGAAAGAGAGAATTGTCTATGCTATTCTACCTCTTCAGCTTGATAATTTCTATGACAACATGTATATGTATGCCCTCACTATGCTAAGTCGTAAACGATACAGTTGTAATGTTTGTTCTGTGGCTGTCCTTCCAATGAATTAGCTGATAGATCGAATTAGATTGTCCAGAATAACAAGACTCCGTTAGTCATTCACCATTAATATATCATTATTAGGTTAAACTCTGGATTTTGCTGATCTTGAAAATAATCGAAAGGTTTATGCCTAGAGGAAAAACATGAAAGATTATACTACACGCATGATGTTTATGAATTTTTACATAGACACGTGCGTGTCGCACGTGCATTGCCACTAGTGGGACATAGTACCTGAAGCTTAGCTTGTGAATAGATCTCAAGGAAACTGATAATTCATATAGGCTTGTAGCTTCATGCAATTTTGAGCATGCAACCCAAGGCCCAGAGGCCCATCACGAGGCATGGAGATTTAGCCTGGCCCACTCACAGCACAGCCCTGGCCCAAACTAGGCATGGCACGGTCCACAGCCATGCCTGAGCCGTCCCCTCAGCCCGCCGGATGGCAGGGCACAGCCCAGTATTTTAAGGAGGAGCCCATGCGGCTTAGTATGGAACGGAGAACAAAAATTTACAGGGACCAAGATACTCAGTTCCTGTTGGGATAATAGGGTAGCGGCAATATAGAATTAATTCTTCAAATTGTGATGAAGAATGAGCAGAACATCTATGATTAGACCAGTAGCAGAAATGTGACAAATCACATGTAAATTGACATAGCAATTTTCATGAATAACCAAGCTTTCACTATAATCAACAATGGGCACAATGAGTCATCTCTAGAGCATCTAGAGGACTATAATAACAGCAATACATTCATCAAGTGGCAAACTTGGCATCAGCTACAGACAAAACCTTCTAACAAGAGGAATGACGACACATATAATGGAGAAGTCATTGATTTTGTCCCCCTAGATAATGAGTGACCAATTTCTTACTAAAATGAGTGTGTCCAATCATCATTCTACCACAGGCATGTATAAGCTGCATATGCACATTTCCCTCGGCCATAAACATAATGCCAATAACAATACAGTGCCAGTTTCATCTAAAACACACTTTTCATTGCATGTTCTGACAAAAGCCCTTACACACATGAACAGTATAAAACGACCAAGTTTTGAAATTAAGCAATTTTTAATCTCGGATTATCATGACACCAATCATGTAAAAGAGACATGAAACGTAAACAGTGCTGGAGAAATGTAATAGGACAAGGGTCGCTACCAAATTTGGTTCTAACCACCCAACTCTTTTTAGTTTTTCCTCTAACTCGGAGAGCAAAGGCTTGGATATCTTCTTCTTCCAAAATTCTGTCCCAGCAAAAGTATGTAACTTTCAAGGTTAGACATAATTTTCTTAGCCTCAGAGAATGATTCCACAAATCCCTGGTTTTTAATTGTTCAATGTACTGTTCACGGCGTATCATTGAGGCAGCAATCTGACCACAAAGCTTCACAATTCTCAAACTGATAGGTGTTTCCTTACAGTTGTCTTCTATGATAGTTTTGAGCTTCAATACAAATTCTGCACTTCCTTGGCCTTGCTTTTGAACTGCATCATCGAAATCATTTGTACTGATCAATTTGTCATAGATCACCAGAGCAAGTGATAAAAAAATGGTTCTTGAAGTTCATTTGTTGCAATTTGCTCATCATTTCCTTGATCTGACGAATTGTTTTGATCTGTTCTTGAAGAAATCTCCTGGATCTCTGCCTTTTCTACATGTGCAGAAACGTTATGGTTTTGATTATCATTTCCTGGTGGTGCACATTTATTCTGGTTCTCTTTGTCATCAATTGGTGCAGATTTTTTCTTGTTCTCTTCATCACTTTGGGGCTGTTCCCTTTTATTGGGCAATATTCCCTTAAGGACCTGCAACAACAACAAATGTTAGGGTCCTGAGATTCCAATCTAAGTTACCCAATTATCTGACAATTCTAGAAAAGTAGATAGAGAAAATGAAACAAACTTGAACACTCACCTTTGGCAGCAATGCATCCTTCACGTGGTCCTTGTCCAAATGGCAGTGAGCACATATATTTCCCAAGATCTGTGCTGCAATGATTCTGTATGTGATGTTTTCAGTTGCATCAAGTATTTCAGCGAGATGGTCAAAATGGTCCCTGACTAGGGCAGAGCACACTTCTTCACTGTTGACTGACAGGAATTCCAGGGTTCTCCCAGCTGTCGCTCTAAGCCGCTTGGATACGTCATCAGAATCTTTGTCAAGGAAGATCTCCAGCTGTTTCTTCATGAGACTTTGCTTCATTTCCACGGTGAGGTTGATGGACACGTCCAAGGCCAGTTCTGTAAGGATCTCCATTGCCCGCATCTGCAGCTCCTGGTCCTGGTGGCAAGCTTCATTGCTCTGGGCGAGAAGGCTCTCCAGGTTGCTGATTGCTTGTTGGTTAGCGAAGATCTCCCGGCGCAGACTTGTGCCAGCAGGGCCAGGACACCTCATTAGTCGGTACAGTACCTTCAAGGACCCATTTACTACGTCAGACCATGCAGTACTCTGGACCCCTTGGATCAAGGTGCTGGAACAAAGGGGCGCCATGATCTTAGGGAGGAGACCCGGGGAGGTACATATTTCCATGCAGTTATGTTGGTCTGATGCCAGCCTCTCCAAGATAGTTAGGCCTTGCAGGATCACCTCGTTGCAGCTACCAATTGTTTCGCTGGCATGATTGTTTTGCTGCACATCGTCATCATCATCACCTTCACCTTGCACAGCGACATCATCATCATCCCAATCACACTTTTCAAATACACGAACCAAAGCATGCATTGTGGATCGGGACCCTGTATGACGGTGGGGGCGGCCATTTTGTTGGTTGGTTTTCCAGCGATATGTCTGAGTGGTGGCTTCATCTTGGAGCAGAGTGGATATGCATCGGATCGCGCCTGGGAACTGGCTGAGATGGATGTAACCAGCGACATGCGCCACTATGCTGGCGGCTGCCTGTCTCAGCTCCCTCGGTGCCGGCGCTCTCCATCCAAGTATGTCGATGAGTTTCTGGACCCTGGGCCTGGAGAGAAGCAGCAGCGATCGGATGTTTCCCCCCTGCCTGATGAACGTGGCAAGCATCCTGGCTCCACAGTAAACGTCTTCCCCAGATTCAGAATCTATCAAGTCTGCGGCGTAGCGGCTGATTGTGCGACCTTTGATGGATGCAGGGTCCTTCCAGCATCTTGCTCGGGTGTCGAAGTAGTAGTCTACGAGCCATTCACGGCCCCACTCTCTGGGCAACTTGAAATCTTGTCTTTTTTCTGCTATAAGAAATGCTCCCCCGACAAGATACAGTAGCCATATCAAGTAGAGCACACCTTGACAGAGAATTAGACCATAGAACATGTCCAGTGCCGGCACCAGATTTGCCTTGGTGAGGTCTCCATCGTCATTGCTGCCGTAGTCACGCGGCAGTATGCCACTAGTACCTAAACACTTATTGGTGGCGGGCAAGTGTGCCCGTCACCAAGTAAAGGTCACGAGAAAATAAATTTTTTACGTGACGGCAGAGTGCCCCGCCACGCTTATTCAAGCTTGCGTGGCGGGCGAGTTACCCTCGTGCCCGCCACGGTTAACAATTTCAAAAAAACAAAAACAGAAACCCTAGATAGGCCCGCCGAGCCCATCCATGGGCCCGCCGAGCCCATCTAGGGGCCGGGATCCCGCGCCGCCACCTGCTCCGCCGCCTTCGTCACCTCCTCCCCGGAGGCCACACGCATCCGCGCCGCCGGAGGGACCCCGCGCCCGGATCCCGCCCGGGAGGGAGGCAACGCCCGAATCCACTTTGTTGGGAGGATTGCCGCGCCCGATCCGCCGAGGGAGGCCACGCCCGATCCGCCCGCCGGGAGGGTCGCCGCCCGGATGCGCGCCCGGAGGAGCACCGCGGCCGATCCCACCGGAGGGGAGGCCACGCCGATGCGCCGCGGGAAGGAGCACCGCGGCGGATCCGCCGCCGGAGGACCGCCACGCCGGATCCGGGCCGCCCGGGAAGGCGCGCCGCCGGATGCGCCCCGCCGAGGAGCACCGCGTCGGATCCGCGCGGGAGGACCGCCACGCCCGGATCCGCCGCCGGGGAGGGTCGCGCCGCCGCCGGATGCGCGCGCCGGGAGGAGCACCGCGGCCACCACACATCACCACCGGGAGAGGGAGCGGGAGAGAGGAGGGGATGGGTGGGGTTGGTGGGGACCGAGGGCGCCGCCATGGGAGGGAGGAGGAAGGAGGGTGACGGGGAGAGGGAGAGGAGGGGAAGGGCGCCGTGATCTCGCGAGATGAGAAGGAGAGGGAGCGTCGGGCGTGGGAAAGGTGAGGGCAGGGAAAAGAGAGAGTGAGGAGACCGAGAAGGAAACCCTAACTTGTCATATATATAGTCGAAGATTGAAATCGGGCCTTGTTGGGCCTGTTGGGCCTAGGCTTTACCGTGACGGTCGATTTAGGATGCCCGCCCACGGAAAATTTATTTTTCTGCGTGGCGGGCACGAATACGCCCGCCACGCAAAAGATTTTATTTTTGCGTGGCGTGCGTGTATAGGTGCCCGCCACGCAAAAAAATCTTTTCCGTGACGGGCAAAAAAACGCCCGTCACGCGTAAAGAAAAAACTGGGCGTGACGGGGTATTTTCCGTGACGGGCAAAAAAAGTGCCCGCCACGGAAAAGATTTTGCAAGTGCTCGCAAAATCATTTCGTTACTAGTGTGCGCCAGAGTGCCAGCCCTATGCAGACGGCAGGCCCACCATAGCAATAGAGGAACAGTACAATGTAACATACTGCTAGAAACGCTGCTAGCACTGCTAGCGACGGTAGCAGCAGCAAGTATGTAATTACAGCAGCGGCAAAATCTCCCAAAGTGCAAGGGACCGGCCTTTGGTCCACGGTCTGAAAAGCAAGCCACTCCGGCACTGGGGAAACAAGATTGTGTGTCGCTGTAATCAGTTGGCTGGAAAATTCCTTGACCAATCCGTCCCCCAAGTCGTTAAAGATCCTGTGCGGTGTCATGGAAAATCAATAGTGAGTGATTTTATTCGAGCTCCAAATAAATGGTCACTCCTCTCTCGCAGCGTACCCACCCGCCTCAAGCACGATGTCACACACTGCCTCAATACAACACCACTATCTTATTCATTTGAATTGTCTACCCTATTTTTTGGTGGCAAGATGAAAATAAAACATGGATATACTCAACCCTATCTAATCTAAACATGGAAAAGTTGTGGCCTTTAATGAATTGTTAATAATTCCATCCAAAGGTAATGATCATCATATAGATAAACAAAGTGCCACTTTTTGACTTGTGCTATATATACATGGGCGAGGAAAGAAATTGGAAGGAATATAGCATTTATATATTACTGACCTGGCAGCTTGCAGCATGCTAATGACCGTGAGGCACCAAAAATCCTTTCTCTGCAACGCGGTGACGAAGCCCCCCAGCAGGACTACAGTGGACCACGTCAGTGCCAGGTAGCCTAAGCCCGTCATGGCCATTAGAACGTGCGTCGTCCAGGTCACGTGCCTGGTGAACGAAAGCATTTCTGGGTGACGCAACCGCGGACTAGATTCCCCGCCTTCCCGTCTCCTCTCTCTCAGCGCCGCCGGCCATCCTCCTAGCTCCACGAAGGCTTGCAGGTCTTCTACTTCTTGTATCTTGGCTAGCTGCCTAGCTTATTCTTTTGGATTGAAGCTGGCGGAGGCAATGCTTGCCGGTAGCGACGGCGTCGCGGCCAACAAGATCTGTAGCGAGCGAGCAAGCTACTACATGCCCAGATGTAGAAGGGAGTCAGATGTGGTGGTGACGACAGGACATGGCAGTAGAGGCACACAAACAGAGTATGGCTTTTGCTTGTGTACTAGGGAGCGTGGAGCCGTGGACAAATGTAAACAAGAGGTACACAAATCTTGCAGATGGTGGGCACCTTGTTGAAGATGGCGAGGGGAAAGAAGAGGGCAGCAACCAGTGAGGTAGAGAGTAGAAGATGATGCTTTCAAGGCTGAGTCGAACAGAAGTACTGGCGCCTCTGTATTATGCCCAATGGAGAAGAGAAGACCTGCTAGTTGACTCGGCAAATTAAAGACCTGCACGCGCATGTCCATGTCCTGGTTGCATCTAATTCAGTTGCAGCTTGCAGCAAAAGCTGATTCTTAGCCCGTCCAATCATTGCCGCCGGGCCACTTGCACGCGTGAAGGGAAAGCAGCAATTTTGCTTTCTTTATACCAATTTTGATTCCAGTTGTCGCGGGTCACGAATTCCGGCCATGTGCAAAAAGCACAAAGATGAGACTCCCCACTATAATGTAAAAAAAAGGAGAAAAAAACTCTGCACCCAGTGCACTCCTAGGTTGGAAAAGCTACCATCCAACCTGTACATACATAAGCATTCTGTATGATTTTTATGGGGATATAAAAGATTAATAAAAAAACCCAAGCTGGCTCCTAATCCTGCGTTCATCTTACTCACAACACGAGGGGGCCAACGGTCAATTTTAGAACTTCTTTGGACGGTAATGAGTGAAACAATGGCAACACCAGAGTGCAAGGTGGTGCTAGTGGCTTTTCTAAGGTAGTGCACAGCATGTGTCTGGTGTTTTTTTAATAAAAGATGAAAAACATCCGCCTCTACGCCGAAGCCGCATTACAGCTAATTATTACAAAAATTGAAATGTTCAAAAGAAAAGGAGCAAAACCAGTCTCTAGAATGGACAAAAAACTAAAGCAAATGATAAATATGCTTCCACCCTCCATTAGAAATCTCCAAAGCAATCAATTCAATGTTTTTGCTCATAATAGAGAGTGTGTTCTTGGCCTACTCATCACGCTGCAAGCTGCGCCGAAACGCACCTAGCACGCTCCCCAAGATAACCCTGCAAAATTAAGTTCACTTTGACCTTGTTAAAAATTGTATCATTTTGACAACGCCAAATGGCCCAGCATATAGCTGCAATCCCAACCCAGATCAATTTCCTAATCTGACTTTGTTGATTAGTAAGCCAATTTCCAAACATATGACTAATCGATCTAGGTGGAGTCAAACCAAAGAGCAAACACTATGTAAAAAAGGTCTCTACTGATGGCGCTGAGGGCTTCTGATGTAGGCGCGTATGTCCATTAGGGTCTCTAAATGTCTGACTTTACGGACCAAAACCTTACCGAGGGTCTGTAACACACTTTATCACGCACGGTTTTTACGCTGGTTCAGACCTCGCTTTTTGCTCGACCGTAGTGAACAAGACCTATGGTTTAAGTTTTTTCTATGAAGCGATCGCGCTTTCGTAACGCTATGCACACGCAGCATGAATAAAGCGATCGTATCCCTTCCAAAGTTACCGACGATGGGCCCAATGTGTGACTATGGACGACCGCATGTACGCACTTCCCTCGTGTCAAAAGGGCGCTCAGAAACGGGCCACATGTCGACGGCGGCTGCCGCACCGCGCACCAGAATCGTTAGAATCTTACTGCATTACGCTGGCAGCAAAGTGTCCGTGACGCTTTCTTAATACGCATATTCGAAATGCAACCATCCGCATCGCTTCGTCACCCATACGTACGCCGCCACACGCCGCTGGCGTCGCGGGTTTGTACTACTTACGTACACGCCTTCGCTTATCCGTCGTGCACGTGGATTTGCTTACGACACCGCTCTTGTACCCGACCATGTTTTCTTATGTTTACGCACGCTTAGCACCTAAAATCGACCGCATTCTGCGGCGGAGACTACGACGCTTTAACGACCCATCGACCGTAACTCTTGAAAAATTAACGACGCCAAGACCTGCACTACAAGTGTTCGCAACGAGGTTGACGTTTCGGACGCTTAATTTTCGAGGAGCGATAGAAAAATCTGCTAAAACAACCGACGCCGCGCCGGGGCGAGACAGTTCTGTAACTATCCGGAGGCTTGAGACGCCTCTTAGATAGTTGACGCCACCGTCAATGATGACGTTCTGTAAACCCAATACATGCGGCTTAGAATCGCCCGACACCACAACATTGATATAATTAATACGTTATATAATACATATACATAGGTCCAAGCACAAACAAATGGGCGACGCCGCGGCATTAAAAATTCAAGTGTATCGATTGTTCTTCACACACGCACCCAGCTTGTTCGTGGCACGCCACGCATTATTCACAACACAAATAACACAGTTCACGCGGCATGTATCCACCTCGGGTCGCGGATGCGGCAAGGGAACGTAAGCAACTCACGGTGTACGAATCAAAATAGTCGCCGTCGTGGTGGATGACATGTTCCATAAGAAACTTGGCGATCTTCTCTCTAATATCACCCAAATTGAACGGTTCACTCCGCAAGTCAAAATCCTAATACAAAGAAAAGGTAGCCATAAGTGTTTGTTGTACACATGGTCTTTATCGCTAAACAAAAAGATAGGCACAAGATGGAGCTGCACTTCGAAGTTACCTCGTGACAATCCAAATGAGCTTGATTCATCGCAACCATCAAGTGGTGCGCCGTGGAGAACCCACATGTCTTGTTATCGGGGTTGCGTCCAAAGACCGCAAACATATGAAACACGCTGTGGTTATTCGCTGAATGGAAACCCAAGTGGCAAGTGCACAACTTCGGGAGAAGCACAACAATTACTTTTGCATACTTGGCGTGAACCGTAAACTTTTAGGGCCTTGTCCCCTTCGATTGAAAACATGCTCAACAAGGCTACACATGAGTAAAATGTAAAAAGGTCACATTCTTTTCTATTTTTAGTAACATAATTAAGAAAAAAATGCATAGGTCGGATGTAGGTTAGGAAACACTCACCGTTGTATTAAAGTTTTCAACGGGAGCGTTTACGTCTTTTGGTACTGGGCGCAGAGTCAACGAAATAGACTTTCCTCCACTTGATAGCTATGACAACAAAGAATCCGGTGTTGGCCGATTATGCGCAAACATGACAAAGTCCTTGTCATGATGCTTCCGTAGGCCAAATTCTAGATATGTACGGCCCCTTGCCGAGGCCCATCATCCTTCAAAAGGTCAATGGCTCAGGATCAAGAAAGCCAACCGACAAAGACAAGGCCCTCGCTTCTGAAGGCGTGCATCTAGGAATAGAGAAGCATGCAAAGAAAATTTAGTAAGCAATAGATGAAAGAGGCATCCCGAATGAGTCCACAATAGAAGAAATTGTACTCACAAAGGTGTCATGCAAAATAATGATGGCCACATCCAATCCATCCAAAGGTCATGAGGTCAAACAGTCGTCGAAACCCACATTGATCTTAGCCTCTTCGCTCCGTGTCACGCCAAAAGGCCGCTTTCCCGGCGATGCAAGAACGCCACCATGTTTGGACCGGCCGCTTGCATGCACCACCCATGAAGAGCAAAGACAACAAGGCCCTACCGCATTAAGTCGTTTGTTACAAGTGAGCATTGGAGATCCATGCTTGTACTTAGGGTTGGCCGCGCGCACTGCGAAGGGCACCTCAATTGCTTCGGTCATAAGGGATGACCCCTTCGGGAACGTATGTCGCCACCGCCGGATGCTCTATGCCTCTTGCCTCGAAACATGCTTGTTTGGAACAACCCATTGTTGGCTTCCGCGCTTCTCGGCCGCCGCACTCGAGAGGCACTCGACATTCTTGTCATGCGAGCCACTCCCGCTGCTCTCGGCCCTTGCAGTCTGCGAGGCACTCTCATCATTCATGCCTTGAGAGCCGGTTTCCGCATTGTTAGCCGATGCACTCGCAAGGCAATCCGAACGTCATTGGCATGAGTGCGAAGTCGCCGCATTCCGATCCATTGCACCCGAGAGGCACTCGATCACCATTGGCATGCAAGCTAGTCATCTCATTCCCACCCATTGCACTCGAAACCGAGAGGGACTATGGTCATTGCCGTCATCCCCATTTAATAACCTGGTGCGTACCATATGGTCCTTTAGACCGACTAATACCCCGAGACGATAAGGCAGGAGGTTTTGCCGCGTAACAATTTGGTGCGTAACAAGACGGTCGTTGGGGTGTTACAGCCATAAGGTCTCGCCTCCACCGGATCCTCTTAAAAATAGCCCGGCCAAGAGTCTTAATTTACGCCCGTCGGCGGATCCAAAGAGTGTAGCATCAAAACCAAGATTTACATGTTCAATCGTTACAACAAGTATGTCCCGCCAAGATTGGTTGACCCTCAAGTAGCTCAAGTGATTCGGTGTACCTTTCCCCTAGCTACCTCAACCCGATAACCTCCGCCTTTGTTACAAGGGTACATCATTCCGAATGGAAACCTCAAAAAAGCATCCGGTTGGCCATTCGGATTGGGCGGCGCAACCGCTCTTGATCCACCGCCGGCGCTTAGGGTGTTGCCCAGCGGGGAACCTTGTGCTTGTGCTTGTGCTTCTTGCAACGCCACCACCCCACCTTGGAGCTCATCCAATCTAGCCAAAATCTCTTCTTTAACTCACTGCGACCGCCGCAGCTTGGAGACTTCCTCTTCGTACATGTCCCCGCAATCCGCCAATTCCTCCAACCACACGAACTAGACACCCCACGCACACGCCCGCCTGCTCGGGGTGCCCAGACCCCCGTGGAGCGCATCTCTTTCCCCTTACACCGACCTCGGAAGAAGCATGGGCCGCCTCTAAAATCTGCTCACCTAAAAGCCCGAGCCGCTTCATCGTTCCAAACAATTTGAGCCCCGTCACCTAACAATTCCTGTGGTCGCTGCCCACGCAAAAAAGCCGTAGCGCGGTCCTTAGGATATTCGTCCCAAGGATTACGGATTCTTTTGTCGACTAAGTCCCCGTCCTCCTTCGCCTACCTTTCGGACATTGCTTCATAACCTCCCCCGTCCCCGCATGCTGGTTATACCGGTTCCTCCCGCCTAAGCTCCTTGTATCTCGACTTTTTGCCGTGCCTCTTCGCCCCGATTCGCTTGAACAAAAGCTATCCAATCCTCCTTGGGGATGTATGGGTGCTTCACCGTGGCATCCCTCCCCTTGTTGACGAATTGCGCACTAGATCGCTTTTGTGGGTCCTAAAACTTTTTCCTACCACCGCCACGCCCTTTTAAATGCTTTGTCCTTTGAGCTCAATGGACACTCCAACTCCAATGAATTCTGGACACACTCCTCAAATAATTCTTTCTTGACTTGAGGACTTAAGGAATAGATTGAACCTCGTGAGCAAGGGGACCCTTTGTCTAGCAATCGGACCAAGGGAGCTCCGTCACAACTATCTTATTCTTAGCCACTTTGTGATGGTCCCGACCCTCCCCTTTCGCACCGTAGCCGGGATGACTGCCCCTCTCGCAAAGACAAACTCCCCGAATTCAGCCCCGTAGTAGCTTCATCCGGCCTCATGCGCCGTCTTTTCATATGTATCTCTCGACCATCCTCTAGAGAATTAGTTGTTTCGCTGCCGATGATGTTGCACATGTGTCATCATCGACGCCTATATCAAATAGCATTGTAGTTACCCTGTAGAAGTCAACCCCTAGCACTCAAAAAGCTAACCATAAGCAAGGTTTGTATATCACATAGCCGCAGCTTACCATTTTCATATCAAGCAACCGCCAAGACACACGACAAAGCTTCACCGCGATCTAGGGGGTAAGGACATTAGCGGTCATTGTTCTATCTTGAACACGCGTATATTCATCTATAAAGAAAATAAGCAAAGCAGAATTTGTTGCGCTTTCCTATGACAACAACACATGGATGACAACATTATAGTAGCGGTCGGTGTCAAGTTCGCATCTACAAAAGCGATATATCCATCCGAGGATAAAATAATACAGTTCAATTACGTAATAGGCTTTGCTTTTTTTTCCAACGCAAATCGTAGTAGGCTTTTTATGAGGACTAAACAAACCACCGAGGCGCAGAAACAAATAAAATGTAGTTCGAATATAGGACTATAAACAAACCGTAGTACGCTCATTTAATAGGCATATTTTTGTAAGACAAGATAGTAGTAGTGCTCGATGTGAAATCATTGTTCTTGAGCATGTATATTCACCTTTCCTCCCCAGCCCACCAACCCCCAAATGTGTCAAGTTCAAGTTCTACAACTCTATGTATCCATCCGAGGATACAATTCACCTTTCCTCACATATCTAAATATTTCTATTCGATATTGGTTTAGCTTGGAGTTTAAACATAAGATTAAATAATATTTATGCCAATGAGTATGTACTGCTTCATACATTTAAGTTCTTCGATTACTAACTCTCTCGTTTCTAACCTCGCACAAAGTAATTCTCGCTCAATAGCTAATTGTGATCGATTTCTTAGCGATTACAATTCTTCTTCGCTTTTTTGAGATTACACAAGACAACAATTTAATCCTTTAACAATCCCTTTCCTACCCAAGGAACGCTTTCTATGAGGACTACACAAACCAAAGGCGGAGAACAAAAAAAAAAAAATGTACTTTCGGGAGAAGAGGGATACAAACAAATCGTAGTTTAGTAATGTTCATTTAATATGCACATTTTTATAAGACAAGATAGTAATAGTGCTCGAGAGAGCAAATATTGTTCTTGAGCATGTATATCTACTACACCTATGTAGAGAACCCCCACTCGAGGAGTTCTCTCGACTTGCAAGCATGCCACCATGATCATCCAATGGCGGCCCCAATCGCTTGAACTAACTAAAATAATATTGTAACTCACAAACCAAAAAAACAAATTAAATTCGATTATACCATTGAATTCCTTTTAATAAATCCTTCAAAACAAGATCTCATATGGATATATTTCGATAAAATTATAAGTGGGTCCCAAGAATAGTAGTTGGTATATATAGAGCAAAAGTAAAAAATAAAAAAAATAAGAGACCGAAAAAAAAAGGAAAAAAAAAGAATATGAGGGTGATAGTAATATTTTAACTCATAGATTTCTCCTTCATACCAGCGAACGCTGAAGCTCTAGATTATACATATTCGCATTAGGATGGATTTGGTCACATCGCTCACAAACTAAATTGTTGATTGACTTTATATATCTTTAGGAATGTCTCGCTCATATGTTTTCTCCATTGATCTCTAAATATACATTATCCAAAATAACTTTAGATTATCATCTATATATCATAACCTTAAAATCTTAGTGACTAACATCATAACCTATTTATATTCCACCTTTTATACCCGCGGCAACACGCTGGGAATCCTTCTAGTTCATCTATAAAGAAAATAAAAAATGAATTTGGTTGCGCTTCCTATGACAAAACACATAGATAACGACATTATAGTAGCAAATCGGTGTCAAGTTCGGTTTGTACAACTCTATATATCCATCCGAGGATACAATTATCACCTTTCCTCACCGGGCACGTTAAAAATTCAGGTCCGTGTGTTGATGCCACCGTTGGATGGAATTCACTCAAGTAGCTTCATCACCGAATAGATTCAAAATTTCAAATATCCGAAACTAGCAAGCCCCTAATATTTATACAGTTCAATCCGTATCATAGGCGGTCTATGAGGACTACACAATCCACGAGGCAATGATCACAAAAAAAAATGTAGTTCGAATAGAGGGATATAAACAAACTGTAGTTTAGTAAATGTTCATTTAGTAGGAACATTTTTGTAAGACAAGATAGCAACATTATAGTAGTAGCAAAGTAGGTGTCAATTTCTCGTATGTACAACTCAAAATATCCATGTGACGATAGAATTATACAGCCTCAATTTTGCAAAGAGGCGGTCTATGAGGACTACACAAACCAAAGGCGAGAACAAAAAAAAAAAAAAGTACTTCAGAGAAGAGGGATACAAACAAACTGTAGTTTAGTAACAGCTCATTTAATAGGCATATTTTTATAAGACAAGATAGTAATAGTGCTCTACTTGAGCGCCATTGTTCTTGAGCATGTATATCTACTACACCTATGTAGAGAACCCCCACTAAGGAGTTCTCTCTTCGACTTGCAAGCATGCCACCATGATCATCCAATGGCGGCCCCACTGCTTGAACTAACTAAAATAATATTGTAACTCACAAACCAAAAAAAAATAAATTAAATTCTGATTATACCGTTGAATTCCTTTTTAATAAATCCTTCAAAACAAGATCTCATATGGATATATTTCGATAAAATTATAAGTGGGTCCCAAAGAATAGTAGTTGGTATATATAGAGCAAAGTAAAAAATAAAAAATAAGAGACTCGAAAAAAAGGGAAAAAAAGAATATGAGGGTGATAGTAATATTTTAACTCATAGATTTCTCCTTCATACCAAGCAACGCGGCTTAAGCTCTAGATTATACATATTCCCATTAGGATGGATTTGGTCACATCGCTCACAAACTAAATTATTGATTGACTTTATATATCATTAGGAATGTCTCGCTCATATGTTTTCTCCATTGATCTCTAAATATACATTATCCAAAATAACTTTAGTTTATCATCTATATATCATAACCTTAAAATCTTAGTGACTAATATCATAACCTATTTATATTCCACCTTCATACCCACGGCAACACGCTGGAATCCTTCTAGTTCATCTATAAAGAAAATAAGCGGCGAATTTGGTTGCAGTTTTCTATGACAAAACACACGTATAACGACATTATAGTAGCGGTCAGGTGTCAAGTTCGGTTTCTACAACTCTATATATCCATCCGAGGATACAATTATCACCTTTCCTCACCGGGCGACAGAAAAATTCAGGCGGCGCTGTGTTGATGCCACCGTTGGATGGAATTCACTCAAGTAGCTTCGTCACCCGAACAGATTCAAAAATTTCACCACCCGAAACTAGCAAGCCCCTAATATTTATACAGCTCAATCCTCAGAATAGGCGGTCTATGAGGACTACACAATCCACGAGAGGCAATGCATCACAAAAAAATATAGTTCGAATAGAGGGATATAAACAAACTCAGTTTAGTAACAGTTCATTTAGTAGGAACATTTTTGTAAGACAAGATAGCAACATTATAGTAGCGAAGTAGGTGTCAATTTCTCGTATGTACAACTCAAAATATCCATGTGACGATTGAATTATACAGTTCAATTTTGCAATAGGCGGTTTATGAGGACTACACAAACCAAAGGCGGAGAACAAAAAAAAAAATGTACTTCGGGAGAAGAGGGATACAAACAAACTGTAATTTAGTAATGGGGCCATTATAGTTATAGTAGCAAATGTGTCAAGTTTAGTACCTACAACTCAAAATATCCATGTGAGGATAATTATACAGTTCAAATATGTAATAGACAAATATGAGGGACTACACAATCCATAGTTCACGAATAGAGGAATATAAACAAACAAAGAGTTTGGCAACAGTTTATTTAGGGCATGTTCGGTTGCGCTTCCTATGAGAAAGGCGCAGAGGAAGTCTATGAGGACTACCCAATCCGCGCAGAGGCACGTGATCACAAAAAAATATAGTTCGTGAAAAGAGGCACGATAAGATTGATGGGCTACATATCGAATCAGAATCGCCGGTGGAGGAAGAAGCCGCCGGAGAAGGTGGTCGTGGGCGGAAGCGGCGTCGGCTTGAATGGCGTGGACGAAGTCGGCTTGAATGGCGCGACGAAGTCGGCGGGGTGGTGACGGCGGTGGCGGATGAGGCAAATGGAACCCTAGAATCGCCTGTGAGGAGGAGGACGAGGAATGAAATGAATCGCCTGTGAGGGGATAAAGAATGAAATGAATCGCCTGTGAGGGGGAGAGGCGGGGTTTTTCAATTTCGCGAAAGCTCGGCGCGAAAATTTCGCGAAAACGCAGAAATCCAGTTACAGACCCGTCCTGGAAAAGGGAGTCTCGATCGTCTGCCCAATCGATGACACTTCGCGGTCTACACTGACGTGTGTAGGATACACAAAGGATTCACATTCATTGCAAAGGTCCGTGGATATGACCAAAGACGTGTCACGGGAGACGTAAGTCCGCTTACTAATTTCGAAACACGACGCGCCGCATTATATAACTGCTTTTTAATCTGATTTTTCTTTTTAATCTGTGGCCAAGACTTGTGACTAGTCTTTCTCCCTCATAGTAACTCCAAATGTGATGGTTTTTCTTACTAAAATTTTTTAAAATCATGGTGTGTCAAGCTATTGTATTCTTACTGCTTTTACTTTTGTTGAAACGCGCACCACTCATACTAGTACTACTCCTACTACTAAAAATCCGCATTTTACGCCCACTAATTTGATCGAGCGAATCGTTCATCTTCCTTTTCCCTGCACCAAGAGCGCTTCCCGAGATCCTCGCGGAAAACCGTATGTGCCCTGCGCCTCGAGCCATGGAGAACCTTCCGCAGAGGTGCTTGAGCACATAGCGCTCAGCCGCCATGTCCGCAGAAGCATTCTATGGAGGGCCTCATGAATCTAAGGGCCACCTTTCCCCGCACGAGAGGTGTGCCGCCTTGCCATAGTGGGATTCGAGCATCCCGCCCGACCTGGTGCTGGACCGGCGGCCGAACCGGGGCGCCCGTACTACTCGCGCCCGGTTTCAAGGAAGTCTCATCACCGACCTTGCCAAGTTCGGCAACACGGAGGCGTGTTTCAAAGCGTAGCATGCCGTGTTCGTGGAAGGTCGCGGCACCGTCTCGCCACCGCCGACTTGCCGAACAAGCCGCCAACTCGGCATGAACTCGCCGGTATGTGCACGCCTTGCGCTCAGGCGGAACGCCGCCGCCGATGATGACCATGCCCGAGAGGTGTTGCGCGAGGTGGAGCGCGACACGGCGGCGACGATGGCTCCCCGAGGACCGAGAACTGTGCAAAGGTCCCGGGATGTGCAAAGGGCGCCTTGCACGACGACCTGGTGGTGCCCCATGCGGTGAGGCCGCATCTTCCTCCTCGCCAAACCGCCGCCGGATCGCATCGCGTAAGGGCGAAACGCGCAGGTGCCATGAACCCGTGGGTGGAGGGAGGTGGCGGCAAAGACTCCACATCGCAGCAAGGAGTGTAGGATCCGCGACGAGTGTAGGAGGTTGTTTGTGCAAGCACAAAAACGGGGTGGTGGGCATGAGTAGCGAAGTGGACTCGCATGAATCTATGTATATGTTGATGATGATGACAATGCACCCATGCATTGCATTATGTGATCTATCTTACTTTTGGTGCGTGATGGATGATTATGTGGTAATTCGTGTTATATTCATTCATGTTTGCGATGACCGCTGCCCGCGACCATGCAGCCATGGCCGCCGCGAGCACCTCGGCGTTGCTAGCTAGCTAGCCGCCTCCCGTTCGAACTCTCTCCCTTCTTTCTTACCTTGCCACCTCGAGGCTCGTCGGCTTGACGGTTATGCCTGTGCCGCTGATTGGGCGCCTTGGAACGCCGCTGCGTGTCCGGGCTTCACGCCGCCGCATTCAATCGTTCTCCACGGCTGCAACCCCTCTCGGACCCGTCCCCCGCATCGCCCGAAGTCTTCAAAAAGCGTCTACACCTGCGTTTCTAATGCTTTCCATCCCGTCAATTTAACCTCGGCCGGTCCTGCGTCGGCCGGAGTGTCGCTCCCCCCGCCTCCGTGCCCGCCCCGCCACCGTCGGCGTCAAACTCGGTACCGCCTAAACCCGCTCATCCGATAGCAAAGATAGGAACGCTAGGTTCTCTGGGGATCACGGTGGTGGTCCTCCCGTCGCTAGAGGCCTCATCTCCGGTGACATCCGCGCACGCCGGTGTGCCGCCATGTCGGAGACCTCCAGGGCTCAAGAACCCTAATTTTTCTTTTTCTTTTTATTAATCTATGGTTACAACTTGTAATCGGTCTTTGTCCCTCATCGTAACTCCGGATGTGATGATTTTTCTTTCTATGATTTTGTAAAATAATGATGTGTCAAGCTATTGTATTCTTACTGCTACTACTTTTGTCACATTTGGTGGATAACATTTGAAATTTGAATTTCAAAAATTACAACTTCACAGAACATTTTTGGAGCATCTAATGATTTCAGCATAAGAAGTCATGAACATAAAAGTTGAAGAATAATTCTTAAGCTGCACATCTTTTATATTGGTTATTTCTTCATCCCCAGTAACATTATTCACAAGATTTACACATGTCTCGTAGAGTTGACAAACCTTGTAGAGATATTTCTAAGTTTTGTGAACAATGTCACTAGCACTATGTCGGATGGGGAAACAACCAAAATAAGAATTGTAGATCTTGCTAAGTTATGAAACACTCTAATTTAAAACTTTTGATTTGTATTATCTTGTAAAGGAAAACTAGGTCTCAATTTTTTTAAAAAAATGAAAATTAAAATTTAAATGTTTTTAGTGACCTCGGATAGACAAGAAACCACGTATATAATGATTGCGGTTCTCAAATATCCATGAAACTTTGTAGTTTACAACTTTTTGATTTGAGATCATATGCATGATGTATAGCGCATGATGTAGCTCGATGATCTCGATTGAACAAGCTTAATTTGATTTTGATCATATGCATGGTGAAAGTTGAAAAGATCCAAATTGAGTATGCATGAAAATCGATATTTTATTAGTTATAACCCTACATTGTGTTATATTTTTTCCAAATTTGTGATGTTTGGATGTTTGATTTCGCTTTGAAATGATTAGGAACAGTCTTTGGAAAAAAAATACAACTCTCGTATAGTAAGTTTTACATATCCGTCTTTGGGAAAACGTTTGGCGGGTGTTAGCCGGTCGGTCTTGATTTGTTGTGAGAGAAAAAAAAAAAAGTAATGCCGGTGGGTTGGGGCAAGATCCCCGATAGGTTCCCGGACCTATTTACGTGGAGAATTATACGAAAAAAGAACCGCGACCGGGTTCCGGCCTCCAACCCGATCTATGGCGTGGGTACGAGCATCCGGACTGGGCCACGTCGGACAAGCAAAGGGAACAAGTATGCGACGGGAGGCGGGGACCACCAGCATGATTTCAACTACCTACAAAATGTTATACTCCAAACCAAAAGCGAAATTAAATTTTGATTACACCATTGAATTTGAATAAATCCTTCGAAACAAGATCTCACATGGATATATTTAGATAAAATTATAAGTGGACCCCACTGATGGTAGTTGATATAGTAGAGTAGAGATATATCGGCACTCATATGTTCCTTTATTTACTTGGAACAATCGTGCAACTGCCTTTTTCGAGTCTAATTGCTCGTTTGCCCCTATTTGGGGCATTTGCGCAATTGGAAAACCAAAAACAGGGGCAAACGAGCAAAGTTTAAAAATAGGGGCAAACGGGCAATTAGACTCCAGAATAGGGAACCTCTATACATCCTGGTGTGGTAAGATTCTCTCCTTTACAACGACTTTCTCCCGCACCCATCTCTTCTATATCTCTATACCAATAATTGCTAGGTCCACTTATAATTTTATCTAAATATATTCATGTGTGATCCTGTTTTTGAAGGATTTATTGAAACAAATTTAATTTGGATTTTTGGTTTGTGAGTTATAACGTTTTTAAGTTTGGTTCATGGGATTAGTCCCTAGTCTCTCCCAAGAGTCTTTTAAAATTGGGACTAATTGGGACTAAAAATTAGTCCCTACTAGTCCTCATGTTTGGTAATTTACTGACTTAAATGAGACTAAAAATTACGGGCAATACTTAAAATCGTGGAGCCCATTGTTTGGCGCTCTCTCTCAACCTTTTCCCTCCTCACTCACGCACGCGCGGGACCACCGCGGGCCCGCGCCCGACATGAGTGCGGATAGATGTTGTGAGAGAAAAAACACAAGTGAACCAAAATACCGAACAAGCTAGGACGGAACGACAATGGCGAGGCGTGGGCCCTATTCTAGAACGAGGTGCGTAGGATACGCCAGAGGATTCGCATGCAAGGCAAGGGTGTGGTGTGGCGGAGCGGGCGGCCGAGCAGCTCACGCCGTCGCGTCGGCGCCCGTGGAGGAGCGGCGTGTGACATTCTTCACAAGATTTACACTTTTTTTTTGCGGGAGTTCACATTCACAAGATTTACACTATTTTTGTCCGTATTTGTCGAATCCCATTTTTTGCACGTTAGTAGAAACAGGGGTTTTCCGTCCGTTTCGAGTAAGCCCGTTTCCACCCGAAATTGACCCGTATTTAATCCGTTTTTCAAGACGTTTTTAATCTCCATAAGTTAGTAGTATGTAAAAATTTATATGTTCAAAAACATTATAATCACGATTATGCACGTTAACATGCTAACACAAGGCGTATTTTACGCATATTCCGATTTGTCCATGTCTCCGCACCCGCATTTTCCGAACTCGATCCCGCCCGCATAAAATGAGGTTTTTCCGTCCGTTTTCATCTCAGAGGGCAACAACACCGTGTTGGAGATGGAGATCGGCGACCACTAGGCGAACCGGGCGGCGCCGACCGACAGTTTCGTGTATAAGATCTCGGGACCCGTTGGCAATTAAAAAAATCATCAAAACCTGTTCTTCACTCGTCCCGGAAGCATACGAAACCTCCCGCCACACCATTTATAGAATAAAAAAAAGTACGCAGTAGTATTCTCGTGAACTCGTTTCCAAATTTGTGCTATTTGGATTGGAAAAAAAAAAATATACTATAGTATAGTACAACACCCGATAAAGTACTCACGTGCCGTATGGAGTGCTAAGTTACGAGACTCGTGCTAGGTCAGACTGTAGTACTAGGTCATTACGACATAGAGGAGTACGTAGTAGTACAAGTGTATCTGTAGGAGTACAGTAGTACTAGGCTGTAGGCGTCCGTCGCTCGTTCTCGTCTTCCCAGTCGATGCCTCGTCATTCGAGACGGGCATCCATCACGGTGCAGGTCGCCGTCACGATGCCGCGAGCACCTGCGCCGCATTACACGTGGGGCCTATTCTACGGAAGGATTCGCATGCAAGGGTGTGGATATGATCGGCCGCGTGTCATGGTTATAGAGGCGCTTCAGCGGGTGTACACCTAGTCACGCGCGTCACAAGAAAAGGCGCCGCCCTAATTTTTTGATGCGACGGGTCATGTCGCATCGCGCCGGAGTGCACCGCCCTCCTCCATGGTCCTTCCGCAAGGCCTTCCCACTCAAGAACTCTGATTTTTCTTTTTTAATCTATGGCCAAAACTTGTGACTAGTCTTTCTCCCTCGTAGTAACTCCAAATGTGATAGTTTTTCTTTCTATTTTTTTTTAAAAATGCTTTACCGTGATATTGTATTCTTCTTGCTATTACTTTTGTCATGTTTTATTGGAAACATTTGAAATTTGAATTTCAAAAATTACCACCACTTCGCACAACATTTTTGGAGCATCTAATGATTTTAGCGTAAGAAGTCAAGCACATAAAAGTTGTATAACTTCTTAAGATGTACCCTCCGTTTCGAAATTATAGTTCGTTTGACTTTTTGACCCTAAGTTTGACCACTCGTCTTATTCAAAAAATTTGCACAAAAAATAGTCAAATTTAAGTCATTCTTAAATACCATTTGTTAATAAAGCAAGCTATAACAAAATAAGAGATATTTTGCATAAATGTTTGAATAAGACGAGTGGTCAAAGTTGGGGTTGAAAAGTCAAACAAACTACAACTTGGAACAGTTTAGTACACCTTTTATATATATTGGCCATTTCTTCATCCGACGATGTCGCGGTAACATTGTTCACATGATTTACACATTCTCATATATATATAGTTGATGAAACTAGGAGAGAGATTTCTAAGATTTGTGACCAATGTCACTAGCACTATGTCGGATGGGGAAACAACCAAAAATAAGAATTGTAGATCATGCTAAGTTATGAAACTCTCTCGGTTTCAAACTTTTTGTTTTGACATTACTCCATCTTGTAAAGGAAAAACTAGGTCTCAATTTAAAAAAAATGAAAAATTGAAATTTAAATGTTTTAATTGACCAAGGATGCACAAACCACCAATATAATTAACGATTGTCGGTTCTCAAATATCCATGAAACTTTTCTAGTTTACGTACATCTTTTGATTTGGGATTTGAGATCATCTTGTCATGGAAAACAAATGTACTAATAGTTTGAAAACATTTATCTTACGGACTCGCACTTGGATAGCGCGTGTCGCCCATTTCCTTCGCTCCACCTCGCCGCCGCCCGTCTCACTTTTAAAATCACCACGTCTCCCTACATCGGCTACGCACCTGCATTATTGCCGCTCACATCGGCGCCGGTTGCTCTTTACGGCCGTCGCCGGTGACATCAACGGGATGGAGGAGGGCCTTCAAGTGGAATCGCCCTTTGGACTTTGGTAAGAGCTTCCACAAAAAAAAAAAAAAAAACCTATCGTGCCGCCAAGTCCACGGAGCCATTCCACTTCATGCCCCTCCGATACCCTCCGCGTTCGGCGCAGCGCACGCCGCGATTCTAGTCTTTCTTTGGCAAGTCGGCGCGTTGTAGTCTACATCCACTCTCGTGAACGCCGGTGATTGGGTGGCTGCGATGTGCCGCGCCGACTCCGCGTCCAACCCACACCTGGCGTCGCCCGTCGGCACACCACAGCTACCCGATCACCGGTTCGAGAGAGTGTAGCCCTCTCGAATGTTGAACAGGACGAAAGTGTAGATTCGCCCACGCTTGAAGGTCTACTTGATTGTGCCGGCTTCCGGTCATCTTTTAGCGATCACGCCGACGTGCGCCGTCGGGTCGTGGCATGAAACCGCCAAATATGCTCTTACTCGGGGCAACGTAACACCGGGTGCCGCGGACGTCGACCGTGCCTAGTAGGTGTGTTGCGGGAGATCAAAGGCAACCACCGGGCGACGGGCCGGGGCGTGGAAGAACATCAATTGTATGTACACATTATGGAATTTTAGGTCGGGCGACTTGGCGGCGCATATGATCCGTGGCGTTTACCCGCTCTATAGCCCAAATGGTGCCTCGCCATGACGGGCATCGCTGATGATGAAAACCGACATGCGTTTTATTAGTTGTGATAACCGTGTAATATCTTGTTGTCAAAAAAACTTCATGTATATACGTAGTACATGTGTGCATGTGTGATTCTTTTAACTTGTCAATTTGATGGAAGGCGTTCGACGCGATCACGATCACGCATGCACGCGAGGTCAAAGGCTGCCATGCCATTAGGCCCCCACTCGCCTTGCCGACGGGGCGTGTGAGGAGCCGGGAAGCCGCCGACTCGGCGTTTCATGTGTGCATGAACAAGGGCTCGCGCGTCCGTCCGGTCCTTCGTCCTCGACCGGCCCATCAATCGGTGCCTCGCCCGATCGAGACCCGATCGATCTTGATGACACCGGCGATGGCGCACGTCGCCCGGTTCTGCGCCGAGGTGTGTAGGATACGCCAAGGATACGCATGCAAAGGTGTGTGCATGTCTCATGGAAACAAAATTATAGACTCTAGTTTAATTTGGAAACGTAAGTATTATTTCTATGAAAAAAATGTCTGCGTCGGTAGTAAATGGCGCCGCCCTAAATTGCCGCAAATGCGGCGCGTTTCAAGGGTCATGTTGTCCCTCGATCTCTCGCCCACCGGACGGCGCTCCCGCATTTGATTTACATACGCCCACCAATTCCGGCGGTTGCTAACAAAAACAACCGACGGTCACATGAAGATGCATATTACGTTCAACATAAGGAAGACATAAACACCGCGTAGTACATTACAATATAATAAATATTACGTTCAACATAATGTAAACACAAGTAGTAGTATATACTACATTACAATATATACTATCAAATAAAGTTGAAGAACTAGCTAATGATATCAAATCGATCGGCTCGGTAGCGCCGCCGCCGCCGGCCGGCCGGGCGCTGCGTCGTCATCGATCTCACATCCCCGCGGCGGCGTACATCACCGTGCTCTCAAGGCCCCGCGTCCAGAGGTCGAACTCATGCATGATGCGGCACCCGACGCGCCGCAGCACGACGACGACTTTGGGGGTGACGGGCTCGGCCCATACCTCTTGCATCCCTCCGGCCATGTACGGGCGTGGCTATCCTTGGCGGCAGCGTGACCCGTTCCCGTCGCGGTAAGGAAACCTTGGGCCGCGGGGCGCAATGTCCTCGAGGTCTGCTTGACCTTGGAGCGCGGCGTGTCGAAGGCCCTCCCACCGGCCGCCGTGGAGCGGGTCGGCGCCGCCGATGATTCCATGGAGCAGCACCGGTAGCGTCGGGGTCCGTGGTGTTCGGCGGTGCTTTAGCATCGCCAAGAAGTAAGCCACGCCGGGGTCCCGGCGTCCTTGGCTTGCTTGACGAGCCGGCCCGCCGGGATCCGCGGCCGTGGAGTCTTCCTTCGTGCCGACGACCAGCCCCCGCCGCGTGTCCATCAAGTTACGCATCCCGGCGTAGCATATGGCCTCCTCGGATGACCGGCCTCGAGGAAGCGCTTCTCCAATTGCTCCCCTCGCTCGAGGACTTCCCGGCGTGGTCGCCGCCTACCACGTGATTTCTGAAGACGACCAGGCGACACGAGCGGATCATGTCGTCGCGATCGGTGAAGAGGATCCGCAACTTCTAGCGCACTTGACGAATGTACAAGTAGAGCCATGGAGAAAGATATCCGTCGGGCTCCTTGCGGTGCACGAAGGTCTCGTCTGGCGAGATCATCCGGCGGCATCAAAGGAAGCAAGTCGCCGCCGCCGGCGTCGTCTTGCCTTGCCTTCTTGCGTGGCCTTTCCGCCATTCTTGGATCAATCGACTAGGCGGGCTAGCCGGCTTCACCGCCCTCCCGCCCGTTCTTTTGCTTGTATTTAACATCTACGAAACGGCGCCTCCTCCGAGAAAACGGCGGAAGGTGGTGTGCGTTCAAAGCGAACCGTGCGGGCGGTTGTCCCGGCAACCAACCCGGTCAACGAGTGGATTTTTTTATAATAAATAAGAAACGAAATACTACAAAAGGAAAAATAAAGTAAAAAAAGAGTTGGTTCCCATCTCTACACCATGTGTTTACAAAAAAATAACCGTCTCTACGGTCATGTTTTGGAAACAATTGCAACACGTGCATCCCGCTCTACCGTACTCATAAAGAAAGAAAGAGTGATGCCGTCGGGTTTAACACATCCCTCTCCACTCCAAACTCAAGTCGTGCTCGTGCTTATTCCCTCCGTTCCACAAAACATGCAACTATGGGTTTTAGTGTCCATAAAAACTACTACTTGTACTCCCTCTGTTCCAAAAGCTTGCCACTATGGGAAGCGTGCGGTCAAACTTTCTCGGCTTTGACTAGGTTTATAGAAAATACACCCTCCGTCCCACAAATAAAAGTTCGTTTTTTTTGACCTCTACAATTCTTGTTTAATCATTCGTCTTATTTTAAATATTTATCCAATTAATAAAATAAATAAATTATTATGAAAGCCTCTCTAACGATAAAACAAGTCATAACAAAATAACAAAAAAAATTTAAAACTTTTTTTTTTTTGAATAAGACAGACGGTCAAACAAGGATTGTCGAAGTAAAAAATGGACATTTTACGTGCAACATTTATATCTCCAAATAAATTTATTAAAAAACTAGACTTAAAGAGCTTTCCGATGATACTAATTACTTAGTAAAATATTAATATATTTTAATACATAATTGCTTAGCGGTTTAAATACATTGACTTCTTGGAAAACGAGAATTGCATTTTTTTTACGGTGCGAAGGGAGTACTAAATACTACTCTATTGATCACATTCGAATTAATTTATTAAAAAAATACATCTCATAATCAATCTAATGATATTTATTTCATAACATAAATAATAACAGTTTGTTTGATCGACCGATCTTATGCACTTTTTGGCGCTATTATTCAAGCTAGCTAAGCTCAAATAGTGTCATACCGCGCTATTGTGGCGCCGTTGACAAATTGATCGGCGTAGCCCAATTGTTAGTGATTGAGTGATTTGATAACTTTATGGTTGTTTGCTTATGTACTTGACTTGATGCTTTTATGGTTGTTTGCTTTGAGGATAAGAACTTTATTATATGGTTATCGGTATCACTTATCAAATTATCACTTATTAGATTATAATTATACACTTGTCATGATTTCCTATTTTTCGAAACAAATAGCGTGCTATAGCGGCGCTATTAAGTGAACCGCATCTTGACGCTTCACGTTGCAAATAGCGCTATAAGCGGCAATAGTGACCGAAACGGTACCGCTCAATTTCATAGCGCACAATCCAAAACGTGGGTTGTGATATACTTCGTACAATACATGTGTTATACGTTTCCAAATTTGTGTGCATGTTTGATTGTTCTTTGAAATGATGAGTGAACAGAGGGACATGCAACTGAAATATGTCCAAGTATTAGTTTTTCTAGATTTTTAAAATTTAGATTCCTGATGGATTTCCAAAATCCGGACTCTAAATAAAATCAAATTTCCTATTGGGATCCCTGGATTCTAGTAGTGATTTCATCCTTTTTTTTTTACCCGATTCCTTTTATGTCCTTCATTCTCCGCACTTCCTACAATATGGACGAGGGGCAAAATGGTAAAATGAAACTCGAGAATCTGGAAAGCGGCTCATGTTTCTACATTGGTTTTTTTTTCGAGGATTCTAGAATCCGGTGATTTGTTGTGAGAGAAAAATACCGGGCCGGGTTTGGTTGGATGGTCTTGATTTGTTGTGAGAGAAAAAATCTTGTTGGCCGGTGGTTTGAACCGACCCGGCCCGAACAAAAATTTGTCCTTTGTCGCGAACGATGGCGGACGTCGCGCCGTGTTGGCGGCCGAGGTGTGTAGGAACTAGGATACGCATGCAAGGTGTGTGGATATTGTTGACGGTCACCAACGACATATTTTTTCCCGTCAACTTACTACCATAAAGGGAGTAAAACTATACCTTTTTATACTCATATGCATTTATCACTAATAAAATTCCACTTGTAGTGTCTATTATTTTATTTTGCAGATTTATAATAAAAGCAAGTGGAAAATCGACCAAAAGTACGCCATCCGGGAAAGCGCATTATTGCAAAACACAAGCCCGGGAGCAAATCGACCCAAAACATCAAAGCGGGCGAGCCAAGCCCGGCTCACAACTTTTCAAGACAAGGGGAAGACACCCCACCGAGGCCCGGCGGTAGCCGAGCCTCTTGGTGCGCACTTCCACCGTGTGGCCGCACCCTCCCCGAGGCGCGGTTTCGCCCGACCTCGGGGCGGCGGTTCGTGCACACCGCCAAATGGGGATTCCCGCCGTTGGATGGTCGGTTTGCTCAGGAATAGGAAGGTTTACCAGGTCGGTTTTGGTGTAATTTAGCACTTAGGCCCCTCCTCCAAGTGTATAAGTAGGCCCCCTCTCTCCCTCTCTCAACACACACCACTTGGAGTCCAGCAATCTTCCTCTCTCTACCACCTCTACCTCTCTCTCTTCTTCTACTTCTTCTTTCTTCTTCTTCTTAGTTCTTGGTTAACACTTGGAGTAGAAGAGCTACAAGGAGGGCTTGTCTCCTAGAAGAAAGTGCCTTGGTAATATATCTTCTCAATGGAGCATTCTTCTATTTGCAAGTCTTATATCTATGTTCTTGGCCTAACTTATGAACTAGAGTATAGTCTTGTTCATGTTCTAGTGTTGGTATATGAACTAGCATATAGTTTACATATCATAATCTTGACATGTTCATCTCGGTTCTTCATCGATCATCATATGCCTAACTTGATTAGAGGTGGGATATCGGTTCGTTGTTCCTTCGGGTTTGCTCTTGTTCTAGTCCGTCCATTCGACGAGTGGGGATCCCGGGGGGGACAAGAGTAGTGCTTTCGATATCGCGGGCATGGTGCCCGGTATTACGACACCTACGGATATGAGTGCATGCCACGGTTGAGGGGGTAGGCGGCTTGGTCGTGACAAGCCTTGGCCGTCCCTTAAAATCCCCCACGTTAAATGTGTCTTTGTAGGAGTTCGTAAATGCTTCCCATCGGGCCGTATGGTATCCGGGGAGTCTCCACGGTATCCTAGACCTAACCATGCTTAGATCGGTTTGCATATGATCCTAACTATTCATTTGTATGGCTATGACTAGATACATTAGAATTACTCCATTAGATTATTCATTTATTCTTTATCTATTTTCTTTATTCTTTTTTCTTTGGTGGATTCTTAAGTGTGTGTCACACTATCCATAAACCATTATTGCTTACCCCTGTTATGAACAATTTGGTCTAAGCAAACACATGTTCCTCTATTCGGATGCCATGCTAACTTATTAATCACATGCCTTCCTTTGGGAAAATATAAATAACGATACCCCTGAATACTTCCGGGTGAAATGCTACAATGATAGATCCGTGCGCTTGCGGATGAAATATCTAAGATGGCAAGATCTATCCGTTGACAATCACTTTCGGATCACCGACATGGTGGTTTTACTTGGGAATGTCGTGGCGCATTTAGCGCTGTTATTGGGGATGGGTTTTATACTGTTTTCCTTTGATTGCGCTAAGAAATGTCAACAAGCATTTAAAAAGCCGTTGCCGAGGAGGGCATTGTGAAAAAAAAAAATAATAATAAATAGCCGGCTATGAATATGAACGTGTGCGTGGCTACCGGTTGCTCATACAGAGGCTAATCTTTATGTTTTCTCCTTTGTGGATGAAAACGAGGATAGTGTATGTCGGGTTTCCCTCTTTGGAAAAACTTCATCTCCGATCGGAGGCACTCTAAGGAAGAACAAAGTCTCGTCGCTTCTTCTTCACCGGAACCCGACGGTCGAGACCGACATCCCCGCACCAACCGCAACTCAAGCCATGGCCCGAGGAAGCGCTGCGCGATTTCTCTACTCGCCGTCACCAACGTGCCCACCGGCCGGTGGTGAATGTGGCGGACAAAACTTTGAGTCACAGACTTTGGGTTGAGCACCAGGTGCGAGGCGGTCCGATTCGTGGACTGCCTAGCGAGGACGCCAACGCTCATCTCCAACACTTCCTTGAGCTGTGCGACACCATCGTCATCAAGGACGTCGAACCCGACGTTATCAGGCTCCGCCTGTTTCCTTTCTCCCTCGTGGGGAAGGCGAAGCGATGGTTCTACAAGGACAAGGAAGTCGCCGATGCGTGGGCCAAGTGCTCCGCGGCGTTCTGGCTAAGTTCTTCCCCATGGGCAAAACCAATGCCCTGAGGGGAAGGATCGCCAATTTCCAGCAGACATCAATGGAACCCATTCCGGAGGCGTGGGAGAGGCTGCGGGGAATACATTCTAGCATGCCCGCACCACGGGATGGAGAATTGGCTGGTGCTCCGAGCTTCTACAATGGTCTCACGGCCATATCAAAGTGGCACCTCGGCGCCGCCTGGGGTGGCGCATTTCTATCGCTCACCATCGATCGCAACAGCCCCGATTGATAAAATGGTGGCAAACCAAAGGCTGGGGCGAAGACGAGCCCTAGCCAAAACACAAAAAGGCATGCATACCGTGAAGGAGGCGGATATGCTTGCCGCAAAAAAATGGATCTACTTTGCTAAAGAAGCCGGAGGAGCGCGGCCACGATTCCACTACACAAAGAGGCGCCCGGTTTACGCCACGCGCTCACATGACCCGTGAGACGTGTGGTGAAGTTGGCCACTCGGGGGATAACCGCCCGAGACCCATGAAGAAGCTGCCCTTCATCAACAACAAAGAAGCGGGTATCGCCAACCTCGGCGAGGCTGGAATAACCCGATCTAGGTCACCATTCCAAGGTAACCCGGGGTACAACTCAATTACAACCCCAGTCGGCCGTGGTGAAGGACCTGGTACTAGGCCAAGCCAAAATTAACGAAAATCTCACCAAAAAGATGAGCCATCAAGACAAGATCCTTGAAGGAGTGAATAATAAGCTCGAGGGGTTGACATCACCGTGAAGAATCGGCTAAGCTTCAACAAAATGATAGAAACACAGCTAGCCCGTTGCTGCTCAAGTACGGTTAACGACTCGGGCGGGATCCCGGGGGCAACCTGAGGCCCCGCCTGAATCGATTAACATGATATCTCTGAGGCTTAGTCAACCCCGGTGAGCTAAAGAAGATCCCGTGAGCTCGCCATTCATTGCTAAGAAGGGCGACCACGGGCGTCCACTTATCGCCGCGCCCATTGTTGGCCCCACACCTTCGTCAATGCATTCTGCGTGACACGGGGGCGATATCAATGTGATGTCCAAGGCCACCTTCAACAAAATCCATGGAGGAACACTTACTCACCGCCAACTTCGTCCTCCAAATGGCGGATCAATCAACAAGGCGGCGGAGGGAATACTCGAAGACGTGCTAGTCAAAATACTGGCCGAGTACATCGCCGTAGATTTTGTGATCTGGATATGGGCCCATCGGAGGATCGTCTCTCCTCACGGGGAGGCCGTTTCTCTATACGGCCAAGGCGATATCGCATGGGGAAAGGCTTCATAGTCTTCCACGTCGAGAGTAAGGCGGTAAAGTGCCCATTCATCGGGTATAAACAAGAACACACCCAGATATCATCATCATCGAAGCCGTGTGTGGAGTGTTGAAGGATCGACTCGAGACCCCCCTTGAGGCAGTGCTTGCCGCCCGATAGCGAGGGGAGAGTCGAGACAGTGACTATAAATAACCTCGCTCCTCAAAAAAGAAAAAAAGGGTATATTTAAAAAAATTATATTTTATTATCAACAAAAATATTTATTACAAAAAATCTATAAGAAAATACTTTTCGAAAACTAAAATAAAAAGTCTTTATAAATAAAATGAATTCTTTTCATGAAAAATACGAGAAAAAAAATAAAAATATTTCCTACATAAAAGTATATATAAAAATATTTTTAAAATAATTTTTCTATTTAAAAATAAGTTTATATTTGAAAATTTTTGGAGAAATTCAAAAGGGGAGAAAAACGGTCGAACCAGCGTGAGCAAACAACGACCCGCGAACTTTTCGTGACCGTTGAGCACGCCCGACAAAAGCACGGCACCGAGAGAGGCCTCGGGAGGCGGTGCGCACCCACCTTTGGCGCCCTTCGGGTCCCGCCACCGCCATGCGGCTCCTAGCCGTTGTGGGACCGACCCTCGGCCGTTGGCTCGGCTATAAATAGCCCGAGCACCGGTGTGAGAGCACCCACCTCTCATTTTCACTCTCTCTCACTCTCACACTCTCTCCCACTTGTTCTACACTCCATTTTCTCCACCAAAAACATTGTCTTGGAAAGCAAGAACACGGGTGTGAAAGTTCATACTTTCATCTAACCCTTGCACACCCGAGGTCTTGCTCAATTGTTTTTGCGAAGCCATGAAGAAAGTCGGAAGATCTTCAGCGGGTTGAGGCGGTCGTCAAGACATAGCTCACGACAAACAAGCACAAGCTCGCCCTCAACCGACGATCTTGAAGACTCCCCATGCAAGAAGACGCTGCACCCATCGGGGGGAAAGAAGCTCAAGCTCCCCGACAATCGACGAAACCGACCGCGCCCGTACCTCAACATCCGTGGAGATCGGGAGATGCAAGCATATCTCCTACTCAAGGACCGTGTGTTCCAAGACACGCCCGAATCGACTCCGAGCTCCTCGAACAAACAGTATGGAAGATGAATTTCCTATCCTTTGGAGAGCGGTCGGGTGGCGGGGATATTCCCCCCTCTCGAGGAGGAAGGTTCTCACCTCCCGACAATTCAATTCTTGTGCACGCTAGTAGAGGACCAGCTAGGTATTTCTTTTTCGCCTTTTTGGTACACTCTATCATGTCACGTGGGCGGACCTAGCTCGTCACCGGGGTTTCAACTATAGATGTGCACTAAACATAGATCTTTTGCTCTCCCGGCTTTGTCGAAAATCACTTTTGGGAGGAAATATCCGGTGCTCATGAGGCTTTGGTACTTTCAAACCTCGCCACTCACGAGATCCGGCACCCATCACTTAGATATATCCATCGGATCTCGTTGACTTTGTTTTCTAGACACGGGGTTAGATGGGTGAATGAGGTTGAATTAAAATTACTCTATGCTATTGTCCACAAGGAGAAAGTAGCTCCATGTGGTAGAGATGTGCGAGGAACTTTTTACATATTATCACAAAAGTTCTTTGTTCACGTCACCTGCACATCTCTTATCACACGCCTCGCTTACGCGATTGGAGCCTTGGATAATCGGCCAGATAGAGTACATTTCCACACCCAGGGATTTTTGGACAAGGCGCGCGACTTGTGCAGGGCACTTAGTTAAGATTTTACCATCCGGCGAGCTTGGTCATCTTTTCCCCGGCTATGCAACTATAGTTCGGTTACCTAACCCGGACTTACGGTTGTATAAAAGCCAGAGCACTAACATTTGAGCTTGAGGCTGGCGATAGCTTGCGCAGAAAGATACCCCCATCGGTTCTTCACGCGGTGTCGGGAGGCCGGAGGTCGGATCCTCCTCCCATGGCCCCTACTTCACGCCCGCGCCCACGGCCACGGCCTACACCGTGTTCCAGGCGGCATGGCCTCATCCTATGGGGACCCGGGGGGTAATGCCGGGTATGATCCTAGGTGGGAGCCGCCGCCTCGACACCCGGCACCATCGAGTGGCACGAAGGAGATCTGGCGGCATGGAGGGCCAACAGTTTGACTTTGGCGACGGCTCCGACGCGATATGCCCCCACCAAGTCCGGCCGCGGCGGCCACCACAAGGGGTGGAGGCTATCGGTATCCGGCTACGACACCTCGGCGTCCGCACTAGGAACATTGAGCACACGCTCAATACAAATGTGCAAAGCACCCGGGCGATGGCGGCGAACCGGGAGCGGCGAGAGTCAACAGAGATGGACCCAATTGGAGTCCAACATGGCTACTCGCAACGCACGCGAGGAAGCATTCGGAGGTACCAAGGCTTCGATCCCGATCGGTAGGCCTCCGGATAGCTTGGGGAGGACCCCCACGGGTATCATTGCATTGCATATTTATTTTCATCAAATTTTATTTCATTTTAGCATGTTTAAATTTCAGCAATCTTGCATTGAAAAAAAAGATAACTAAAACTAAAAAAAAAATCCAAAAATAGAATAAGTAGCTCTTCTTTGTGCCTTAATGTTTATATATATGAGCTATAAAAACGTTTAGTCTTAGTCCCTTGTTGAAATGATGAATAGTTACTCTGTCTTATGCTTTGCACATTGCCTAGTTTATAATTCGAATTTCTCTAAAGTTTGGATTTAGTGGCTAATTCTAAAAACTCATCCTGAAAAACCCGATTCATGTGGGTTGCATAGGCTCTATCTAGTCTAAGTTGTTGCCAAGTATGATATGGTACAAATGGATTTGCTATGATTTCGTCAAAAGAGAGACTTGACATCAGGGAATCTACTTTGAAAAAGAGAAATGATATGGGCTATGCTATAAAAAAAAAAGAGAAAAAAAAAAGAAAAATGAGATGAAAAATGGACAAGTGTCCAAGGCGCGAGTAGAGCCCACATCTCTAAAAAAAAAAGAAAGAAAGGAAAAAAAAGGACAAAAGTCTAGGGCGAGTAGAGCCCACCTCTCCAAAAAATATATATATATATATATATATATATATATATATATATATATATATATATATATATATATATATATATATATATAGCAATAAAAGCCCATACTTTCTCGGAAAAATAAATCTTATCTAACTAAATAAATCCCGGATAAGAAAGTTGATCAAAAGGATGAATGATAAGTATTTACATTTATAACCGTTCTATCTAGCAACCGCCCAAGACTTTGAGAAAAGCTAGAAAGCCCCGCTACGATGAAAGGTAATAAAGGGTAGGAAAAAGATGTGCCATTTTATTCAAACTCTAGTAGAAAATCTTATTATAACCCGGCACTTGTAAAACGTAATCGACATAGTAGCAACTCCTGATCAACAACCAAGTACTTCTCTCTTTTGCTCGAGGGGCCGCCAAAGGGTAAGCTTGGGGGGAGTTTGTTGGCGGTCACCAACGACATATTTTTCCCGTCAACTTACTACCATAAAGGGAGTAAAACTATACCTTTTTATACTCATATGCATTTATCACTAATAAAATTCCACTTGTAGTGTCTATTATTTTATTTTGCAGATTTATAATAAAAGCAAGTGGAAAATCGACCAAAGTACGCCATCCGGAAAGCGCATTATTGCAAAACACAAGCCCGAGGAGCAAATCGACCCAAAACATCAAAAAGCGGGCGAGCCAAGCCCGGCTCACAACTTTTCAAGACAAGGGAAGACACCCCACCGAGGCCCTGGCCAGGCCGAGCCCGGGGGGGGCGCACACCCACTGGTGTGGCCGCACCCTCCCCGAGGCGGTTTTCGGCCCGGCCTCGGGAGGCGGTTCGTGCACACCCAAATGGGGATTCCCGCCGTTGGATGGTCGGTTTGCTCGGAATAGGAAGGTTTACCGGTCGGTTTTGGTGTAATTTAGCACTTAGGCCCCTCCTCCAAGTGTATAAGTAGGCCCCCTCTCTCCCTCTCTCAACACACACCACTTGGAGTCCGGCAATCTTCCTCTCTCTACCACCTCTACCTCTCTCTCTTCTTCTACTTCTTCTTTCTTCTTCTTCTTAGTTCTTGGTTAACACTTGGAGTAGAAGAGCTACAAGGAGGGCTTGTCTCCTAGAAGAAAGTGCCTTGGTAATATATCTTCTCAATGGAGCATTCTTCTATTTGCAAGTCTTATATCTATGTTCTTGGCCTAACTTATGAACTAGAGTATAGTCTTGTTCATGTTCTAGTGTTGGTATATGAACTAGCATATAGTTTACATATCATAATCTTGACATGTTCATCTCGGTTCTTCATCGATCATCATATGCCTAACTTGATTAGAGGTGGGATATCGGTTCGTTGTTCCTTGGGTTTGCTCTTGTTCTAGTCCGTCCATTCGACGAGTGGGGATCTGGGGGGGACAAGAGTAGTGCTCGATATATGCGGGCATGGTGCCCGGTATTACGACACCTACGGATATGAGTGCATGCCACGGTTGAGGGGGTAGGCGGCTTGGTCGTGACAAGCCTTGGCCGTCCCTTAAAATCCCCCCCACGTTCGTGTCTTTGTAGGAGTTCGTAAATGCTTCCCATCGGGCCGTATGGTATCCTGGGAGTCTCCTGAGTATCCTAGACCTAACCATGCTTAGATCGGTTTGCATATGATCCTAACTATTCATTTGTATGGCCATGACTAGATACATTAGAATTACTCCATTAGATTATTCATTTATTCTTTATCTATTTTCTTTATTCTTTTTCTTGGTGGATTCTTAAGTGTGTGTCACACTATCCATAAACCATTATTGCTTACCCCCTGTTATGAACAATTTGGTCTAAGCAAACACATGTTCCTCTATTCGAGATGCCATGCTAACTTATTAATCACATGCCTTCCTTTGGGAAAATATAAATAACGATACCACGAATACTTCCGGGTGAAATGCTACAATGATAGATCCGTGCGCTTGCGGATGAAATATCTAAGATGGCAAGATCTATCCCGTTGACAATCACTTTCGGATCACCGACATGGTGGTTTTTACTTGGGAATGTCGGCGGCGCATTTACAGCGCTTTATTGGGGGATGGGTTTTATACACATTTTTCCTTTGATTGCGCTAAGAAATGTCCATGAGATATGATCGATCGCGTCTCATGGAAAAAATACTAGTATACTAGTACTATTTGGAAAGGCTGCGTCGGTAGTAAATGGCGCCGCCCTAAATTCTGTTCTTGCTTGGCGTTTCACGGTGAGGGTCCGTCCATCTCTCTGCGCCTTGTTGACATTTCTTAGCGCAATTACTAGAAACAGGGTTTAGAACCCATCCCGGCAACGGCGCCGAGAAATGCTTGTTGGCGTTTCTTAACGTTATTACTACGAATAGATTTTAAACATATCCCCGGCAATGGTTCCGTAAATGCTTGTTGGCATTTCTTAGCACAATCACTAAGAATAGATATTATGATTAATGATAACGTCAAGAGAACGTCGGTGATAGATGAATTGAATATTGCAAGGGTCAACCATAGCGCCGCGGATCTATCATCGTAGCATTTCACCCGGTGAGTAATCGGGTATCGTTCATTTATATTTTCCCATGGGAAGGCAGATTTAGATTTAATATGATGATGATATAGCCCACAATGTATGTATGGATAGCCACTAATCATATACGAGGGGTAAGTGATAATAATATTGGAGATAGTGGTGACACACACACTTCTTGAGCACTAGAAGGAATAAATAGAAAATGACATAAAAAGGAAAATCTATGTTGAGTTGGCTATTCTAATATCGCCAATGCGTTAGACTATAGTCTACATCGTCATTCATGGTTCCACGATAGAGATGGGCTAAAGTGATGAGGAGATGCCCGCGGCCGGTATCCGCCGGCCGGTTGCATGATAAGACTCCAACCCAACACCCGGACGTGGAGGAGTGCAAAGGACGGACGAGTTGTCACACCTCTGCCGCCTACCTCACTACCGTGGGATGCCGGCATTTCCCGATGATTCCCTATAGACCTAAGCACCATGCTTACATTTATAGAGAACTACCTAAACCCCCATGGTACCCCGACCCTACGGATCGACGGGGAAAGAGTAAAGGTAAACCCGAAGGTACACGGACCATCACTCGAACTTAGTTCTACTACGTTCCAAGAATAAAATATGATTCAATTAGCCTAAAGTTAGTCATGTTAATTATCACATTATACTAACTATACTCTAGTTGGCACAATATGAATATAACATGAGGGTAACTATACTCTAGTTCATATGCATTGCGATATAAATAATGAGACTTGAATAAAGGAAAGAACTCCATAATAAATTACCAAAAGATCCTTCCAAGGAGACAAGCCCTCCTTGAAGCTCCGCCTAACTCAAATACTAACACTAAACTAATGAAGAGGAGAGAGTGGTGCTCAAGGTGAGGATGTAACAATGTGTAGTGTGTTGTGTTGTGTGTGTGAGGAGTGCCTCTCTTTATATAGTGGAGAGAAGGAGGGAATGGAGGGCTCTCCTTGCTTGAGCTCTTCTTGGCGGGAACGAGTTTGCACAACATGCAACCGCCGCTTGAAGTTCGCGCAAACCGCCAGAGAAAGGGCGGGAGCATTGGCCGAAATTTGGCGCCGACCGCCGCAGTGGGCCGGCCGGCCCCTGGGCTGGGCCTCTCGGCCCCGGCCTTCTCCTGTCGCGCGTTTTGTCACTTGTATGTTGGGCCTATGGTGGTGCATGGGCCGGTTTATCTTGTGAGGTTTGGTCTCCTTGCTCAATCCACTCCTTGGCGTCTTTTATTCAAATGCGCTTTCTAATTTATTTGGCAACTTTGTACTGTTTCCACTTTTATACCTGCAAGACATAGTTTCTATAATACAAGTGGAACTAGGTTAGAAAAGGTATATGCATCATAAGTTTGCCCCTTTCTCATGAATTGGATATAAGTTGGCGGTATAATATACTCAATAATGATCGCCAACAAGTCCCCCAAGCTTAACCTTTGCTCGTCGAGCAAATAGCTAAGTGTTTGGTTGTTGATCGGGAGTTGCTACAATGCTGATATATTTCAAAATGTACCATGCTCATAACAAAATATTCTTCCGTTGTTTAAATAAATTGGCATTTCTATCTATCCTTGTATACTTAAATCATATGGGGCTTCTAACATTTTCAAACTCTTGGGTCATTCCAAGATAGAATGGTTTTTATAGAAACACCAATCATTCGTTCTTGATTGATCATTCATGCGGAGAGATTTTTTTTTTTTTTTTAGAATGATTCCTTAAATCATCTCAGGTGTGCAAACCATAAGGAGAAACAAGTCATAAGCCCCGATCAAGATATGCAAGTGAAATTTTATTTCTTTTTGATAAGGTATGGGCTAGCTCTTATTTCTTTTTAGAGAAGTGGGCTCTACTCACCCTCGGACACTTGTCCATTATTCTTCTCTTTCTTCTTTTTTTTTTTTTTTTAGGCGGGTATCGAAGTACCCATTGTTTTATTTTTCGGACACGCGTCCATTTTTTCTAGCTTAGCCCATAACCTATTTTTGGCAATGTGAATCTTGATCAAAAGCGTATGACAGGTGTCTCACATAGGCTATCATGAGAATTTTGATAATTAAGGAATTTTGAAAATTATTCTCGAATGATGAATCTCTCTTAGAACAAAATCATAGTAGATTCTATTTTTACCATATCATATCCGGCAATAGCTTAGAGAAGAATCATGTGTTTGCATACCCACAAATCATTAAGTTTTAGGACAAGACAAGTTAAGCCAATAAACTTAAACACTTTGGGGAATACAATTTTATGAACTAGGTGCAAATTGAACTATAGACAGAGCAACTATTCATCATTTCAACTTTAGAGAAATTTAAGCATCCTTATACTACATATTGGAGTGGAATTATATTTATTTTTTTTTTTTTTTTCATTTTTTTATTATTTTATTGAATAAAGGAAAATGAAAATGAAAATTTAAGAGATAAAATAAAATGATAGGGGAGGTAGGCACTTACCTCCGTGGGGTCCTCCCAAGCTAGGCGATGGCTTATGGGTTAGGGGGTAGTACCCCATGTGGCGCCTGTAAGCGCCATCTGTGCCTCGTGCTCTGCCGTCTCCGTTCCGCCTCTTACGCTTGGTGTTGCGGTGCTGGCGATGGCGTTGATCGGAAACCTACACCAAACCCGGTGGTGGTTGTGCAATCTCACACCGTGCGGAGTTCCACATTCCCGAGTCGGGTGTTGATCTCTTGGGCGCTCGGGGATCCACCGTAGAGTGACGTGGTGGTGGTGGCAACCCTTCGGTCGGAGGACAGCGAGTGTGTCTCATGCCATGTTGACCCTCTGCTTGTGCGGACGAGGTGTGAACATCCCTTCATCTTTGGAAGGTGGGTGTGAGCCCGGGTTCAGCGTTGGTGTAAAGAACCCGGGCGTGGGCAGTGCGGGTGGGTGTAGGCCGTGGCATCACGGGAACCACCGGCCTCGTCCGTAGCTCTCCTTCGTGATGACTGCGAGAAGCGGAACTCTGCGTGCTTCGTCTAGCTCAACTAGAGCGAAGGTGAGTGATGGGGATTTATATAATGAGAGTTTCGGGTTAGGGAGCGGAATCTCATTTATATATCCCGAAAAATAATAAATAATCTTCTCATGGTCATTCTCATCAAATTTTATTATATGCCCTTGTATCGGGTGTGATATTGAAATTTCCGGAGGTGGAGTATCTAGGTATGTGACATTTTTAAGCCTTCCAATGCACCAATGTTACTAGCAATCCTTGTCACAAGAGAGGTACAATAAACAGGTGTGGATTGTTTAAAATTGCTAAGCATGCATTTTATGATTTCTTTTACAGGAGCAATCTTTCTCTTGTGAACCATGGCATAGAGGCATTGCATCTCAACATCTAAAAGACGATGAAATTCATGCCTAGGAAACAAAGTTATGGCAATCCATTTTTGCATAAATTTCAATGTTGGATGATGTATGTTGGCATTAGAAGGACGAAACCTAGGATGCAGCCAGGAACTATGGTGGAGATTTCGGTGAAAAAAAGGCGGCACGATTAAAATCACGGTAAAAACAACGACTAAGTTTGTGCAACATTTCTTAGCATCAAAACCTATGTGCCTAGCCATTTCTTGCCATGTGTAATAGTAGCATTTATTAAAAAGTCTGAAACTAACACCCTGATCATGAACTTCCAAAGATCCTAGAAATTGGATGGTGAGGAGGCGAGAGCCTGGCTCATCTAGGGGAGCAATCCCTACCATCCGGCACGACTTTCCAAATGATGGGGAATTCGATATCCATACCTAGTTTTTCGAGGGCGTCGTTGGGGAAGCGAGGAGCGGGAGCGAAGTCTCGATTCTTGAGGATGTTGTAGGCTTGCATCTCCCGTTCTCCTTCGGTCGAGGTGCGGTGCATCGGCTTCCTCGATCGTCATCCCCGTGGGTGCTTGTTCTTGCTCTTGCTCTTGCTCTTGCGGGGTGTGTCTTCTTCATATGCTTCGTGTTGTCGAAGTGTGTACTCGAACTTCCTTGGGAGAGCCTCGCGCTTCTTCTCACGCCCTTCTTGATCGCGCTTGCCGCTTTCACTGAACATGTTAGCGAACAAAGGCGAACGGAATGGAAACAAGTGCTTACTCTTGGAGAGAACTTTGGAAGAGAGCTTGTGAGAGAGAATGTCTTTGGTGTTCTTGCACTAGAGCTTGGAAATGCTTTGTGGAGTGCAAGGAGTGAGCAAGTAGCAAAATGAGAGAGTGAGGGAGTGAGAATGAGAGGGGTGGAGAGTTCTCCCGCCACCTCCACGAATTTATAGCTCGATGCACCCCCGACACTCGGATGAGGGCAGCGGCTAGCGCTCGTGACCGTTTGGCCCGTGACGGGAGGCGCCGGGGCGACCGGCCCAATGCGCCGATCGGCCCCACCACCAGGCCCTCTGTCGCCCTGCTTTGGCGGTGCGTTCAAGCGGTCGAATCCGGCCGTTGTGCGTGGTGCAACGGTCGGGTTCGGCCCGAAACCTTGTTTTTCATTTTCTCTCATTTTATAATTTTTTGGAATAAAGTTTTATTCGAGTATGAAATCTTATCAATCTATTTTTATTTATATTATTATATTTTAATTGACATGGAAAATATGGCAATGAGATTAAAATATAAAAAGGAATTCTTTTAATATTAAAGAATAAAAAGGAAATGAATTAATTAAAGAGGTTTTGAATTCAAATAATTTAATATGAGGAAAATAAATTTATAGAAGGAAAATATTTATTTCTTACCTTTGGTGAAGCTTACCTTTAGGCTGCTTCACACGCCATGCCTTCTTCCGTATTTTTGGATGGTGACATGGTAGGTGATGGCGACTTTATTTCTTCTTGAATCTTTTTCGGGGTTGCGGGGAGTGCGTTCCTCCTCCTTCTTGGTAGGGACAGGTACAGCTTCCTCTTTGGTTTTGTCTGTAAATGCATTCCCGGGTTCTTTTGCCTTGATTTGTTGTCTTTGCTTGGGGTTCAACCTTTTTCTTTTTAAGGATTTCTTCCGGTTGTATTCATTGAATAGGCATTGGACCATCTGTTCTTGAATTCGAAGTCGACCCTTCCCTTGCCAACATGGATGGTAGCATTTGTTGTGTAGAGGAATGGTCTCCCCAACAACAATGCTACGTGATCTTCTTCTCCCATGTCCACGACGATGAAGTCTATGGGGACATAGCTATCCTTCACCCTTACCAAAATGTCTCGAAGAATCCCTTACGGCTTTATTCTTTGTTTGATCTGCCATTCGAGTTTGGTCTTGGTGCGGGATAATGGGAAGTGTAGGAGTGTGTCATTGGTCTTCTTTGACATGATGTTGACACTTGCCCCTAGATCACGGTAGGCGTTACCGAACGTGTATGGGCCTATTGAGCGGGTGATTGTTGGGCTCCTGGATCCTCCTTCTTTTTTTTTACAAAAAGGTGAGTCCACAACAACATCGGTATAACCCGTTTACTGGCGCGGTTGTTTATTGTTACCATGTTAGCAGTTCAATGGGGCCCTCGGCTTGGTGAGTCCTTTCCCAAGTTGGGTGCAAGCTGCGAGCAGTTAATTGAGCTATTTGGGTTTCTATCATTTTATTAAAGCTCAACTGATTCTTTCTTTGCGAAAGATAGGGTTTCTAATTTTGTGTTTACATTTTCAAGCATTTTGTCATTGAAAGATAATTTCTTGTTTAAACTTTCATTAATTTTAGCTTGACCATAAACTAAATCTTTCAAGGAGGGTTGATTGGAATTGAAATTGGAATTGTAACCAGAATTGTAAATGTTACCTCCTTGTGGGCGATTCGATTGTTCCACCCATTGTTATTACCTGGACGAAATCCGTTGTTGTCGAAGGCTACATCTTCTCGTGTTTCGGGACAAGAGCTTCCCGAATGTCCAACCTCTCCACAGACTTCACATGTCATATGTGAGTCCATGGGGAGTGTAGCACTGCTTGACGGAGCTTGGTCGTCCAGTCTTTTCATCAGGGAGATCGATCTTTGCGATGCGGTCGGTCTCCTTTGATGTGTGCATACCTTTTTGTTTTTTTACGAGGGGCCCGTTCTTCTCCCCAGCCTTGGTTCTCGATCATCTTCTCGATGAGTGCTTCTCGCTTTCTCAACGGTGAGGGATAAGAACGCCCCTCCGGCAAAGGCATCTATGTGGCCCTTCGACATGGTCGTAAGACCATTGTAGAAGTTCTGAAGGACGAGCCACTTCTCCATGCCATGATGTGGGCGGCGAGGATGTACTCTTGCGACCTCTCCCACGCCTCTGGTATGGGTTCCATTGTTGTCTGCTGAAAGTTGGAAATTCTTGCCCCTTGGGCATTGGTTTTGCCCATTGGGAAGAACCTTTTGGAGGAATGCGGTGGAGCATTTACTCCAAGTCTTTGGCGACCTCCTTGTCCTTGTAGAACCATTGCTTCGCCTTCCCCACAAGGGAGAAGGGAAACAAGAGGAGCCTGATTGCATCGGCTCAACGTCCTGATGACGATTGTGTCGCACAACTCAAGAAGTTACGGAGATGAGCATTTGCGTCCTCGCTTGGCGGTCCACGAGAATGGACTTGCTTGTACCATCGTGATGAGGCCAGGTCCTTAACTCAAAGTTCTTGTCGCCCAAGTTGACACGGGGGCCAAGCGGGACATTGCCCACGACGGGGGGGCAGAGTAGTCACGGAGTGTCTTGGTGGCCATGAGTGTTGATGAAGATGGTACTTGGATGACGGGTGCAACCTCCTCGGGAGTGATGGCGGGGAGGAGTGGCCTGAGCTCGACTCATTCGGCGGCCTCTGCGGATCGTCGGCGAAGTTTTTCGGCAGGTTGCGACCAGTCATACACTATCTCTGTTTTTAGTCCACAACGGGAAGAAAACAAAAAGAGTTAGCCTGCAAAGATTAGGGCTATCATCCATACATGTGGTTATGATCATCTTTATTAATATTTTTTTTTCTTTTAACCTTGCCTTCCCCGAACGGCGCCGCGAAATGCTTGTTGACATTTCTTAGCGCAATTACTAAAATGCCCATCCCCTGTTGGTTGGCGTTTCTTAACGTTATTACTACGAATAGATTTTAAACCTATCCCGGCAATGGCACCAGAAATGCTTGTTGGCATTTCTTAGCACAATCACTAAGAATAGATATTATGATTAATGATAACATCAAGAGAACGTCAAGTGATAGATGAATTGAATATTGCAAGGGTCAACCATAAGCGCCGCGGATCTATCATCGTAGCATTTCACCCGGTGAGTAATCGGGTATCGTTCATTTATATTTTCCCATGGGAAGGCAGGTTTAGATTTAATATGATGATGATATAGCCCACAATGTATGTATGGATAGCCACTAATCATATACAGGGTAAGTGATAATAATATTGGAGATAGTGGTGACACACACACTTCTTGAGCACTAGAAGGAATAAATAGAAAATAACATAAAAAGGAAAATCTATGTTGAGTTGGCTATTCTAATATCGCCAATGCGTTAGACTATAGTCTACATACGTCATTCATGGTTCACAGTAGAGATGGGCTAAAGTGATGAGGAGATGCCCGCGGCTGGTATCCGCCAGCCGGTTGCACTTGATAAGACTCCAACCCAACACCCGGACGTGGAGGAGTGCAAAGGACGGACAGAGTTGTCACACCTCTGCCGCCTACCTCACTACCGTGGGATGCCGGCATTTCCCAGATGATTCCCTATAGACCTAAGCACCATGCTTACATTTATAGAGAACTACCTAAACCCCCCGCGGTACCCCGACCCTACGGATCGACAGGAAAGAGTAAAGGTAAACCCGAAGGTACACCAGACCATCACTCGAACTTAGTTCTACTACGTTCCAAGAATAAAATATGATTCAATTAGCCTAAAGTTAGTCATGTTAATTATCACATTATACTAACTATACTCTAGTTGGCACAATATGAATATAACATGAGGGTAACTATACTCTAGTTCATATGCATTGCGATATAAATAATGAGACTTGAATAAAGGAAAGAACTTCATAATAAATTACCAAAAGATCCTTCCAAGGAGACAAGCCCTCCTTGAAGCTCCGCCTAACTCAAATACTAACACTAAACTAATGAAGAGGAGAGAGTGGTGCTCAAGGTGAGGATGTAACAATGTGTAGTGTGTTGTGTTGTGTGTGTGAGGAGTGCCTCTCTTTATATAGTGGAGAGGAGGAGGGAATGGAGGGCTCTCCTTGCTTCGAGCTCTTCTTGGCGGGAGCAGTTTGCACAACATGCAACCGCCGCTTGAAGTTCGCACAAACCGCCCGGAGAAAGGGGCGGGAGCATTGGCCGAATTTGGCGCCGACCGCCGCGGTGGGCGGCCGGCCCTGGGGCCGGCCTCTCGGCCCGGCCTTCTCTGTCGCGCGTTTTGTCACTTGTATGTTGGGCCTATGGTGATGCATGGGCCGGTTATCTTGCGAGGGGTTTGGTCTCCTTGCTCAATCCACTCTTTGGCGTCTTTTTATTCAAATGCGCTTTCTAATTTATTTGGCAACTTTGTACTGTTTCCACTTTTATACACGCAAGACATAGTTTCTAGAATACAAGTGGAACTAGGTTAGAAATAAAGGTATATGCATCATAAGTTTGCCCCTTTCTCATGAATTGGATATAAGTTGGCGGTATAATATACTCAATAATGATCGCCAACACCCACTCATACTAGTACTAGGAGTACTAAAAACCGCATTTTACGCCCACCAATTTTGATCGGCCTTGAACTGTTCATCTTCCTTTTTCCGCAGCGTAGAAAACCGTGCCGCTGCGCCTCGAGCCATGGAGAACCTTCCGCGGGAGTTGCTTGAGCACATTGCGCTCCACGTCGCCATGGCCGCATGAGCATCCTATGGAGGGCCTCATGAATCTAAGGGCCACCTGTGCCGGGCACGAGGGCGTGCCGCCTCGCCTTAGTGGGATGGAGCATCCCGGCCGGACTGAGTCTTTGGGTGGATCGGACGACCCTGGGGCGTCGCACTACTCACGCGAAGTTTCGCCGCAGTCTCATCACCGACCTCACCAAGTTTGGCAACACGGAGCGTGTTTGGGCGAGCATGTGTTCGCGTGTTCGTGGAAGGCCGCGGCACCGTCTCGCCGCCGCTCGACTTGCTGGAACAAGCCACCAACTCAGGGCATGAACTCGCTCGGTATGTGCACGCTCTTGCGCTCTGGGTGGAACGCCGCCGCCGCCGATGATGACCATGCCCGAGAGGTGTTGCGGGGAGGTGGAGCGCGACACGGCGGCGGCGATGGCCTCTGGAAGACCGAGAATCTGTGCAATGCTCGCGGACAGGCGTGGCGGTCTTGCACGGCGACACGGTGGTGCCCCATGTGGTGAGGCCGCATCTTCCTCCTCGGCCAAACCGGCGCCTCGCCCGGGCGACGGGCATCGCGCGAAGGGCGGAACGTGCGGCGCCATCGGCCGGTGGGTGGAGGGAGCGTGGCGGCAAAGACTCCTCGTATTGCGGCGAGGAGTGTAGGATCCGCGACGAGTGTAGGAGGTTGTTTGTGCAAGCAGGGTGGACATGAGAAGCGAGTGGACTCGCATGAATCTATGTATATGTTGATGATGACGACAATGCACCCATGCATTGCATTATGTGATCTATATCTTACTTTTTGGTGCGTGTTGGATGATTATGTGGTAATTAGGTGTTATATTCATTCATGTTTGCGATGACCGCCGCCCGCGACCATGCAGCCATGGCCGCCCATGAGCACCTCGGCGTTGCTAGCTATGCCTCGTTGCGTTGACGGCGCCTTTGGAACACCGCCGTGTCCGCCGTTTCACGCCCGCCCGCGTTCAATGGTTCTCCCACGGCGGCAACCCCTCTCGGACCTGTCCCCTGCATCGCTCGAGTCTTGAATCATCTACACTGTGTTTTACGATGCTTTCCATCCCGGCCCATTTAACCTCGGCCCGTCCTCGTCGGCCGGGTGTTACTCCCCGCTCCCGCCCGTGCCCGCCCGCCACCGTCGGCGTCAAACTTCGGTACCGCCTAAACCCGCTCATCCGATAGCAAAGATAGGAACGCTAGGTTCTCGGGGATCACGGTGGTGGTCCTCCCCTCGCTAGAGGCCTCATCTCCGGTGACATCCGGCCAAGACGCCCGGTGTGCCGCCATGTCGGGAGACCTCGAGGGGCTCAAGAACCCTAATTTTCTTTTTCTTTTTTATTAATCTATGGTTACAACTTGTAACTGGTCTTTGTCCCTCATCGTAACTCGGATGTGATGATTTTTCTTTCTATGATTTTGTAAAATAATGATGTGTCAACCTATTGTATTCTTCTTGCTAATCCATTCCAAATGGTAGGTCGTTTTACTTTTTCAACCTAACTTTGACCACTCGTCTTATTCAAAATTTTATGCAAAATATCACTTCTTTTGTTGTGGCATGCTTTATTATCAAATGTTCTTTAAGAATGACTTAAACTTGATTGTTTTTGCACAAATTTTTTGAATAAGACGAGTGGTCAAACTTGAGGTAAAAAAAGTCAAACGAACTATAATTTGAAACGGAGTACTACTTTTGTCACGTTTGGTGGATATTATTTGAAAGTTGAATTTCAAATATTTGAAGAGTTAACATTTGAAATTTGAAGTACTAGTATGGAGATAAGTAAGATGCAAAACCATGGGGCCATGGGGCCATGGAGTACATTATTAACCGGGCGGGGTGCCCATGGGGCCATATGGTGTCACGAACACTCTGCTGCAAAGAGTAGTACTACTACTAGTACACATATTGTCTCTCTCTTTTTCTCTCGCAGTCTCTCGGCCTCTTCCTTCTCCCATACTCCAACTATATACTAGTAGTAGTACTACTACTCTTCTCCCCTCTTCTCGCTCACTTCCAAACTCTTCGAGAACCAAACAAGAGTAGAGAGCGGTCGACACCAGTGTGTGCGCCTCGCCTTAAGCCTTCTCCATCCGATTACCTCTTTTATCACATCCATTTAGCTAGATTTGGTTTTTCTGTGGTTCTAGAAACAACAAATACTGAAGTTTTTGTTCGGTGGTTGCGGATCTTGCATCCGTCGTCGCGGGGGCCTCCCGGTGGCGGCTACGGCGAGGTCGCGCCATCGTCTTGACTTCTGACCGGGGATCCCGGCCGGCATGGGAGCGCGGCGGTGAAGCGAGGCGTTTATCGCGGCGTTCGGCGCTCGGATCTCCGGGTGTTCTCAAGCGGAGGCCGAAAAAGATGTTGCAAAGAGAAGCACATCTTCTTGGGTAAGCACCGAAATCTAGATTGTAAAGTGCATTATCCTTCCTTTTTTTGAAGGTTTTTTGAATGGCTCTAAAAAGGTTTTGTTTTGTCCTGCATATCCGTGTGACTCGTGCTATCTATAAGCTTGTACAACATTGCTCAATAATTTTGTTGTCTTATACCTTTTCCCGATTCATCCTAGGACACCTAGGTACAAACACAAAGACCTACGCGGGAGATTATAAAAGGATGGGGAGGAGGCCAAGAAAATGTCCACATCTTCTTTGGTAAACGCCTCATCGGCTCATCCCGGTTGAGCTTGGCAACCACGTGGCGTGTTCATTCATGAGCTTGGCAACCACAGCGGTGTGCGCTCTTGGTTGGCGTACCAGCTCGCTTGCTTGGAGCTCATTCTCCACCTCTAGCTTGGCCATCTTCATCCAGTGCAACGGGGTGAGTTATCTTAAATGTTTTTAAACAACTAAACAATCGATATGAGCCAAGACAAAAATCGTAGACAAAAACGGATCGATGAAGAAGAATTTGTATTTCCACATCATACGGGCATCTTCCCGTGAAGAGGCGCGGCCGACCCACGCTTCCCGAATCCAGCGGGCGTATCGGACGGGCTTGAAGTGAATCCACCCCCTGGGCTTGCCTTTCTCAATGCAGATGTGAAACAAAGCAATATCTGAATGTTGTACAGATATTGAAGGTATGCAAGACGTTGATATCAACTCAATGGTGCACTTCTTCATGCATGTAAACAACTATGTACTTGATCTGAAATTTGTCCTTTGTGTTAGCAAAGGACCATATGTATTGCTAATGGACAGTCATTAAGAAGTATTGCATCTAAGAATATTCCAAGGCCATATTTTTAGAGCCATACCATACAAAGAGATTGCTTTTTAGTTTTTCTTTTTTATTCTATCTTCACCGACTTAGTTATCTAGGATTAAATGTGGCAAGTATTGAAACAATTGCATATTGCTGGGTATTGGCATTTAGGATCTTGATAAGAAGTTGGTCCTATGAAAAATGCCAGCTAAGTGGATGTTTAATTCAACATTTAGGCGGGCTTTCATTTTTCATATGTATGCCACTTGTTCATTAGCATTTTTACTTTGTATTTCTGTTTATAGCGAAGAAATCTAATGTCCAATTCATGAATTGGTGTCAACTCTTTGTAGGTTTTCATGTGAGTATTAAGAACAATTCATGAATTGGCATCGACTTTTACTGAGAACACTCCCATTTCAATTTAAGGTTGGTCTGCAACAAGGTAATAACCTGAACATTGTCACTTTCGTGGTTGGACTGTAGTTACCTATGAATTAACCTAACATAGCATTGCAAAATATGACAAATTTTAGTTGCCTAATATAGCACGGCAAAATATATGACAGATTACGCTATTCTTATATAGCTTTGGGTCTGATTTTTTTTCGTGTAGTTACCTAATGCTTAAATCTCGCTCTTTGAAGGGGATTCAAGGGGGTGCTACATCTATGGTGTGGAGGAGCTGTGCTAGGCCTACAGTTGTGCTTTTGCGGTATGGTTCCTCTACATGGCGCCTCTACATATAACCGAAGCTTTTAGTTATTAGATTGTATTTCTGTTGTCCGCATTTCTGGTTTAGTTGAGTTATTTTTCGGTTAGCCTGGCCGGTTAGGTATTGTAAATTGGGTTCAAGTTAGTTTTTTTTTGTTGCAGTGGGGAATAGTTACATTGGATGGATTTGGTTATGTTTATGCCAATTAGTTTTATTCTGACCTACGAGGTAAATTTACCACTAAGCTTATGAAAATGGCTTAATTTGAGTTGCAAACGCGGTGACAAAATTATAGTCCTTTCATATGTGCGGTTTTGGCTTTTGCTTTTTGATTTTTTTTGTTGGACCCGGTAAGTATTAGCAAGGCAAGTTAGCAATAGCGAAAAGGAGGTGTTTGGACAGTCTAGCAAAGCAATTAAGTCATCTGCATTGTTTATTGAGATGGTGTTACCACTAAAGGACTGATACACCCTAAGTATGGCAACGGTAAAACCGCAAGCGCGCACGGTTGTCGGTGTAGCTTTTCACCGGGGAGTATTCGGTATCGATTTCCACGAGGAACGTGAAGTGAACTAACAAAGAATCAAGACTCGTCCTATGATGACACAAGGTGTGTATTTGGTAGTTGAGTTGAGAGGTTTTCTATAGCTATGATATCTGGATAGGCTAGATAGCTAAACGTGGCTTTGTCGGCCCTCGATCACGAGGAGGCGTAGGTGATAACGGGTGATAACAATCACCACTACCAAACTACTCTTTTCGGAGCCTTACCTTTTTAGAACTTGCTTAGACTCGTGGTGATTTATACAGAGAGACCAGAAGGGCTGTCACTACCTTCTTGGCTATCACAATCCATCCGAGCGACAAGCGGCAAATCTTTTGACAAGAATAACCTAGACACCACGTCTACGCTATGCTTATTACTCTAAGCTGCGATCAAAAGCTAGAGCACTCTACTAGAAGTAAGTAAATTACTTAAAGTAAAGCAATATACCAATGAAGACAGTGAATAGCTATTATACTAAACCAGATATGCGAACTATAGAAGAACTTAGGATATATTACTTACTAGAAGAAGTACACCCTCAGAGATACACCTTGGAGGAGATTCCCGACAGATCCGGGGCTTCCTCCCGAAGACTTCTCTCTCTCTCACTCTCTACTGATACACTAAAGGAGCAGGGCTTCGCCTACTACATAGGAGTGGAGATCTTCCTTGTGGTCATGTCTTGGAAGTGAAGGGGTAGGGGGTATTTATAGCCCCAGGGTGGAGTAGGGGCTACTCCGGCGCCATGTCATCGATCCGCGTGATCCCACCTCGTAGCCCTTGGATAAACCGCCTTAGAATCAACTACCGGATGAAATAATCACGTGGACAATGTGGTAGGCGTGGGGGGACGTCGGTGGCCAAATGGGCCATGATCGGCCGACCATGGTCCATGACACGTGGGCCACCCCACAGTCTTTGGGAATGTTGGCCCCAGCAATCGGTTTACGTGTCTTGAGTCCCGAACTTGCCGTGACATCTATTTTGTACCACTATGATCCATGTGGCGTCTTGATGGACCAATCGGGTGCCTTCTTTTGTTTTCCCACGGATTAGTGACGTGGAAGGTCGCGTTGGAAGAGTTTGGGCCTAAGGTCTATGGTCGGCCGATGCAGGTCCATTGGGCCACGGCCTTCTCCAACTCTTCTAGAAGGTGTCCCCACATGTCGGGATGTCTCGGGATGAAATGGTCATGCATCGGCCGATGTAGGTCTTGTGGCCAAATGACTTCAAATTTTGTGTGGAAGCATCCTAGAACATGGAGATCATGATGGTCATGTCAATTTGTCCATTGGTCATACTTGGAGTGTCGACGGATGATGACCAAATGTGTTATTTCAGCCAGTTTCCTCGGTTTCACATCTGCATACAAATAATGACATCTACATGTGGAACTAGGTTATTTGTACAAGAAATCATTATTTATATGTATGTTGGCTTCCAAAAGGGTAATGCGTTGTTGACGGTTTTGACTATGTAAAAACATGGTGTTTCTACCGTCAACAAGATCCCCCACACTTACATTTTTGCTTGTCCTCAAGCAAAGGAAGGAGGTTGAAGTAAACATAACACTTCTGAGATATTGAACTCTCATAAAAATTATTTCTGAACATTTCTTATGTGAGTGGGATATGTGGCTTTGTCTAGCATAAATCCTTGAGGAATTGGGAAATGGAGCAGTTCAAAGCTAATCATCTTCCTTATTCACATCTTAGTACTTGGAGTTTTTTTAATATACATTGAAAAATAAGATCACATAGATCACTTATACTCCTCAATTGGGTACTCTCAAGTCACTCAATGGTGTATAGATCCTCACCAAGGCCTAGCGTAAAAAATGCCCTTTGTGTTTCATCCTTTTTACTACAAAGGTCTATGTGGAGCTAAGGTGGGGATAAACATGTTTTCTTACTTTGCATTGCATATTTTGTACAGTCAAAACTAGGATCCTAGGAGAACAACATCATGCTCTTAGATCAAGAATGTGCATGTGTGTGTGTGGATGATTTTTGTTTTGCTCCGTTTTTACATATGATCTCTCCTTCTACTTTATTATATTTGAGACATAGCTATCATAAATATATATACCTCTTTTTTTTTTTTTTGAAGAGGTGGGTTCTACTCACCCTCGGACTTGTGTCCATTATTTCCTCTCTTTAAATATTTTTGCATAGCTCATGTCTCTTTTGATCATCTATTTATGTAAAGAGATCACATTTAAATCATAGAGCAACTTTAATGGTGGGACTGGGAAAAAGCATGTGGTGCGTACTTACGGTGTAGAAGCGGCATATTGATATGGAGTGTATGTGATCTTGATCTTGGGAGCATGATATGATTCTCAACAAGGGTCACTTGGTTTGCCACAACTCAATACAACTAGCAAGTAGCTTAAATGAGCTTTGAATATGTAAGAGTAATGTATATGGCTTTGATAGGTATTTCATCATTGAGGAGTATGTGATACTATGGTTTTATGACATTTTATTAAAACAAATCTCAAGCACTTTAAATGAAAGAGGATGATGCATAAGCTTGAACTATATCACAAGTCACAATACCTTAGTCAATATGATATTTTTTCTAATAATATGTTCTTCCCACAAACATAAGTTTGCTCAAGAAATAAATCTTATGATAAGTTCTATCTTCAAAATGTCATGTAAATGTTACTTCATTAAAGTTTTATTTTTTTCAGGTGTTTCTTCTAGCTTTATTTTATTCAAACTTAGAAAAGTAACTAATTAAATACGAAATAAATATAAAAACAGAGAGGAGAAATATATCAAACCCCGGCGTGTGGATGTCTGGATCTTTGACAGTGGGTCCGAGGGGGTCCAAGGTGGCATCGGCCGATGCCACTTTTGGAGCTCCCCGCAAATCGGCCACCGTGGTTCTCCTCCTCTCATCGATGGATCTATTTTCTCTTGACCGTTTCCTTATTTTGAAAAGTTGTTGCATCGGCCGATGTCACTTTTGTGGCCGTTCGGGCTGAAATTTTTCTGGATGATCTTGGTGTGAAGGTGATCGGTATGGACGGGATTAAAGTATTTAGATCCTTAACTTGGCACGTCGGCCGTGCTCCCCCCACCGGCTTTTCGCGCGATGCGTGACACATCAATACAGAAACGTCAAGTGGGGGTGTCTGCTGGTGGGAAAACACCCGCCGGAACAAAAAATTCTTCATTAATTCTTCTTTTCTTTAGTCACATTTACAAAAAGGGAAAATTTAATCAAGCCAATATGTGAAAAAAGGGAAACCTATCCTAGTGCCTAACTTATTTGATTATGGGAGATTTATGGAGAAGGTGGCTCTAATGCCTCCTCATGGCCGGCAGCGTTAGCAAGGCAGCTTAAGTTTCGCACACATGCCGATGCGCAAAAGTGCGAAACTTATCCTCTAACTCCCAATGGCCCATATGAATCTCGGACCTTCTCTTCTAATTTTCTATTCTTCTCCCTAAGTGATGCCACGGCGCCTAGGAGACGATCTACTTCTTCTTTCGATCTTCATCTTCAAATTGCCACCTAGCGGACCGTTGATAGATGGTGGGTCGCTTGTCCGCCCGGACCGTCTTGGCGAGCCAAAGGAGGTCTTGCATTCCGCTCCTCGGATGTGGCGGTGGCTGCACCACCTTCCCTAAGCCCACTCCTATTGCCACTACATGCCGATTTGTTGGAGTAGACGGCGTGTAGGACAAGGAGAGGCTTGGGATGCTTCCTGGTGGGGTGTGCAGTCTGGAGAGGTTGATGGCGGTACCGAGGTGCAAGTTGGCCCGTCGTTGGCCGTCTTGGAGTCGTCGGACGTGGCTTGGACACCCCCGACGTGGTGAGAGGATTCGGGGGACACCCCCAGTGCGGCCAAGGCGTCATGAGTGCGCATCGGCCGACCAAAGGGTCAAATCCACAGACACATCTGCGGGTGTCGGTGAACACACTGGTGGTGGCGAGCGGCGATCGGAGTCGCCTCAATGACTTCTCGCCATCGGATCACTAGGACCTTCTTTGGAGTGATCTCTCACTATGGTTGTGCTGAGATGGGATCTACCAAGGGTAAAGAAAGGGATTGTCGGATTGGGGGTGCCATTGGGATCTTTCCCTTATCGGTGTTCTTGGTTGGGGCCATGGATGGTTGAATGTGAATGCAAGGAGTCTTAAATGGCGGGAATGGAAGAAGGAAGTGTAGGAGTACAGAGGAGGAAGAGGAGCTTAAATAGAAATGGGTTCCAACATCTCTGGTTCAAATCCGGGTGAGGCGCTCCTCTAACCGAGATAAGGATGAAAGTTAACGTTAAGTGATCGTTTTGAGGCAAATGTACTTTGCATCGGCCGATGCACTAATTTTAGAGCTAGGCCTTCCCAACGTTCTAGTTGCTTTCTAGAAGGTTTCTAAAGGATGTTCCACCTATCCGTAGGCCCAAGGGCTTATGGTCACGCATCGGCGCGATCGGGCCTAACCCAACGAGTCGATCTGGATCTTTGGGGCGTCTTTTAGGGGCTCTTAGATGCACATTCCCCTAGCGCTTGGGTCCGAAGACCCAAACACCAGGTCGGCCGATGTGCCAAAATTGGTAAAAATGGCTCAAAAACAGGTGTAGTGAAAGTTAGGATCATGAAAGGGTATTATCTATATATATAATTTTTTTTTTTGAATTATTATTATGTACAAAATTGACAAGTTTATTTAAAAGCGGATCAGTGCGAGGCATAAGGTCTATCATGTCTACTTGGTTCAGGTAAAGAATGCTCATGAAAGACTTTAAGACGTTGACCATTTACCTTAAAGATGTTCCCCGTCGTCGTCCCGAAGTGTGATGGCTCCATGAGTTGAGGCATTGGCGACAAGGTATGGTCCTTCCCATTTGCTCTGAGCTTCCCATGCCCAATAAGCTTGAACCTTGAGTTGAACAAAAGGACCTTGTCGCCGGTGTAAACTCCTTTTGCTTGATCCTTTTGTCATGCCACCTTTTGGTTCTTTCCTTGTATATTCTGGCATTGTGATATGCTCTTTCCCTCCATTCTTCTAACTCACGAGATTTGCATTTTTCTATTCATCCTTGCGGCCCGTAGATCCATATTCCACCTTTTGATGGCCCAATGGGCTCTGAATTCCAACTCAACGGGCAAGTGGCAAGTCTTTCCGTATACAAGTTGGTATGGGGTCATACCAATTGGTGTCTTGTACGCGGTCCTATATGCCCAAAGTGCATCGGGTAACTTGCTCTTCCATGCTTTGTACCCATCTCGTTCTTGTCTTTTGCGGGATTTTCTTGATCTGTTTATTGGAAGTTTACGCTTGGCGCTTGTTTGTGGATGGTAGGGAGTCGCTACATTGTGCTTTATACCTTGTTGCTTCAAAAAGTTGCGGAACCCTCTATCGAGTGAAGTGAGTTCCTCCGTCACTTATCACCATTCTTGGAGTGCCAAATCTTGGGAAAATGATTTCATAGAACATCTTCCTTGGAAATGGCGGCATCTGCTTTTCGACGGTGTAGTGCCTCTACCCACTTGGATACATAATCCACTGCCACTAAGATGTGCTCATACCCTTGTGATTTGGGGAATGGTCCCATATAATCAATGCCCCAAGCGTCAAATAATTCAATCGAAGGTTGTTAGTGGCGGCATTGCATCACGGGTATTGATGTTCCGTGTCTTTGGCATCTTCCACATTTCTTCACAAAGTCTTGTGTGTCTTTGTACATTGTTGGCCAATAAAATCCACTTTGCGGATTTTGGCATGAGTTACGAATGCTCCATAATGGCCTCCATACTCTCCCCCCATGACATCTATCCATGATCTTGATTGCTTCATTCATTGGGACACATCTCCTTAATATTCCATCATTGCGAGACTCGATATAAGTATGGTTCATCCCGAGATGCACTCTACTTTCTGTATGAGTTTCTTCTTGTGCGCTCTGGGCGGCACACATAACTTTGTGACCATAAAATTAACAATATTTGCGTACCAGGGGGTTGGAGTGCGTGACCCGTAGGAGTGTATCATCTCGAAGGAAGTCGTTGATGGGCAAATCACGTGCGTCTTTAAAATGCATTCTAGACAAATGATCGGCAATGCGAAATTCTCTACTCCCTTTTTATCTTTTATTTCAAGATCAAATTCTTGGAGGAGTAGGATCCATCTTATTAAACGAGGTTTAGCATCTTTCTTAGTGAGCAAGTATTTTAGAGCAAAGATGGTCGGTGTAAATTATTACCTTTGCTCCTACTAAGTAAGATCTAAACTTGTCAATAACAAAAACAACGGCCAATAATTCTTTTTTCGGTAGTTGCATAGTTTAATTGTGGCCTGTTAAGGTTTTGCTAGCATATGAGATTGCATGATGTTTCTTATCCTTTGTTTGACCTAGAAACGGCACCGACAGCATAATCGCTAGCATCACACATTATCTCAAAAAAGGGAGAGTCAATCTGGGGGTTGTATGATTGGCGCGAGACAAGTGCTTTCTTAAGGTAGTAAAAGGCATCTAAGCACTCATCATTAAATTCAAAGGGGAGCATCTTTTGCAAGCAAGTTTGTTAATGGACGAGCTATTTGAGAAAAATCCTTTATAAAGCGTCTATAAAAACCTGCGTGGCCAAGAAAGCTACGAATCCCCTTGACATTTGTGGGAGGTGGAAGCTGCTCTATAACTTCTATCTTAGCTCTATCCACCTCTATACCACGTTCTGACACTCTATGCCCTAGCACTATGCCTTCCCGAACCATGAAATGGCATTTCTCCCAATTCAAGACTAAGTGTTTTTCTTCGCATCTTTGTAAGACTCGGTCGGGTTTTCTAAACAATCATTGAAGGTTTTCCCATAGACGGAAAAGTCGTCCATGAAAACTTCCATGATTTCTTCTATCATTTCGGAGAATATGGACATCATGCATCTTTGAAAGGAAGCGGGGGCATTGCATAGGCCGAAAGACATTCGTCTATATGCATATGTCCCATAGGGACATGTAAAAAGTGGTTTTACTCGGTCATCGGGGATGGATAGGTATTTGGTGGTATCCCGAATAACCATCAAGAAAGCAAAAGAAAGAGTGTTTGGCAAGCCGTTCCAACATTTCATCAATGAATGGCAACGGGAAGTGATCTTTCTTAGTGGCTTTATTGAGTTTTCGGTAGTCTATGCACATTCTCCATCCTGTGACAGTTCGTTGAGGAATTAGTTCATTTTTCTCATTTTTGACTACTGTCATTCCTCCCTTCTTTGGTACTACTTGCACGGGGCTTACCCATTCGCTATTAGGTACTGGATAGATTATGCCCGCATGTAGTAATTTCAAGACCTCTTTCTTAACTACCTCTCTCATTGCATTATTTAGCCTTCTTTGAGGCTCCCTAGAGGGTGCAAATTCAGGGTCTATTGGAATGCGATGGGTGCAGAGAGCGGGGACTAATTCCCTTGAGATCCCGGAGAGAGTAGCCTAAGGCAGTTGATGTTTTTCTAAAATGGTGAGGAGTTTAAAGGTTTCCTCCATGAGAAAGTGTATCGCTAATGATTACGGGGGGGCCTCTCGGTCACCATTGAGAAAAGCGTATTTGAGTCCGGAGGGAAGGGGTTTGAGTTCGATTGGAGGTTTTGGTGGTGGCTCGGACTCTTCTAGGCTTATTGGTTCTTACGGGTCACTTCTTCTGAATGAAGTCTTCGAGAGCTCTTCAGTTGGGCTGAGGCGCTTCTAGGAGAGTTGTAGCCATCACTTCCTCCATTGGATCAGGGCTCGGGATATGGCTCTAGTTTGGTGTTTGTAGAATTAAGAAATGGGACTGAGAGCTTAATGCTTTTTCGAGGCTGATATCTAGGCTCCCTTCATGATATTTGGCAAGGAATTTCATGAGCGGGTGCCCAATCAACGGTCGAATTCCTCTATATCAAAGATGTAGAAGTTAAAGAGGATCGAAATTTTGTTGATTATGGTTGCAATATTTTGTGCGATCCCGCGACTAGCAACCAATTGTCCGGATGGTAGTTTTAAAAATTTATTGGTTGAGCATAGGGGTTTGTTACCTAGGAGGACATCGGCCAAAGATTTTGACATGATGCACACTCAAGCTGCGGGATCATAGAGGGAGTCTAAGGCTGTTCTATTGATAGAGCATTGTATGGTTGTGGCAAATGAAAGAAGTTGAATTACTTGAGACGTACTTTACGCTTCCTCAAACCACTCGGAGCTCATAATAGATGAAAGCTCTTGAACCGTCTCCTTGAGGTAGCATTCCTCAAGTTGAGCCGCTATGTGTAGGTTCGAAGCTTTTCTAGCGAAAGACTTCTTACGCAGGTTGATTCGAGGTGTTTCCAAAATCGGAAAACAAGTCATCCTCGATATCATAGAGAAAGTTTGGGGATTGAGTTTCCTCTTCCCCTATTGGTAGTTTAGGTTCGGGCTTGATGGCTGGTTCTTGAGATGATGAGGTTTGTAGGTTCAGCTATCGAGGGTCTATTTCTAATTTGGGGATAGGTTCCTCCTCTAGAGCTTCATCATAGGCGTTAGTGTAGGGGTGTTCTCCAAAATTTTGGCGAGCATCTGCTTTCCCTCACTAACGGGGGAGGTACAAAAATGCACCCCTGAAGCATTATCAAGGAGTTGGGTGATTCCTTGTTAAGACCGCAATAGAATTGTTGCAATAATCTTTGGGTCGGAAATACCAAGGTCGGGGCGGATGATGCTAAATCGGTGATCTGAGCCCAGGCTATGCCCGGAGGTTCCTTCTTCATTTGTTTGAATACTAGGACCTCCATTCGAAGATTGACGACACGGGTAATTGGGAAAAAGGCAAGACAAAACTTGCTTTGAAGCTTTTTCCCATTCCCCTCCTACACTTTCTACGAATCGAGCATACCATCGCTTGGCTCTTCCGTTAATGAGAACGGAAAGAGTTTCCATCGAAGGGTATCTCGTGTCATGCCCCCGATGTGGACACGGGAACACAATTGCTCGAATTCACGCAAGTGCGTGTAGGGGCTTTCATCTTCATCCCCGAGAAAAGGATTTCTCTGAACCATTGCTATGAGACTTGGGCTGAAGCTCATAACGAACTGCCAAAATGGCTTTAGATGATTGTGGCGGCTCAATCTTGCGCCCGTTGGAGCCGCGAATTCAAAGATAGGTGTTGAATCCATGGTTTAAAAATTAAATAAAAAAGAAAGAAAAAGAAAAGATAATTTGGACGACCGATTCTAGTTAAGACAACTACCGTTCCCGGCAACGGCGCCGGAAAAGCTTGTTGGCAGGTTCTTTAGTGTTACCACTAAAGGGGCGATACACCTAAGTATGGCAGCGGTAAACCGCAAGCGCCGCGGTTGTCGGTGTAGCTTTTCACGGGGTATTCGGTATCGATTTCCACGAGGCGTGAAGTGAACTAACAAAGAATCAAGACTCGTCCTATGATGACACAAGGTGTGTATTTGGTAGTTGAGTTGAGAGGTTTTCTATAGCTATGATATCCGGATAGGCTAGATAGCTAAACGTGGCTTTAATCGACCCTCGATCACGGAGGCGATAGGTGATAACTGGTGATAACAATCACCACTACCAAACTACTCTTTTCTTTGGAGCCTTACCTTTTAGAACTTGCTTAGACTCGTGGGTGATTTATACGAGAGACCGGAAGGGCTGTCACTACCTTCTTGGCTATCACAATCCATCCGGCGAGCACAAGCGGCAAATCTTGACAAGAATAACCTAGACACCACGCGTCTACGCTATGCTTATTACTCTAATCTGCGATCAAAAGCTAGAGCACTCTACTAGAAGTAAGTAAATTACTTAAAGTAAAGCAATATACCAATGAAGACGAGTGAATAGCTATTATACTAAACCGGATATGCGAACTATAGAAGAACTTAGGATATATTACTTACTAGAAGAAGTACACCCTCGGAGATACACCTTGGAGGAGATTCCCAACGGATCGGGCTTCCTCCCAAGACTTCTCTCTCTCTCACTCTCTCTGATACACTAAAGGAGCGGGGCTTCGCCTACTACATAGGAGTGGAGATCTTCCTTGTGGTCATGTCTTGGAAGTGAAGGGGTAGGGGGGTATTTATAGCCCCAGGGGTGGAGTAGGGGCTACTCGGCGCCATGTCATCGATCCGCGTGATCCCACCTCGTAGCCCTTGGATAAACCGCCTTAGAATCAACGGCCGGATGAAATAATCACGTGGACAATGTGGTAGGCGTGGGGGGGCGTCGGTGGCCAAATGGGCCCACGATCGGCCGACCATGGTCCATGACACAATGGGCCACCCCCGGTCTTTGGGAATGTTGGCCCCTTTGTCGGTTTAAATGTCTTGAGTCCGAACTTGCCGTGACATCTGTTTTGTACCACTATGATCCATGTGGCGTCTTGATGGACCAATCGGGTGCCTTCTTTTGTTTTTCCCGCGGATTAGTGGCGTGGAAGGTCGCGTTGGAAGAGTTTGGGCCTAAGGTCTATGGTCGGGCGATGCAGGGTCCATTGGGCCCCGGCCTTCTCCAACTCTTCTAGAAGGTGTCCCCACATGTCGGGATGTCTCGGGATGAAATGGTCATGCATCGGCCGATGTAGGTCTTGTGGCCAAATGACTTCAAATTTTGTGTGGAAGCATCCTAGAACATGGAGATCATGATGGTCATGTCAATTTGTCCATTGGTCATACTTGGGTGTCGACCGGATGATGACCAAATGTGTTATTTCAGCCGGATTTCCTCGGTTTCACATCTGCATACAAATAATGACATCTACATGTGGAACTAAGTTATTTGTACAAGAAATCATTATTTATATGTATGTTGGCTTCCAAAAAGGGTACGTTGTTGGCGGTTTTGACTATGTAAAAACATGGTGTTTCTACCATCAACGGATGGAATAGTAGCAAAAGGTAGGTTAACTATAGCGAAGAAGAAGTGGGTTTAATAGCACAATGACTATTATAAGTTTATTTTGCTATACTTCATACATAATGATTTACATACATGGAAATTTGTCGGAAGCCCGACAATATTGATGTTGCATAGATAAACTATGTCTTTGTGGTACTGCATACTAGGTCCTCAATTTTAAGACATCTGTTTTTACTCGTGTGGCTTTCCTTTACAAAGAATTTGTGAGCATTAGATTCATAGCAACGGGCAAAAGCCATATGGTTGAACCTCTGTTGCCAAAGTATATTTGCGAAATTAGCTTTTTCTCATATATATCGTATCCATGCGTTAGTTACATGTCTTCTTTAGAGGTAGTCAAACCATTTTTATTCCATTTATTTCCAACCGAATCGATAATTTTGGTGAGTCGATCCTCGCTGTTGCTTGTGTTTGTGTTATGCGTGATTCTCATGGTTGCAAAAATAGAATCTTGTGTTTCACGGCACGGGACACAAATAGCTATATTTAATTCTATTGTTGCATACATGCCTTTCTTGTTTTACATCGGCCTGATGCATCATGCATGTTAAGATGAAAATTATTTACATACTAATTCGAGGATTGTAATGTGCTATGACGACCTACATTCTCTACCATTTATAACATACTTTTAATTTGGTTCTATGCGGGTAGATCCGTTGCTTGGTACTGCTTGAAAAAAATGGCTCGTGCAATGCAAAGATGGTAAAGAGATAGCTAAAAAATCCCTAGAAGTGTTTCGTCTCCATTTGTGAACTTGCGCAATCGGGGTTATGTGGGTGTGGGATGCTTCATGGTCTACTTTTTTGTATGCAATGAAAGAAAATTGGGCCCTAGATTTGTTTTTCAAGGACTTGATTACGTGCTCTGCCTAGCGACACTTTTGCTTCATCTTCATGACTACTACCTAACACGCTCCCTAAACTCAAGATTCTGTTTTTGCATTGAGTTGTCATGTGAGGGATGCCCCATGAATATGAACAATGGTATATTGTTTGCTTACCGAGATCAATGTATCCCCGTAATGTATTATATTTTGTATCAAGTGGGTCGTATCCATCCCGGCATTACCAATTGGAGTTGCAATGATTTCATGCCCGCATGACTTTATCACCGTTGTGGTTCGCTAGATTTAGGTTATGCAAGACCAAAATGCTTGTACCATCATGCGCATAGGGTGTGCCCTAAACACTTGTTGTGTTGAGGTGAAACCTGACTTAGCCCTTTCTGTATGATAGTTGTGTTCTCGCGTTTGGGACCTTAGCGATCACGGTTTGTATTTTTTTATGTATGCATAATATCAATGCTTTTGGTGGCACCCAACTCTATCACAAACCGGTAAGTTCATGTTATGCAAGAACAAGAACTACTATGACTGTCTCGGACTCTCGGTGCCATTACACACAATCGGTCCATTGTTTCCACAGTGGCGCAGCGCGTGCCCCCAGCACCCGGGTATATATATATCATATCGCCGTCGTCGCCTATCTTTGCCCGGCTCCTTCACTCCGCCTCTCCACTCCGCTCCGCACAGAGGCCTTCCCGTCGTCGTGCGCGCCGCCCGCGCTCCTAGCCTCTTCCCCGCCACGCGCCCGCCACTCCATTCCTCCTCGCCCTCTCCCCTCCCCCGCCGTCGAAGATGAATGCGGGGAGGTTACGCCCTCGGTTCCTCGTCCCGTGGAAACGGTGGTGAGGACTTCGCCAGTTCAACAAGGGCGTCCGACCGCCTCCACGGGTACAAAGCAAGGCATCCCAGCCGCCTCCACGGGGTACAAGCAAGGCATCCGGGCCGCCTCGTTGGGGAGGCGGTTGGAATCGCCTCGCTCACTAGTAACATGGAAACCTAGCGACGGTGACGCGAAGGAGTATCGTCGGGGGCTTAAGCGATGGAGGGAAAGAGGACATGCTGCCCAGATTCCTGCCTTCCTTGCCCCCGGAAGGGCGTCGTTGAGTCCTGCTTCCTCACGCTCGGAAGAGGCGTCGTCTAGGCGGCCTCGGCCGGGGAAGGCGGAGGCGAGCGGCGAAGGAGAAGTCCTCGGCGGCGGCGTCGAGGCAAGAGCCACGAAGCGGGCGGAGGCGATGGCGGAGGAGAAGTCCCGGCGGCGGCGTCGAGGCAAGGAGCCGAAAGGCTGGGCGGCGGCGAAGGAGATGGAAGCAAGATCGTCGTTGGCGCGGTACTAATGCCACATGATTCTAGATTTTTACAATCGACCATCGATTCTAGAATCTAGGGTATGTTTGGAAGCTACACGATTTTTTTCTCAAGGATTTTAGAATCCTCTTGGATCCAAACGGGGTCTTAATTAGTATACCGGTAGCCGGTTATACTACTAGTTTCAGGTTTGAGCTTACGGCAAATTGAGAAAACCCATTTTGGCTTGGCCAAGGCCAACTGTTTTGGCATACTTACGAGAATGGTAGTTCTCGGCGGCCGGTTTTGCCATTTTGGCATAGTTCACTTACATGCATGCTTTGTTTAAATTGAGAAAACCAATTTTGGCCACCTGTTTTGGCATAGATCCGTGAATATAATGGTAGTTATCTGGCCACCAGTTTTGGCATAGTTCACTTTGCATGCATGCATGCTTTATTTCACTACATCGGTTTCTCAATGACCAAATATATGAGCGATGCTTGTGATTTGACGATCGTGACTTGTTTTTTGTCGGAATGATCTCATCCGGATCCCTCGTATATATGTTCATCGCGAAGCTCCTTGAAGTTGTTTGGGGCTGTTGAGGATCTCATCAAGAGGAAGGCCGAGAGCGAAGACGAGAGGCAATGATGCATAGGCTCGCTTGCCGGTCCGTTGAGGCCGGTGTTGAGTACCGAGCGGGTGGCATGCCTACGATGCCGACAACACACTAAATAATGTGATTGATGTTATGCTTTGTCTTGACTTACTTTTGGTGATCATGCACTAGCTAGGGTAGTACTAAAACAATGTGATGATGCAAACTCGATGACTGGTTGTTCAGTTTGAGAAAATATATGATGACTAGAAGCTTGTACGCACAACTTGTTAACCACACATACATATGCCCATATGTAAGCGACTAATAAAAACCGGTTGCACAACGCGATTTTTTGAGAAGGAAATGTATTTATCTCAACGCATTACACCGGCCCATTTACAAACAGGGATCCACAAGAAAAGAAAAATTACGAGAGAAGTAGAAAGCTCTGCTCATCTTCCTCGCAGACCTTGTGAGATCCGTTCGTTACGCCGCCGGCCGCTTTCCAATCGTCGTCGGGCACGAGCCAAACTCCACCGGTGGAGGCCGCAGAGGAGGGCTTACTTCTAGGCGACAGTGCCTCCCAGGCGCATCGGCCAACTCTCGTACCCACGACGCATCCACACCAAAACCACGTCTGAACTCGAAAAACGGATGCACCATTGCATCAATCCGTCATTTGAACTTCCACAACGATTAATGGATTGTTCACAAGTTCCAACGGGCGCAACTCAACCATTCGCGACACAGGCAACCGTGCCGTTGGAGACCCCATCTACTTAAGAAGCGCCTTGTTTCTTCCCTCGGCAAAAAAACACGGAGAAATGAAGTCATCTCACGCGGAACTAGCGGCACCATGCCCGGAGACCGCGCACTTGCCGAGATGTGGTCGTCGCCGGCGACAGATACCCGGTTTACATCGACACGAAGGTCACGTGCGATGCCACGGTCATGGAGGACTTCATCAACGAAATCCGAGGTAACCGTGTCCAAAGTCCAAACGGTCGCGGGTATGCTCGTTGGCCTCGACTTCGGAGTGGAGGATTCTTCCTCCCAACGAGTTTGGAAAAGCGATTCAGGATCGCGCCCCCTACAAACTGTGTGTTGGCCATCGATGCCTTGTATATCAAGTGCACCAGCCGGGGCTGGTTACCCCAGTTTTGAACCACTTTCTTCAAGATGAGGGACATGTGTTCACTTTGGGGCGGCCATAGGCAGGACGTGGAACGCCTTGAAGTTGATGGGGGGTCCGCCTCTCAATCCACGCGACTTACAACTTATTGTGCCCGCTCTTGATGTTAACGAGTACAAGAATGCGGCGGGAACGGAGTGTCTCCCCTCGCTGGATACTCTAGCGTCGGGCGGTTCTACTGATTCCTCGTCGGAAGAAGAAGAAGAAGCGAGGAAGAAGGGCGACTTCATCGATCACCACCGATGGGGGACTTTCGGTTGTCGGCCCCGAATCGATTAACTACGCCCGGCATAGATGCCTTCTGTCCTTTGAGATTGCTAATCGGGTTCGGATCAAGCATGGTAAAAGAACATTCGGCTTTGGGTAATGTATTATATAGAACTTTTTGTCTTTATCCAATGTCCGTAGGTGAGATACTCTAGTTACCGACACATACCACTACCAATCGTCTACACTCATACAAACGTCGATCGAGGCGGGCATACGGTCCAATCGTCGTGCGTAACAATCCGTATATGTACGGACACTTTGTTGCTATAAACCGTCTCGACAAACGTCATGACCGTAATGGGCGTGATAGTTCTGGCGCGCTGTACGCCAGCGTGCGTATATTGACACGCGTCGCAATATTTCGAGCGTTACTGGACACTGTCGACCCGCGACGTCTCTACACTATCACGCCGTCAGTAAAACGGTTCGTGTATCGCGAACACCTGGTCATACAAATCGTCTCTAACAAAACGCTGCGTATCGACGCCGCGTGCGAGTTCTGGACGATGCACCCGCCACGCGTCCCCTTTTACGGTCAATATGCGCAATAGTTTCAAGCGGTATAGATGGTCGTTTTGACTAAATCGTCTATGTTCGCGGCCAGCGTCGTAACGTATGGATACGCAGGGGCGCTTTTAAAACGCGATCTGAATCTAAACGCGCGACTTTAATACACGTGACCGTTATAGACCCTTCACACATTCCAAGCGTCGTGAAGAGACGGCGTTAATGCGTAACACCGCAGAATCGGTATGCAGGGCGGGTGGCACCAAAGAGTGTTCGTATACAAACACACGTCTGAATTAGTGTTCGTATCCACGAGCGACCGGCTCCAAGAATGCGTCGATGCCTAAACGCATGTCTAAGATATGGTGAATCTTGCGCATTACACTTGGTTTGAAAAGGCATTCATTACAGGTAGCGGCGTCAGATCCGTAGAACGAAACGCAGCGTGCGAACGGAAAAATGCGTGGCGCCGGTTAGATGCGGCGTCTATAATTACCCTTATTTCGTGACGTTTTTTTGGGGTGGGACCGGGCCGACACCTATTATTGACGCCGCCCAAACCGCGGCGTCGGTAATATGACACGCTGACGCACGTTATAGCGGCGTCTCACGGGTGCACTTGGCATTAGCCTTTTTACATAGTGAAAAATGATAATCCTCTAAACCATACTCGCATAGGGACAATCAAGGAAGAGATGTTGAATAGTCTCATCCATATTACAGCCACAACATTTGAGGCTACCTTTCCAATTTTTCCTAGCGAGGTTATCTTTAGTTAAAACAACTCTCTTTTTGAAGAAGCCAAAGGAAAATCTTAATCTTTAGAGAAATTTTTAATTTCCAGATCATCTTATGTAGAAATGATGTTGATGTGTCAATAAGATGCATATAGAACGATCTAACAAAATATAACCCGAATTTGGTTAGGTTCAATTTAAAAGTATATGAGCCCTCAACCATCTCTACATGAGCAATCTGTGCTACTAGATTATGCCACTCAACCAGTTTATAATCCACCAAAGCCCTTCCGAAAGATACATTTAGGGGGCTTGTGTCCATGACCTTTACCACGATTGCATGAGGATCACGCACAATATTATAAAGTGATGGGTATTTAACTTTAAGTGGCACCACTCCTACCTAGTTGTCGCCCCGTAACCGAGTTTTTGGTTCCATCTAGTACTTTAAAGGAACCATTGGCTAGCACCTCATCTTTAATAAGGTTTGGCTTGTACTTGGGTGAGGGACTTGGATCTTAGATATTTGTTTGTCGACAAAGCTTGCCACATACCATCAGTGTTAAGCAAATTCAACAACCATTTCGCCAATAAACATTTATTTTGTAAATATAGATTTAGGATCCCAAGACCTCCTTGGTCCTTAGGGCGACACAAGATGTGCCATTTGACAAGTCTCGTACTTATGTTTCTTAGAAGATCCTTGCCGAAAAAAATCTTGATCTAAAATAATCAAGGTTTTTGAGTACCCCCTTAGGGATTTCAAAAAAAAGACATCATAAACATGGGTAGGCTACTAAGTACCGAATTGAGTAGGACAAGACGTCCCCATAAGAAAGGTACTTGGCTTTCCAACAAGAGAGTTTTTTTCTCAAAACGTTCTTCAACTTGTCTCCATTCGAGTTAAGTAGTTGTCTATGGTGTATTGGAACCCCAAAATATCTAAAGGGGTATTTGCCCGCGAAGATTTCGCTCTTGTGGAAATTCATTTTTAGCCCTAATAATTGCTCGAAAGCACAAAGAAAACGTTTTAGATTTTTTGCTTGTTCTAGGTCATGATCGAGAAAGATAATGGTGTCATCCGCATATTGCAAAATTGACAAAACCATCATCTAAAAGATGAGGGATTACGCCACTTATTTGACTATCGGCCTTTGCCCTATTAATGAGGAGAGCAAGCATATCGACCACAATGTTAAATAAGATAGGCGACATAAGATCTCCTTGCCGGAGTCCTCGTTTAGTCCGGAAGTAAGGACCCGGTTTCGTCATTAACCTTGATCCCCACACTTCCCCGGTGACCATTCTTCAATCCATCTACACCACTTTGGTGAAAACCTTTTCATGCATAGGGTCCGGAAGGAATGACCATTTCACTTTATCATAGGCCTTTTCAAAATCTACTTTAAAAATGACACCATTTTGTTTCTTAGTGTGCTACTCATGGATAGTTTCATGTAGAATGACTACTCCTTCCATGATATTCCTGCCTGGCATAAAGGCAGTTTGCGTAGGACTCCCATAGTTTTGGCTATGTTATTCGGTCTATTTGTGGCCACTTTTAAAATAAATTTTAAAGTCGACGTTTAGGACACAAATTGGTCTATATTGCTGAATTTTAGTAGCCACTTCAACTTTTCGAATTAGAGAAATAATCCCAAAATTCAAATTGTAGAGATTTAAATCTTCTCTATGAAAAATAAGAGAACAAGGCCATTAGGTCACCCTTAATCGAGTCCAAAACACTTCATAAAATTCCACAGGGGAATCCATCGGGGGCCCTGGAGCCTTGTTATGTTCGATTTGAAAAATAGCAGCTCTCTCACTTCAGATTTAGTGAAGTCGCTAATGAGTAAGTCATTTCCTTAGGAGATACTTGTGGAATATCCAAAATTTGATCTTCCAAAAGAGTAATCTCTAAGGCATTTGGAGAGCCAAAAGGTCTTTATAGTAATTAGTAATATGGCTTTTTGAGCTGGTCATCTCCAACAAGAACACCTTGATCATTTTCAAGTTTATAAATGCGTTGTTTTCGATGCTTTCCATTAGCCACTAGGTGAAAGAACCTTGTGTTATTATCCCCTTCTAAGAGAGTTTTGACTTTAGCTCTCTCATACCACTTGAGTTCTTCTTCCCTCAAGAGGAGCACCCGTCTTGATCGAACACAAATTGGTCGATCTCGCTTTCTTATCTAGATTATCTAGAAGATTCGAAGTCATTTCTTTCCTTTCTATAGGCCCCTGTTGTATGCATGGCCTAACCCCTGAGGTGTTGTCTGAGCCTACAGATCCTATTTTGCCACCTTTCTAATGGTGAAGCATCAGAGTTCTCAAATTGCCAAATGTTGACAACCATATCAAAAAAAAACCATCTCGAATCAAACAACCCCTCTCAAATTTGAAGGGTCGTTGTTCGATTTGATGAGTGGAAGCTCCGTGTTGAGGACCAGTGGGGTGTGGTCTGAAATATTTATATCTCTTGGTTGAATCGTAGAATGAGGAAATTTATCTTCCCAATCTATACTAACAAGAACTCTACCAGCTTTTTAAAGATTGGGTTGTCGCCTGGACCTGCTCAAGTATATTGGCGGCCCAACATAACTATCTCCTTGAGATCAAGAGACTCAATAACAACATTAAACAAAGTTGGCCATTTATAGTCGAAAATCCCGGAACTCTGGTCTTCCGGTCTTCTCATGATATTGAATTCCCCCACTATGAGATAAGGGAGTGTTTCTTTTGAGCATGTATTTACCAATTCCGCTAAAAAGGCTTGTTTGTTTTGCGTTTGTGCAGTCCATAGACTGCATAGAGCACAAACTTGAAGCCATCTGCTTTTTTATATCTCAAGGTAAATTTTACATAGAAATCTCCCTCATCGATGGCTCCAATATCAAAAATATTTAAATCTACACCAAGAAGGATTCCTCTAGATCTACCTTGTGGTGCCATACAATGCCAAAGGAACTCATGTCCTCCACACAAGTTTTTTCGAATATGGTCTACGAAAGAATCATGACCTGTTTGAAAAGAGTTATAAAATTAATCTGCTCCTCCTTAACTAACTAACCCACAAATCAGTGTTTAGCCAAGTGTTGACGGTAACCAACTACATTTCAAACACCGTCAACATACACCAAAACCACCTAGAGATAGGGGTTTTTAGACTAAAAATTCCATAGTTTTGGTGTATATTTGGTTCTTGTAGGTACAAGACAAGACATGTGCACTTTGGGCCAAAATACAAGGAAAAAAAGAATAAAAATACAATAAATAGAAAAAAGCCCACAAGTGACAAATGGCAAGACCAACCCAACTTACCTCGGCCAGCCACCAACTCGGGCTCTCCACGCCAACCAGGCCCAAGACAACGAAAAAACGATGACACGACAAAAATCGGGCGGAGGCCGGCCGCCAGGGTGCGCCCGCACCCCTGGGTGCGCCCCCCGCACCCATAATCCGGAGTGGGGCGGGCGGCGCGTGGCGGTTCATTCAATCCGGAGAAACGTCGGTGGCAAGCTTGACCAGTATTAAGTGAACCTCCAAACCGCCTATTCCCGGTCGGTTTGGACATTATGGTGGTGGTGGCTATTTTCCAAGGACCCCCTCTACTCAACCTATAAAAGGAAGGCTCCTACACCTCTCTCTCAACAACCATTCCAAGGAGAATTCAACACATTTGAGCAAGAGGAGTAGCTTAGCCTTCTTCCTACTTTGTAAATTCTAGAGAGTGAGAGAGGAAAAGCTAGAAGGAAACTTGGCTCCTTCTACTGGAGTTGTCGAGTAGCTTCGGTGATCCGCGGTTCCTAGGAGGTCGGAGTGCCGGACTTGTCGGCACCACGGCGCTTACCTCTACGGGCTTCTTACAATTTGGTGAGCAAGCTTGTGTTCATCTCTCGGCTTATTGTCTTTCCGATTACATTATCTTAACTTGTTATAGTCTTACGGGATCGGTAGATTGTCTCGTATGAGCGTTAGTTCTTGGTGAAGGAACTCTTTGACCGGGGAACCTTGGCCAACATCAAGAACTGTGACCAATAGTGCAAACGTGGTGTTTGGGCTAGCGTTCACCTACCTTTTGCGAAGCATCCCACGATCGTGAGGGTAGGCGCGGGGGTTGTGACAGCCTTGTCCATCCCTTGTAATCCCTCCACGTTCGGGTGTGACGTAGAGCTAATTGCCGGACTACTGTTTGGGCGGGCGGTGCCGGCAAGGAGATAACAACGCGAGAAATCACTGACCAGAAATCTAAGCCCATAGGGAGACCTCATTACTCGTAGAACCTAACCTTGCCTTGGGTAAACACAGGTCCAGGAAGCCCTCAACGCAACCGTCCTTGCGAATTATACGATACCCTGTTTATCACCGGGTGAAGTGCTACAACGGTATTTCCCGTGCGCTTGCGGACTAAGAAACACCAACACCAAGTCCACAAGACCTATGCTATTCCAAAGAAAACCCTTTCATTTGATCTTAATTGTCGAAGGTGTTTTTGGCTTTTTCGGGAGTCTGCCTTTATTTTGATTTTTGGCATTTGTATATTTGTTTTTATGATAGATAGGGAAAAGATCAATAATGTGATCATTCTCCATATCTTGCAAATTCTTATTTAGATTACCACAGGCATGGCTGAGAACTGCGTCAAGTCTACTTTCTCTCTCATCATCGCTCTCAACTTGTAAGTAATTAGATCTTTGTTAAGAATCCGCCGTAGAACCGCAAACCACCGAGCACACAAGAAGGCACAAAGAGAATGTTGGGAGGAATGGAGGCTCTCTTTTATGGAGTCACTTTTATGGATGCTCTTTACAATGGGGGCTAGCCCCTATTTATAGGGAGAGGCCATGGGTAGCACTCTCCAAATATCTCCTCTAGATATTTCCTCCCTAGACATGTCCACTACACTCTTAGAGTCTTCTCATGTACACTAGAGTCCCACTAGAATCCACCATACTCTAGACTCTTCTCTTATTCCCTAGAGTGCTGGATATTTTCCTCCTTGCTTTGAGATTAACCCACACACATGATTTCACAACACTCCCCCTTGGGTGAATCGCACATGTGTACATGCCTCGTTAAAAACTCCTGCCAAAAACCCAGTGGGAAAAAAGGGTAGGAGAAAAGAGTACATTCACACGCGCCAACAATGTTTGCACCTGTCGCCTCGTTAAAAATCTTGCATGAGAAAACCCAGTGGGAAAAACTCACCAAGGGAAAAAAGAGTACAACAGTTGATGCTTCAGTCGGTCTTCGAGACCGACTCGTGATCTTCAGGATCACGACCATGAGCTATGTTCTTGGGGGTATGTCTCCCCCTGAACCCTGCAACTCTCTGAGCCACCTCGTGTTAATTCCATGGACACACTTATAGAAACTAGAGGTGGGTAGGGACTTGGTGAACAGGTCTGCAAGATTTTCATATGATCTTGCTTGCAGGATCTTTATTTTCCCGCTCTTCTAGAGCTCATGGGGATTAAAGAACTTTGGAGCAATATGCTTCATGAGATTGCTCTTCACATAGCCCGTGTGCATCTGTGCAAAGCCTCGCTTTGTGCCATATTTATTCCTCTTCAGGAATAAGACCTGCCTGCATCCTTCAGGGATGTCTTCTAGAAGTGTTGGAACTGCAGGCCTAATAACCTCTCTTTAAGCGAGCGCTACTCTGCCTTAGTTGCTGCTACCATTTTGTCCCAATCTGAGTGCTTCTGGCACTCTGCCATGGATTTTTGTTTAGGATCCGGACCCATTGAATTAGCAATTATGAGGCAATATATGTCGACAATAGTGGTCTTTCTTATGATTCTCCGTCTCCACATAATTAATGGCAACCTTATCATCCCACTCATCGTGATTTCCCATAACGATTGAGCTGGGGCGTTCCGATCCACCAATGTGATATTGAGCGCGCGCCGCATGGTGGTTTCCATCTTCAGGATGGGGTCCTTCAGGGACCAACTCGGCTTCAGGTCGAGCCGCCACTTCAGGGGCGTTCTCAACTTCAGGTTGAGCATCTTCAACTGATTCCTTAAGTGATGCAAGCGGATCGAGAACTTGTCTCTGCGGATGTCTCCGCTGACACTTGTCTGAGCACCCGGAGGTCTCCCCCTCAACCTAAGATCGGGCAGAGACGATAGAGCTGTAACCTTCTGGGCTCCCTATACTCTCTCTGGTGCATTTACTACAGGTGAATGCAACATTGCCACTTTTTTGATCATTGAAGGTATTTGGCAGCTTATTTGCAACAATTTGCAATCCTCTAAACTTCTGGTTCAGACTGACTAGTGTGTGAGTCTAATGAATTTCATCATGCAATTTCTCGGCATTCTTCAAGATGCCTATCTCCCCCTAATGCTGGGAAATGCAGTCAGCATACCGAGCCTTATGAAGATCCCCTATTCATAGGCTCATATATCCCAACTTCTGGTGGGGCCTTTTATGGTGTGTGCTGATGTGGTGGTACTAGCACAGATACCACATAACTAATTATACGCAGATGGGAAATACATGCTCCTCTCTCACGCACTAGCTATAAAAAGGGGGGTATGCAGTTGGCTTGAGACTTGTGGAAAGACCAACGTTCATAACTTGTGGAAAATGTCACAAAGGCTCTTCGGGAGCATGCATGACCATTCAACACATTGCAAATGCTCTTCAGGAGCATGAATGGTCAAATTCCACAAGTACATTTGGACATTGCATTGTGACTATGATATCTTTAGGATTACAAGTCCCTATATATCAAAGTCACCATCGACAAGGTCATCCTCACATACGTCCTTTCAGACACCTTTGTCATTTGTGTTGACAAGCATGTTGTCGTGTTCCTGAGCTTCAGGCTCAGTGGTGAAGTGAGGATTTTGTTGACTCTTCCTATCGTTGCTTCTGGAAGGACTTTGGTAGAGCTCAACTAGGTGTTTCGGGGCATGACAATTCGCGAGACCAATGTTCCGTGCCACCACATCTAGAACAACGATCATGCCGTTTAGATGTTTCACATATGACCTTTTTGGATTCGCTTTTACCCTTGGGCTTTTCCTTTCCTTTGAATATGACACCTCTTTTTCCCTCCCATTTTCCCTTTTCATGGCCTTTGTAGTTGCGAGAATCCTTAGCAACGCTAGCATGTGCTTCGAGGCACAATGGTGAATCTAATAGGTTTTGGGCAAAATGATTGTTGAGTTCATTCTCGTTGTTCTCGCAATCAATAGTACCCTTATCGACTCATAGTACTTTGAATACTTAATGCATTGCCGATGTAGTACTATGTTGCCGAGTGGGAAGATAGAAAGAGTTTTCTCGATCATATCTCTGCGTCGATGATCTTACGGTCACACAGACGCAGTCTTGACACAATCCCTTGCAAGCGTAGTCATACACCGCTACAGACGTATAGTCTTTGAAGCGTAAGGCGATCCAGTCCTGATGTGCTTTGGAGAGCACAATCGACTTTTGCTGGCTAAAGCGGTCCTTTAGGGACTTCCATATAACTAGTGGATCGTCCTCCTTCATATACTCAGACTTCGTGTCGGGTGTAAATGGTGTTGCAAAAACTGCAACGCCTCTGCTTTATCAGATTGTGTCCATTCATCCTTGCCAGCTACTGTGTAGAAAGCAATGGTATGATCGAGGCCCATGCTATCGATTTTATCTCGACATGAATAGCCCAAGTAAGATAGTTCTTTGCCATCCATGGCTAGCTCAGGTAATTCCTTCTTCACAATGTCCAACATACCTGCGTAATCAATGCGCAGGACCAGGTGAATGTCGGTTGTGCATTATCTTCAGGATTACGACTATATGTAATCTTCGAGATTACATTCGTATGCGCCTTCGTGACTTCTTTTCCCCAAATGTCTCATACATATAATCTTCGAGGATTATATGCGGTTCATAACAAATATAATCTTGCATATAATATAAATCTAACACACTTAAGTAAATGCAAGAAAGTAAATTACAACGCATAGTAAAGTAATGCATATTAATATAAAGTTGCAATAAATAATCATGCCTTGTAAGGACTTCGTGCCTTAACAAGTTTTCCGTGCTTGAGGTCGCAAAATGGCATGATGAGGTAACGACTTCTCGCCGTATATATTTGATCCATGATCCTTACTTTGATCAAAGTTTCATGAGCATACAAGGCTTCAGGCCTCGTTTGTTCGGTGGGCTTCGGCCACCCCATTATATAGTTTAGCGCCCATGGATTAAAGCAAATATGCTTTCAATCGTAATCTTCGTGATCACGATCGGGAGTAATCTTCGGGATCACGATCGGGGAGTAATCTTCAGGATTACTCTATTACCTAATACCAAAGGGTATTAATTGCACAAAATATTAATGTAATATGCAGGAATTAAAAGTGCAATATGGAAATAAATAGTCATCATAATAATAACATAAAGAAATAAGGTGGACTTGGGGCCACACTCGCCTCATAACCTTTGGTCCGCATATTATAATGGTCTACGGGCCATGAATGTTGTGCGGACTTCAGGCCGCATTGTAACACCCGGAAATTTTCAATTTTATAAATAGGGTCAAAATGATTTAATTATGTATTTTATGGTGCATGGACATAGGAAAAATAATAATTTTCTAAAAATAAAATTAAATCTAAGGTTAGACACATGATGGTGCATTCATGCTGCCTGCATTTTTATTTTTATATTGTTTGCTTGATTTAAAGTTCAAAAGAATTAATAGCTTTTGATTTTAACTTGGAAAACTGAATTATAAATTTGAAAAGTAATTCTTTTCCTCTCTCTCGCTCTTTCTCAATTCTGGCCCATGGCCCAGTCGGCCTGGCCTCTTCTATTTTCTTTTGGCCCGAGCAGCCCTGCAGCTCAGGTTGGCCCAAGAGGCAGTTTTTCTTTGCCTCCAGCCCGAGCCCGAGCGGCTTTTTCCTTTTGCCCGCGTGCCATTTCTCCTCTTGGGCCGGCCCGTTAGAAACAGCAGCGGCAGCAGCCAGCCCATCGTGCTCCCCTACCTCCAGCTTCCCAATCAGAGTCGCTCCCCAATCCGACAACGCCGGCGTTCCTTGACCGAGCCGAGTCTCACGAACCGGCCAACCGATCCGCTCTGCGCGACCTGGACCGCCAAATCCCGCGTTCCTCGCGCACTCGAGGACCGAGGCATCGAAGAACCCCAGCCGCCCCTCTCTTCCCGGCCTCGATCCTTAGCTCTCGGACATGCCGCCTTGGACGCCGCAGCCGAGTCCTCCACGGCTCAATCCCCTCTCCTTTTTGCCTGCATAAGCCGAAGCCACCCCTCACTCTCTTTTCCCCAACTCCAGCGCCGCCTTTCGCCAGCCAGAGGACACCGAGTAGCTGCCGCTCACCATCATCGAGAGCCCCACCGCCGCCGAGCTCGGGAGCTGCCCTCCCGTCGCCTCGCCGTCGATTATCTATGTTGTCGTCGGGTCCTGAAGAGCCGTAAGAATTTCCCAAAACAAATCCCCAATCAATTTCTGCTTCCTTTTCCACACACACGGTTGCTCGATGTCGCAGAACGCCGCCGTCAGCCGTTCGCCATCCTCGCGCCATCTCCTGTCGATTCAACGAGTCGGTGAGCGCGCCTTGTTTCCCTTTTACCTCCCCATGTCATCAATGTTCAAAATAGTGGCCGATTTGGTCAATTCCCGTGATGCACCGGCGAACCCCATCTCCGCCGGCCTTGGTTGCCGATGCGCGATTAGCGTGCTCCGGCGTCCTCTTAGCCGGAACGAGATCTTCATCGCGTCCTCGTTCCTTTTGTGCACGCGTTTCGTCGTTTCGTGGCCTATAGGGGCTCGTGCCCTGCTCGCCGGCGAAGTCGCCACCGCGGGCAGCGACGGCGCCGCCAATGGGATCCTGTTCCCGACCGGATTTCCCTCCACCTTCTTTTTGTTTTAATCTGAGCAGTTCATCGCGGGATCAACGCCCAGCAGTGGCCGATACCCTTTCGCTCTGTCACCTTGCAGATAGAACCCTGGAATCATTAAAGTTTCACAGTCGCGACCTATGCGCATTCAAAGATCCCGTTTTCCTCTCTGGGAAGCGTATTTTCTGTTTTCAGTTGTTCAATTTCCGTTTTCCAGTATTTACAAAATTGCCACTATCTTTAAATGCCTATAACTTTCACGTTTTAACTCCAAATTGATCCGCTCAACTTTCGTTAGATTCGTTATTCGATTCTCTGCCCGTTAGTATAATTTTTCAGTAATTTTAAGACAGTTAATTTTCATAGTTAGAATTAATTAATTATTCTTCTATAGAAAATCTTGTAAAATCCATAACTTATTCGTCTTAGCTCCGATTTTCGTGATCTTTACGTCTATGTGATCATAGCGATGCGTAGATCAGTGTTACAAACCTTTTATATCGTTTTATCACTGTTGGTGTACTGTTCTAATATAGTCTTGTTTTCTTCGTGCATGATTGTCTTTGGATGCTTGTATGTTGAAGTATTATCGAGTTTAGACGGTGGGCGTGCCGGTGATCGGGAGCAGATATCTTGAGGATCAGAAATTTCAGCAGGACTTTGGGAATCAAGGCAAGTATAGTTTGGGAATTTCTAGCTCATTATTACCATCATCTTATGACTTAATTAATATTTATGCTATAAATGATAAAATGGTAACAATTTAACCACATAAGATCTTATCTGTAAGTGATGTATCCGGGACTTACAGTTAAACTGTGGGGGTTATATGGATCTGACATTAGTTCCTCAAAGATCATTTTTCTAGCGAGTTTGGAGGAAGTGCCGAATTGGGTATAGTCTGCCCCCTGTCCACATATATGTGTATAGGCTATGGTCGTTGTGCCATATAGGAAGGGTGGGTTCTATATCGGCGACTTAGCGGCCCCACTTGTTAGACGAACCTTTCGGTTGTACTGGGCCTTGCAAACCCATGCATTTAGGAATCACGACTCACAGTGAATGTGTACACCTCTGCGCAGAGTTTGAAAAACTAGTATACTAGCCTTGCTCAAGGACACGAGCGGCCTTGGACCATTTACATTAAAGATGATGACTCTTATATTGTTATTATTGTTCACTAATATTTATCACTTGTGCATATTTATTATTATGTTATAATGGTCATGATTTTATGGGAAAGTTACTACCATGCTATACTTGTTAGTTCGACATGGACTCACCCTTGCTATTTCCCCAACCTCGCCTCGGATCAAGGATGGAATGAGGACTACCGCCCGTAAGTATTACACTTGTGGTCAACCAGTCGGCGTATTTCGATCTTGGAGCTTCCGCATGAGAGTTGGAATTAGTTTCTTTTCTTTGGAGATTTCGTTTTGAATCTATGTAATAAGCATTGTGATGATACATTCCAACAATTTGTCACCCTATGTGTGTTTTACGCTTTTGGGCACATTTAAGGTTTTATGTATCCAATTTTGTTCTTAAAAATTGGGTATGACACGCATGACATAGTGGACTTCTAGCCACTGTCATTTTGATTGATTTAAGACCATATTAATATCGCGACTTCTGGTCGCTAGTGTGCGACCAAGTATTCATGTGGCATTGATGCCCATGCGTAATCTTTAGGATTACGACTTATGCGTAGTCTTCGTGGACTATACAATTTTCCCGAGCGTAATCTTAAGGACTACGAAGCAACTTGCAATTTAAATTTATAATATAAATTGTAATAAAGTAAAGGCACAGGAATTAAATAAATGCAATAAATAAATTGCAGTAAATAAATAAGTAAATAATAATAATAAAAATAGTAAAAGCACATGAATGTAGTGGCCTTTCGGCCACTCATCCGCATGGGTTTCGAGGCCATACATGATGCTATATTGGAAAGGCTTACGTAGCTTCTCAAAGCTAATTACGTCCGTTTTGTATATTTATTTTTTTCTCATTTCCTTCTTCTAGAAGGAACGTGGGGGAACAACATCATGCCTGTCGATCCAGTGGCGGTGGCTTGGTCGAGTGGGGACCCGGCGCTCCTATACCTCGGGGCGTAGCGCGCATACACGGTCTGCGAGGACCGGGCAGCGGCGGTCACTACTAGGCCCTATGTGCGGCACGCGGCTCTCCCGGGCCGACGGCCGGTGAGTCTGCACAACATCTGCGGGATCTTTGGTGACTCTGTTTGCTTGCGTTAATAGGACGGCGCTAGCCAACTCTGTTCGTCTCCAGGACGACAAAATATTCTTTGTAATAAAGTAAGGATGCGAAATAAATGCAATAAATTGATGTGATCAAATAAATAACAGTAACATAAATAATAAAGCAGAGAAAATATAGTGGACTTCGGGCCACTGATATTTCGTAGACTTTGAGCCGCGCTGAGGCCACACCGAGGGCTGGAAGGCGGGGTTGAAGGCTCCCACGTGCACCATTATGCCGCGATATGTCCGATCCTCATGCCTTCGGGGCAGAGGAGGCCTAATCTCCCTGTCTTCAGGACGGAGATGGCTGATCTGCTTGCCTTCAGGGCAGCAGGTATATTTCTTAGTGGGCGGAGGCAGGGCCATCCTAGCACCACCTACATTCGTCTTGGCGAGCAGAGGCAGGCGCAGCCATCCTAGCATCGCCTAGTGAGCGGAGGCGAGCCATCCTAGCATCACCGGTGGGCGGAGCAGAGCCATCCTAGCACCACCTGCATTCATCTTGGTGAGCGGAGGCAGAGCCATCCTGGCATCACCTTGGTGGGCTGAGGCAGAGCCATCCTAGCGCCACCTATGTTCTTGGCGAGTGGAGGCAGAGCCATCCTAGCATCGCCGGGCGAGCGAAAGCGCATCATCCTAGCGTCACCATGGGTCGTTTCCGGCGGTGGACGGCGACGACGGCAGGGGCCGCCTTCATGTTCTTTGGGGCGTTGCCGATGCGCCCAACGATCCAACAAGAGAGAACGATCCAACAAAAGAGAACGATCCAACAAAAGAGAGCAAGAAAGTATGTGCTCTTATGTATCCATTACTTGAAGCAGATTATGTAACTGTTCATACCTTTTAGCTCCGTAAAACTCGTGCTGATAACGTGTTAAGAATCCGTCGTAGAACCGCGAACCACCGAGCACACAAAAAGGCACAAAGAGAATGTTGGGAGGAATGGAGGCTCTCTATTATGGAGTCACTTTCATGGATGCTCTTTACAATGGGGGCTAGCCCCTATTTATAGGGAGAGGCCATGGGTAGCACTCCTCAAATATTTCCTCTAGATATTTCCTCCCTAGACATGTCCACTACACTCTTGAGTCTTCTCATGTACACTAGAGTCCCACTAGAGTCCACCATACTCTAGACTCTTCTCTTATTCCCTAGGGTGCTGGATATTTTCCTCCTTTCTTTGAGATTCACCCACACACATGATTTCACAACAATCTTAACTTACTACGCTTTCTATTAGCATGAACTACCAATCTATCAACCTCTAAGTTTTGTATAGCAAACAATAGAAGTCTTAATAATAACATCACTAGATCCTAGGTTGATGCCTACCCTACCAAGGTTTGAAGCAACATGCGAATCGAAAAGCGAGGAAAAAAAATACACGGAGATTCGAGGTTCTTTTTCTTTGCCATTCGCGAAGTCTTCGTAGGGTATCGCGCTGCGTCGAAGTCTTCAAATGATCGCTTCTACGACAAGCACTACGTAGTTTCCGATCAATAGCAACCAGACACTTAGGCAACACCACTAATTTGGGTGCAATAGGGGGGTACTATGGCACCCAACCAGTGAATTGGTAGTAATATGTGTCCATATTGCCACACAAAAAATGTGTTGCGATATTTTTTTTTGGTTGCAAAATGATGGCGTTGTTGCACCCATTTTAAGGATTACTGTGGCAATTGGTGGAAAGTATTGCAACAACAATTTTATGTTTCATTAGCATGTCATGCATTGCAATAAAAATGAACTATGGCATCCATATTAGTGTTGGTTGCTTATGAACGGCAAGTATCACAACCACTTATTTGGGTTGCAATATTTTTTTTGCACCTCGGGCAATAGATAGGTGGCTATTGCATCCTTTGTTGCCACAAGATGCAATAACATGTATGTATTGCCACCATTTGGTATGGTTGTAATACTACCCAAATGGCGTTGCAACTTTAACACACCTATTGCAATGAACTTTTACTTGGTTGCACTTAAATCGTATATCGCCACGCTTTTACGTTCAAAGCAGGTGGGCTTCCAATTTGCTTGTGTCGACCCTTTCCATTTATTATTGCCTATTTGTTATTGATGACTTTTTAGTTTGTAGTCATTTAGTATTACAAAGTTTCTATTCGAAATTCTCAAACTTTGAAATTGAAATTTCAAATTATTCAAACTTCACAAGATCCCATGAACAACATCGATTGCATATACTCAGTAGCCAAAGTACTGAGTATTGAACTGCGATGGCAACCTGTCGCTGACCAAGTTCTAGGTGCTGGCCAATTGAGATGAGTATTGAACTGAACTCCAAAGAGTCATTTTCTCAATTCTAATTACCTGATAAATTGACAAGTATTGAACTGCAAAGGTGAAGTTCTTTCGTATTCTACATCACATGGTCTCTGCAATACCTGACTGTCGTTGTAAGTCTGAAACTGAACAGCTGAAAAACATTTATATTTCAACTGAGCAAAGCAAGCTATTGTGAATTCAGAGATGCGGAAAACTCTGAACAAATTCAAACAACAATCGCCTTCTCTAAAGCCGGAGAAAAAACAGAAGGTAAGACGTTTTTGGTGGGTGCTCCTAATTATCATCAGGATCTATGATCAGGATGGGCCGGCAACTTCCAGCAGAGGTGATCACTTCACATGACAACGCTTCGTATTTTGCCGCGCGCCCTTTCATATTCTGGGGCTTTGCAGTTTCATATTGGCGCGGGATACGGAGCGGTTTTTTGGTAACTGATCGTCGTGTCTATTCAGATATATATACTGCGGTTAATGGAAAGATATCCACACGCCGGTTCATTCCCCGATCGCCTCTGACATTGAGGGAGTTAAAGAAGGTTAGGAGCCTTTCACATTTGCGTGGATCATCGGAGTTAGAAGGAGATCACTATGGCGTCGTCAAGCAATCCAGGTGATCAGCGCCGCCGCGATCACCCTGAAGAGGCGGGCGATTCGGCCTGGACGCAGCCTCCGTCAAAGAGGCTGTGCAATGAAGAACTTCTGCCGTGCACCAGGACTGAGTGGGTGTTCTTCTACCCGTCTCGATGCTGGAATCCTACCAAGTACTACTCTATCCACACGACGGTGACGATCGAGGAGGCTGTCGTCCAACGTGTCATCGAGGAGATTCGTCAGCGGTTTGCCGGCGAGCGGCCCTTGGTGGTTGGACTGGATAGTGAGTGGAGAAGCATCGGCCAGAACAAGATCGGCGATGACATCTATAGAATCACCGTCTTTTGCCGCAACGTATGTGGGCAATCGCTGTCTGCTGTATCAAGTTCATCGGGCCGGCGGTGATCTTCCGGATGTTCTCAAGTGCTTTACGGAGGAGGCGCATATATTCACTTTGGGCGCACATCTCAAACGATGTCACTCGTTTGGCGGAGGATTGCGGAGTGCGGGTCTCTAATCCACAAGATCTGCAACTGATTGTTCGTGAGATCCCCGAGTACAGCAGTCTTGCCCGTCCAGGACAGAGGGCTTCGCTCGCGAAGATTGCGAGAGGCTGTTACGCGTTCGTTGCAAGGAAAAGAAGAATGACCCCATGCATAAACTGTGGGGCCAAGCTAATCGGGATTATGACCAGTTGACATACGCTGCGGCCGACGCTTTTCTCTCGTATGAGATAGCTCGTAGCCTCCAAGAGAAGCATGGATATAGGTTCCGCACTGGTCGGTACTACTTGGATACCGCGGGTAGTCTATTGCCCTCGTCCGCAATGTCGGGGTTGTGGAGGAAGAGGATGAGTGGATCGTCTAGCATCTTTGGCGTAGTAAGTTTTGATCGAGTATACTTTATATTTATATGTAATGTCGTTAATAGGTTTTGGTCTATCTTTGGATTTGTCGCACTATTTGTGAATACAAGTTTATATGTAATGTCGTTAATATTGCAACTCTACCTCAGGTCTTATGTAAATACAAGTTTTATTACGTCGATGCATGTCAGATATAAATTCAACCTTTTATATAGCACAGTGGAAAACAATCAATGGAAATGGGGTTACCCGAGTGGAAAAAAATATATACTCAGTAGCCCGATTAGATAAGCAATACTGCATTTAGGTTCTAACATTTATATTTCGAGTTGAGCAAAGCAAGCTATTGTGAATTCAAAGATGCGGCAAAACTCGAACAAATTCAGAGTGTTAGGCATTACATCGAGAAAAGCAAAAGGAAAAAAACTAGTTTTTCATGGTGACATTTTGCGCTTTTTTGACAAAAAAGTTAATGAATAATCCAATTGCAATTTTGTTGGCGAGATAGACACCTACTCTTGCAAGGCTCGGCGGGTGCTCAAGATGACCCTCGGGAAGAAGAATGAGGAAAGGGGTGCATCGGAGGTGTGCTCAAGATCGACGAGCGTCTGCTGAAGCCCTATCTTAGTTGTCTTCTATCCGTTTTGTCTCTATCAGTTTAGTTTCAGGTTTCGGTCCTTTGGTAGGCTACGGAAGGTAGCGATGTGTATTTTGTTTCATGTCAGGACGGTTGAAGTGTCGGTTCTGTTAGCTGATCGTGTTGATCAGAGTTGTTTCAAACTTTAGGTCAGTTAGTCCTGCAGGTTTTCGTATTTTGGCAGGAATGATGAGGATAGTTTAGAAGGTTATCAGTTGGGTTAAGTTTTCTGAAACAATCTATCCTCTTGTATTTCTGTTCTCATCAACGGAAATGGGGTTACCCTGAGTGGAAAAAAAAATATACTCCAGCGCCAGATTAGATAAGCAATACTGCATTTAGGTTCTAACATCCATCACGAAGTGAGGCTTAAGTTCATACATCCATCACCAACCACTTCCAAGATCCTAAACTACTACATTACAAAGACCGGCATATATTGTTCGAGAAAAGCAAACCAAGATCTAGTTCCCAGACAGTGGAACAAAAGAGTTGGGGGACCTGTTAACCCATCTGAACTCGAACAAAGTCTACTGACAACCAAGAAAACAACTAACCAACTAACAGACCGGCCAACGATATATTACATCAAAAGATCAATGCTGAAACTAGGAACGAGATCCATCGATCGGACTAAAAAACCTGTTCTCCTCTCCATCTTCACCGTCTCCGTCGTCTCTGGTTGTCGGTCTTGTTCAGTTCTCATCACTACATTCTAGAAAACCTGTCCAGTTCCGCCCAGATTTCATCACGCAGCCTCTTCATCCTAGCATCAAGATACTTGTCAAACTTACGCTTGATGTAGGTCATGTAGTCACGGATATCAATCACGTGCGACTTCTACGCAGAACTTGACATCATCGGTTTCAAAGAAATCCATCGGACTCTACGAAGAATCATCGTCACTTGATGTTTCATAGACTTTTTGTTAGCATAGAACATAGGATATTAGTGAACATACAATACCAAACTTCAGAAATTAAAGTTCGGGGGTAATGGTTATAGGTTTCTTGTGAATTTTAGATATTTGAAGACGGATTCTATTAGTACTTTGTAAAAAACGCAATCTAATTCCCCTATGTGGCATGACTTGCTAAAAGTCGAGATATATATCACTTGTGTCTCCTTCAAATGATGGTAAGTAGATGATTGGAGGACACAAAGTGGATAAATCTTGCATTTCTCAGTGCTGAATATTCGATTAAGACACCATTGTTGCATTTCTTAAAGCGCAATCACTAGAAACAGGTTTAGAACCCATCTCTAATAACGGCGCCCGAAATGCGCCGTTGACATTCCTAAGTGAAACCACCGTGTCGGTGATAACACTAGGCACATCAACGGTGATAGATCTTGCCTAAGAAGATATTCATCCGCAAAGCGCACGGATCTATCATTGTAGCATTTCACCCTAAGTATTCGAGGGTATCGTTATTTATATTCTCCCAAAGGAAGGCATGGTGGAAAAGGATCTAATAGAGACATGAACAGAATAACATGACTATGTAATGGACCAATGCTCATAACGAGGGGATATAAAGGAACGGTAAAGGGATAACTTGACACACTCACTCAAGCCAAACTCAAGGATAAAGATAAATAAGGAATAAAGAAAGACCTAAGTGGAGCATATCTGATTCTAGTCATGGTTGTGCATAGAACCGGTTGATAGTCGGGCAACACGCATGGGCGGGAGGTCGGAGCGAGAATGAAATGGACGGGAGACCTCCCTGAGCATCCGCCCTAAAGGAAGGCATTTACGAACTCCTAAAGACACACCGAACGTGGGGGATTTCAAGGGGCGGTCAAGGCTTGTCACGACCAAGCCGCCTACCCCCTCAACCGTGGCATGCACTCATATTCGAAGGATACCTGGCATCCGGACACCACGTCCGCATACTAGGACACTACTCATGTCCCCCATGGCCCCCACCCTACGGATGGACGGAATAGGACATGAGCAAGCCCCGAAGGACACAACGAACCGCCATTCAGCACAATCCCGACACTACCCAATTATATTGCATGAATGGTTTAAGCATAAAGTTCTATATGACGATATCACAACATAGAAACTATAGACTAGTTCATGTGTCATGATCATGTCAAGAACAACATGTTAGATCATAAGATAAATCATGAGGTATAGAAATAACATGAAGACTCTAATCCTAATGCACAACCAAGATAAGATAAGAGCAAGGCTTTGGAAGAATACCATAGAAAGATTTATTCCCGGAATCCATCTTCCAAGGAGCCAAGCCCTCCTTGGTAGCTTTGCCTAGCTCCACATCCTAAACTACTAATCCTACTAGGAGGAGGAAGAAGAAGAATAGAGAGGGAGAGAGTGGCTCTTCTTGTGAGGTGTGTGTTACAATGGTGGGAGATGGCCTCCTTTTATAGGTAGAGGAGAGGGGCTCATTGGAAAATGTCCATCCCCACATGGAAGGTACAAAACCGACCTTGGTACACCTGCCTAATTTGCTAAACCGACCATCCCACGGAGGGAAACCCGTTTGGAAGGTGCACGAACCGCCTCCCGAGGTTGGGCGAAACCGCCTCGGGGAGGGTGCGGCCGCAGTGGTCTGGTGTAGCGCACCCCCAGGGCTCGGCTTTGGCGCCCGGCTTCGGTGGGGTGTCTTCCCTCGTCTTGAAAAGTTGTGGGCGGGCTTTGCTCGGCCCAATTCTCGATGTTTTGGGTCGATTTGCTCCTAGGCTTGTGTTTTGCAATAATGCGCTTCCCTAGATGGCGTACTTTGGTCGATTTTCCACTTGCTTTTATTATGAATCTGCAAAATAAAGTACAAGACACTACAAGTGGAATTTATTAGTGATAAATGTATATGTATGTAGTAAGGTATAGTTTCACCCCCTTATTGGTAGAATGTTGACATTAAAAATATGTCGTTGGTGACCGTCAACAAACTCCCCAAGCTTACCCTTTGCGCCGTCCTCGAGCAAAGATAAGTACTTGGTTGTTGATCGGGGAGTTGCTACTATGCCGATTATGTTTCACAAGTGCCGGGGTTATAATAAGATTTTCTACTAGAGTTTGAATAAAATGGCACATCTTTTTCTCACCCTTTATTACCTTTCATCGTAGCGGGGCTTTTTAGCTTTTCTCAAAGTCTTGGGCGGTTGCCGGATAGAACGGTTATAACGAAATACTTTTCATTCATCCTTTTGATTAACTTTCTCATCCGGGATTTATTTATTTAGTTCTATTTTGGTTTTTCGAGAAAGTATGGGCTTTATTGCTATATATATTTTTTGGAGAGGTGGGCTCTGCTCGCCCTAGACTTTTGTCTTTTATTTCCTCTTTCTTTTCTTTTTTTTTTTTTTTTTTTTGGGCTTGGAGATGTGGGCTCTACTAGCCCTTGGACACATGTCCATTTTTCATCTCTTTTTTTTCTTTTTCTCTTTTTTTAGCATAGCCCATATCATTTCTCTTTTCTTTCAAATTAGATTCCCGGATGTCAACTTTCTCTTTTGGGCGAAATCATAGCAAATCCATTTGTACCATATCATACTTGGCAACAACTTAGACTAGATAGAGCCTATGCAACCCACATGAATCAGGTTTTTTTTTTTTTTTCAGGATGAGTTTTTAGACTTAGCCACTAAACCCAAACTTTAGAGAAATTCGAATTATAAACTAGGCACATGCAAAACATAAGACAGAGCAACTATTCATCATTTCAACGAGGGTAGAACTAAACATTTCTACAACACATATGTATGGAGTGGAAAATATCTCCTCTCTCTCTTTCTTCTTCCCCTCTTTTTTTTATTATTATTATTATTCTCATACCTCATCATTTATATAAGATAAGAAAATAAACGAATGGAATGTGAGATACGAGTTACCTTTGTGGGAGTCCTCCCCAAGCTAGCGTCCGACTTACTTCGATTTATGATCTGTTGCTAGCCTTATGCACGCCATGATTTGATCTTGATTAACGTCTTCTATTTAGTGTGCCGGAGACTCCCCCCAAGCTTGTCTTGTGATGAACTTGGAAGAACGGGACAACCATTCTTGGGGTTTTAAAGGTTTTATTTATTTTTTATTTTTTTTGGTTCACCTGACAAGATCTGTTCTCCATTATCATCTCTAGGACACCCTCTTGAAATGGACAATTTCCCTCGCGGGGGTTAGTCCATATGGTCGACCAAAATTTACACTAGTAGTTTTGTTTCAATAATCAAACTCGACTCCATGTCTAATCGATTAAGGTAAACTTTTTTGACCTAAGCACCATGCTCAATTCAAAAAGTCTATGGAAGTAGGATCATCGGCTAAATGATCACAACTTCCAAACCGCAACATACCGGCATAGAAAATGGAAGCATGAATTGAAACAAGATTCATCCAATGAAGATGAAGACTTTGAAAGGTGAACAAAAAGTTTAATTTAAAATTTTTTTTTTTTATAGATTTTATGTAATAAATATTTTTGTTAATTTTTTGATAATAAAATATTTTATAAAACATATATTTTTTTTTTTGGAAATATACCCCATTTTTTTTCTTTTTGAAATATACCCCATTTTTTTTTGAAAATATTATAGATTTTTGTGTAGTAATAATTTTTTTTTTTATTTATTTTAATAATAAGATATTTTATAAAACACACATATAAAATATATTTTTTTTTATTTTGGCATTTTAACGAAAAAAGATGAGAGTGAAAGGTTCACGTTACCATATTTTTGGTCCTCCCCCAAGCTAGCTCGAAGCCCATTGGATCGGGGTTTAAGCCCCGTGCTCTTTGACTTTTCCCCGCATGGTTAGTATATGGTAGTTTCACGAGTGGACTTACCATCCTCCGTGATTACCAAAATTCAAAGCATATGCAGGAAGGAGCATTTCGAGCGAGCTAGGTGTTTTCAAGAATTATTATTATTATATATATATATTTTTTTTTTGAAATTTATTATAAAGGGAGGACAAAAAGAGCTTCACCAAACTTTTCAAACTCAAACAAGGCTAAGATAAAGATGCAAAATAGGTCTAGCCTTGTTTTATCTCCATGATGAAATATTTATTTGTTTTTTTATATATATATATGGAGATAAGTATGAGTAAAAAGAATTGGTGAATTATTACCTTTGTGTACTGAGAGTGTGTGTGTACCAACCACGCATGAAGGCAAGATGTTAAACCTCCCGCGGTGGTAGCTTGATGATCCATCTCAGGCGGACCACAAGGCTTAGGTGATACACACGGTGTAGTGTATATGGACCATGGGCCTTAGTGGTCACAAAGGTGTAAAGGAGGATGTTCCTCCTTTCCTTTACCTTTCTCTCTCTTTCTTTTTTTTTTTTCCTTTTTTTTTTCTTTTATTGGACCTTTGTGTACCCGAGTGTACTTGACCGACAGCTTGAGGATAGAGTTCATAATTGCCGCATCGGTAGCGTGATGATCTTGATTTGGTAATGACTTCCTCACACCGGAGTAGAGGGAGGCGGACCAAACTCACCCAGTGCAACAAGGTCTTGGGAGAGAATCGATCCCTTCTTGCTTACATGGAAGCAATGAAGGGTGGAGTCAGTGTCTTCATTGTTTACTTTGACCATATGGGGCCAACCTCTCCTCTTATTTTCTTTTTCTTTTTTTTTCTATATATATATATTTTTTTTTTTTTTTCATCCAAATCTATTTTTCTTTTTCTTTTCTTTTTTTTTTTTATCTTTCTTTCTTTTTTTTTATATATCTCTCTTTTTTTTTTTTCTTTTTATATATATATATATAGCAAGGGGAGGCTAATCTCTTATTCATCTCTTTTTTTTTTTTCATTTTTTTTTTTCTCTGTTTTTTTCCATCATATTTTTTTTTCTTCTTCTTTTTTTTTTTTCACTTGAGCCCCCCTTTTTTTTTCCCCTTGGTGCACTTGGAACTTGATATTCTCACCATCTTCCCTCACACACTTTGACTTTCGTGAAAAGTCAAGTTTGCAAAGGCGGGGTCTCCTTTTTGAGTGTGTTCCTCCGCCCAAGAGTATCAAAATTTTCTTGTTGATGTAGCCTCCATGTTTTCAAAGCGTCGCATGCCCCTTTGTTCTTCTTAGTCTCCACCTGAAATGGTTAGTGACAAGAATACCCGAAGGTGCATACTAACTTGATAACAAGTCCTTGCTTTTTATTTATAAGATTTTTTTTTTTTTTTATAAGAGATTTTTTTTTTTTATATAAAAAGATTTTGTTTTTTTTTTAAAAGATTTTTTTTTTTTTTAGATAAACCCTCGTTATAAACAAAGGTCACTACACATGCATATTATCATGATGAACATGTTCTAAAAGATGCCTTATAAAAACCAATGCCTTCCCTAAGAACGGCGCGCGAAAATGCTTGTTGCATTTCTTAAGCGCAATCACTAGAAACAGTTTTAGAACCCATCTCTAATAATGGCGCCGAAAATGCGCCGTTGACATTCCTAAGTGAAACCACCGTGTCGGTGATAACACTAGGCACATCAACGGTGATAGATCTTGCCTAAGAAGATATTCATCCGCAAAGCGCACGGATCTATCATTGTAGCATTTCACCCTAAGTATTCGGGGGTATCGTTATTTATATTCTCCCAAAGGAAGGCATGGTGGAAAAGGATCTAATAGAGACATGAACATGATAACATGACTATGTAATGGACCAATGCTCATAACAGGGATATAAAGGAACGGTAAAGGGATAACTTGACACACTCACTCAAGCTAAACTCAAGGATAAAGATAAATAAGGAATAAAGAAAGACCTAAGTGGAGCATACAGATTCTAGTCATGGTTGTGCATAGAACCGGTTGATAGGCGGGCAACACGCATGGGCGGAGACCTGAGGCGGCATTTCGAATGAATGAAATGGACGGGGAGACCTCCCTTGTCAGCATCCGCCCTAAAGGAAGGCATTTACTTAACTCCTACAAAGACACACCATGAACGTGGGGTCGGAATTTCAAGGGACGATATCACAACATAGAAACTATAGACTAGTTCATGTGTCATGATCATGTCAAGAACAACATGTTAGATTATAAGATAAATCATGAGGTATAGAAATAACATGAAGACTCTAATCCTAATGCACAACCAAGATAAGATAAGAGCAAGGCTTTGGAAGAATACCATAGAAAGATTTATTCCCGGAATCCATCTTCCAAGGAGCCAAGCCCTCCTTGGTAGCTTTGCCTAGCTCCACATCCTAAACTACTAATCCTACTAGGAGGAGGAAGAAGAAGAATAGAGAGGGAGAGAGTGGCTCTTCTTGTGAGGTGTGTGTTACAATGGTGGGAGATGGCCTCCTTTTATAGGTAGAGGAGAGGGGGCTCATTGGAAAATGTCCATCCCCACATGGAAGGTACAAAACCGACCTTGGTACACCTGCCTAATTTGCTAAACCGACCATCCCACGGCGGGAAACCCCGTTTGGAAGGTGCACGAACCGCCTCCCCGAGGTTGGGCGAAACCGCCTCGGGGAGGTCTTGGCCGCACTGTGGTGGTCTTGTGCGCGCCCCCCAGGCTCGGCCTGGCCCGGCTTCGGTGGGGTGTCTTCCCTCGTCTTGAAAAGTTGTGGGCGGGCTTTGCTCGGCCCAATTCTGATGTTTTGGGTCGATTTGCTCCTAGGCTTGTGTTTTGCAATAATACGCTTCCCCGGATGGCGTACTTTGGTCGATTTTCCACTTGCTTTTATTATGAATCTGCAAAATAAAGTACAAGACACTACAAGTGGAATTTATTAGTGATAAATGTATATGTGTGTAGTAAGGTATAGTTTCACCCCTTATTGGTAGAATGTTGACGTTAAAAATATGTCGTTGGTGACCGTCAACAAACTCCCCAAACTTACCCTTTGCGCGTCCTCGAGCAAAGATAAGTACTTGGTTGTTGATCAGGAGTTGCTACTATGCCGATTATGTTTCACAAGTGCCAGGGTTATAATAAGATTTTCTACTAGAGTTTGAATAAAATGGCACATCTTTTTCTCACCCTTTATTACCTTTCATCGTAGCGGGGCTTTTTAGCTTTTCTCAAAGTCTTGGGCGGTTGCCAGATAGAACGGTTATAACAGAAATACTTTTCATTCATCCTTTTGATTAACTTTCTCATCCGGGATTTATTTATTTAGTTCTATTTTGGTTTTTCGAGAAAGTATGGGCTTTATTGCTATATATTTTTTTTTGAGAGGTGGGCTCTGCTCGCCCTAGACTTTTGTCTTTTATTTCCTCTCTTTCTTTTCCTTTTTTTTTTTGAGATGTGGGCTCTACTCGCCCTTGGACACATGTCCATTTTTCATCTCTTTTTTTTTTTTTCTTTTTCTCTTTTTTTTTAGCATAGCCCATATCATTTCTCTTTTCTTTCAAATTAGATTCCCGGATGTCAAGTTTCTCTTTTTGGACGAAATCATAGCAAATCCATTTGTACCATATCATACTTGGCAACAACTTAGACTAGATAGAGCCTATGCAACCCACATGAATCAGGTTTTTTTTTTTTGATGAGTTTTTAGACTTAGCCACTAAACCCAAACTTTAGAGAAATTCGAATTATAAACTAGGCACACAGTGCAAAACATAAGACAGAGCAACTATTCATCATTTCAACAAAGGGGTAGAACTAAACATTTCTACAACACATATGTATGGAGTGGAAAATATCTCCTCTCTCTTTCTTCTTCCCCTTTTTTTTTTTATTATTATTATTCTCATACCTCATCATTTATATAAGATAAGAAAATAAACGAATGGAATGTGAGATACGAGTTACCTTTGTGGGAGTCCTCCCCAAGCTAGCGTCGACTTACCTTCGATTTATGATTATTGCTAGCCTTGGCACGCCATGATTTGATCTTGATTAACGTCTTCTATTTAGTGTGCCAGAGACTCCCCAAGCTTGTCTTGTGATGAACTTGGAAGAACGGGACAACCATTCTTGGGGTTTCAAAGGTTTTATTTATTTTTTATTTTTTTGGTTCACCGACAAGATCTGTTCTCCATTATCATCTCTAGGACACCCTCTTGAAATGGACAATTTCCTGCTGGGGTTAGTCCATATGGTCGACCAAAATTTACACTAGTAGTTTTGTTTCAATAATCAAACTCGACTCCATGTCTAATCTGATTAAGGTAAACTTTTTGACCTAAGCACCATGCTCAATTCAAAAAGTCTATGGAAGTAGGATCATCGACTAAATGATCACAACTTCCAAAACCGCAACATACCGGCATAGAAAATGGAAGCATGAATTGAAACAAGATTCATCCAATGAAGATGAAGACTTTGAAAGGTGAACAAAAAAGTTTAATTTAAAAATTTTTTTTTATAGATTTTATGTAATAAATATTTTTGTTAATTTTTTTGATAATAAAATATTTTATAAAACATATATTTTTTTAAATATACCCCATTTTTTTTTTTTTTTGAAATATACCCCATTTTTTTTTTTTTTGAAATATTATAGATTTTTGTGTAGTAATAATTTTTTTTTTGTTTATTTTAATAATAAGATATTTTATAAAACACACATATAAAATATATTTTTTTTTTTATTTTTAACGAAAAAAAGATGAGAGTGAAAGGTTCACGTTACCATATTTTTGGTCCTCCCCAAGCTAGCTCGAAGCCCATTGGATCGGGGTTTCGCCCCCGTGCTTTTGACTTTTCCCGCGCATGGTTAGTATATGGTAGTTTCACGAGTGGACTTACCATCCTCCGTGATTACCAAAATTCAAAGCATATGCGGGGAAGGAGCATTTCGAGCGAGCTAGGTGTTTTCAAGAATTATTATTATTATATATATATATATTTTTTGAAATTTATTATAAAGGGAGGACAAAAGAGCTTCACCAAACTTTTCAAACTCAAACAAGGCTAAGATAAAGATGCAAAATAGGTCTAGCCTTGTTTTATCTCCATGATGAAATATTTATTTGTTTTTTATATATATATATATATATGGAGATAAGTATGAGTAAAAAAGAATTGGTGAATTATTACCTTTGTGTACTGAAAGTGTGTGTGGACCAACCACGCATGAAGGCAAGATGTTAAACCTCCCGCGGTGGTAGCTTGATGATCCATCTCAGCGACCACAAGGCTTAGGTGATACACACACGTGTAGTGTATATGGACCATGGGCCTTAGTGGTCACAAAGGTGTAAAGGAGGATGTTCCTCCTTTCCTTTACCTTCTTCTCTCTTTTTTTTTTTACTCCTTTTTTTTCTTTTATTGGACCTGTGTGTACCTGAGTGTACTTGACCGACAGCTTGAGGATAGAGTTCATAATTGCTGCATCGGTAGCGTGATGATCTTGATTTGGTAATGACTTCCTCACACCGGAGTAGAGGGAGGCAGACCAAACTCACCCAGGTGCAACAAGGTCTTGGGAGAGAACGATCCCTTCTTGCTTACATGGAAGCAATGAAGGGTGGAGTCAGGTGTCTTCATTGTTTACTTTGACCATATGGGGCCAACCTCGCTTCTCTCTCCTCTTATTTTCTTTTCGCTCTTTCTTTTTTTCTATATATATATATATTTTTTCTTTTCATCCAAATCTATTTTTCTTTTTCTTTTCTTTTTTTTCAGCCATCTTTCTCTCTCTTTTTTTTATATATCTCTCTTTTTTTAAAACTCTTTTTTTATATATATATATAGCAAGGGGAGGCTAATCTCTTATTCATCTCTTTTTTTTTCATCATTTTTTTTTTCTCTGTTTTTTTTTTTCCATCATATTTTTTTTCTTCTTTTTTTTTTTCACTTGAGCCCCCCTTTTTTTTTAATCCCCTTGGTGCACTTGGAACTTGATATTCTCACCATCTTCCCTCACACACTTTGACTTTCGTGAAAAGTCAAGTTTGCAAAGTCGTGGTCTCCTTTTGAGTGTGTTCCTCCTCCCAAGAGTATCAAAGTTTTCTTGTTGATGTAGCCTCCATGTTTTCAAGCATCGCATGCCCCTTTGTTCTTCTTAGTCTCCACCTGAAATGGTTAGTGACAAGAATACCCGAAGGTGCATACTAACTTGATAACAAGTCCTTGCTTTTTATTTATAAGATTTTTTTTTTTTTTTTAAGAGATTTTTTTTGTATATAAAAGATTTTGTTTTTTTTATAAAAGATTTTTTTTGTTTTAGATAAACCTGTTATAAACAAAGGTCACTACACATGCATATTATCATGATGAACGTGTTCTAAAAGATGCCTTATAAAAACCAATGCCTTCCCACGCAAACGCGCGCGCCGAAATGCTTGTTGCATTTCTTAAGCGCAATCACTAGAAACAAAGTTTAGAACCCATCTCTAATAACGGCGCGCTAAAATGCGCCGTTGACATTCCTAAGTGAAACCACCGTGTCGGTGATAACACTAGGCACATCAACGGTGATAGATCTTGCCTAAGAAGATATTCATCCGCAAGCGCGGATCTATCATTGTAGCATTTCACCCTAAGTATTCGTGGTATCGTTATTTATATTCTCCCAAAGGAAGGCATGGTGGAAAAGGATCTAATAGAGACATGAACATAATAACATGACTATGTAATGGACCAATGCTCATAACAGGGATATAAAGGAACGGTAAAGGGATAACTTGACACACTCACTCAAGCCAAACTCAAGGATAAAGATAAATAAGGAATAAAGAAAGACCTAAGTGGAGCATACTGATTCTAGTCATGGTTGTGCATAGAACCGGTTGATAGTCGGGCAACACGCATGGGCGGGAGGTCGGAGCTGAGAATGAAATGGACGGGAGACCTCCCGGAGCATCCGCCCTAAAGGAAGGCATTTACGAACTCCTACAAAGACACACGAACGTGGGGATTTCAAAAGGACGGTCAAGGCTTGTCACGACCAAGCCGCCTACCCCCCTCAACCGTGGCATGCACTCATATTCGAAGGATACCTGCATCCGGACACCACGTCCGCATACTAGGACACTACTCATGTCCCCATGGCCCCCACCCTACGGATGGACGGAATAGGACATGAGCAAGCCCCGGCGGACACAACGAACCGCCATTCAAAGACAATCCCGACACTACCCAATTATATTGCATGAATGGTTTAAGCATAAAGTTCTATATGACGATATCACAACATAGAAACTATAGACTAGTTCATGTGTCATGATCATGTCAAGAACAACATGTTAGATTATAAGATAAATCATGAGGTATAGAAATAACATGAAGACTCTAATCCTAATGCACAACCAAGATAAGATAAGAGCAAGGCTTTGGAAGAATACCATAGAAAGATTTATTCCCTAATCCATCTTCCAAGGAGCCAAGCCCTCCTTGGTAGCTTTGCCTAGCTCCACATCCTAAACTACTAATCCTACTAGGAGGAGGAAGAAGAAGAATAGAGAGGGAGAGAGTGGCTCTTCTTGTGAGGTGTGTGTTACAATGGTGGGAGATGGCCTCCTTTTATAGGTAGAGGAGAGGGGGCTCATTGGAAAATGTCCATCCCCACATGGAAGGTACAAAACCGACCTTGGTACACCTGCCTAATTTGCTAAACCGACCATCCCACGGAGGGAAACCCCGTTTGGAAGGTGCACGAACCGCCTCCCGAGGTTGGGCCGAAACCGCCTCGGGGAGGGTGCGGCCGCACCGGGTGGTGCGCGCCCCCCCCTGGGCTCGGCCTGCCCGGGCCCGGTGGGGTGTCTTCCCTCGTCTTGAAAAGTTGTGGGCGGGCTTTGCTCGCCCAATTGCCCACTCATGTTTTGGGTCGATTTGCTCCTAGGCTTGTGTTTTGCAATAATGCGCTTCCCTGGATGGCGTACTTTGGTCGATTTTCCACTTGCTTTTATTATGAATCACGCAAAATAAAGTACAAGACACTACAAGTGGAATTTATTAGTGATAAATGTATATGTGTGTAGTAAGGTATAGTTTCACCCCCTTATTGGTAGAATGTTGACGTTAAAAATATGTCGTTGGTGACCGTCAACAACCATGACAATACTAAACTTCAGAAAATTAAAGTTCAGGAATGGTTACAGGTTTCTAGTTATTGATATTTTCAAAGTATAGTTAAAATTAGTTAGCAAGCCGAATAAGTTTCTCGAATTTTTATTTACGAAACATCCCGTTCATTCGAAATTAAATAAACCTGAGCACCACAAAGTGAGGATGCTATGTAATGCACCATAACTCAAAAGGTGATCATATTTCACAAACATTTAGGAGGTTGCTCTGTTTTGCATACAGAGGGGTCACTAAACACTTATGAAATAGGAACAAATAATCATAACAAATAATCATCACTAGGAATCTATATATCGAAGAATACAAGTAATCATCACTAGGAATCATATATATCGAGAATGCAAGTCCGGTTCATCAACTAACCATCGGTAGGAATCATATATATCGATAATGAAATCTCACCTTCTGCATCCCGGCCTTTATCGAGGAAGGCCCTTTGGCCTCGTTAGCCGCGGGGTCGACTTCCTCTTAGCCGTGGCGAGGCCGCCTGCCCGGCTCCCCTTGTCGGCGGCGACCGGCTGCGGGGTCTTCTTGGCCGCGGATGCACGAACGCCAGTCGCCGCCGCCAACACCGCGGGCCATCGCCGCCGCCGCCAGTTGAGGGTTTTTTTGAGATGGGGATGGTGGGGGCGAGAAGATGAGGGGAAAGGGAAAGAGAGATTAGATGGGGAGACGAGGGGAAAGGGAATTAGATGGGGAGATGACCGAAAAATTGCTGATCCCTATGTTACTGCACTTATTTTTAATTTTACCATATTTTTAATTGGTTATCCCTATTTGGCCAAGAAACACTTATGAAATAGGAACAAATAATCATAACAAATATTTGGCCACTAAACACTTATCTTTCTATATTGCTATTTCCTATTTGGCCATATTTTGAGAACAAAACTTGATTATGAGAAAGTGCTTTGATTCACAATAGCTCATCACATCCAAAACATTCAGCAAAAAATGAACAAAGAAAGAAATCTTCATAAGCTTAACTGCATATAGATTACTACACAAGGCATATATATGCCAGCAGATGAGACTAGAGTTCCAAAGCCATCATCAAGTTCTTAGCTAGGTCACTAATATATATTTACATTATTACCAACCAACCAACCATCAACCATCAAGTGCCATCATCAAGTTTTCAGCTACTAATTTAGTTGAGGTTACAATCTAGCTACCACTAGATTGTAACCTAGGTCCATCCAAAATACATCAAGTTCCATTCACAAGGCTACTACTAGGTCCATCCATCGGTGCTCGCCAGTCCTACTCCTACTTCTTGAGGTCCTACTCCTCGCTTCTTGAGGTCCTCGAGCTCCTCCTTCATCAGCGAGATGATAAGTTCCTTCTGTGCCAGCTCCTTTTCCATCTCCACAATCTTAACTCCATTCCGCATGACCTTCTCGCCCAGGTAATTCATCTTCTTCCTCAGCTTCTGCTCCATCTTCATGATCTTCTCGCAAAGAAAGACAAGTCTACACATTTTAATCAACAAAAAAACAGTCGATGAATAGCGGCATATCTATGTATGATTCAATCAAGTATACATTTGACACATTGGGTTAAACATAAACAGAAAAACAGACAAGGATAAACATGACAAGAGTCAATTAAGAAGCAGGACTTAACATAGACAACACATTAACAATAGAAGCCACAAACACTTGTACAAATTAATTACTAAGGTTTTGACAATAAGATTAGAGATTGTGGCAGGAAAGTTGATCCATAGTACACAGGCGCATTCAATGAAAAATAGACATATTGTAATTTGCATCGTATTGCATGTTTACATGAAATTTTACATGAGGAGGGGTTATGGCAAACAATCATTAAACATAAGTATATGAAAAATAAGAACATGCATGAAATCAAACATAGACTCAATGATTCACCAATGTGGGCTGATTTACTAAAGATCAAAGAAATTTACTTGCATGGTAGAGATATCATTAGTAGAAAAGCTGACCTTACCAGATTTTGGTTGGACTCATGGTTATACAATAAGCCTATCTGTGCTATTTTTCCTATTTTGTTTAGCTTGACTGATCAAAAAAATGTCACAGTACTGGAAGTTAGAAATGGTTTGCAAACTACTTTTAGGAGATGGTTATATCATGAGTTGAATTGTGACTGAAAAAAAGGAAAAAAAAACCCACCCAAGAAAACCCCAATCTCACCTCGTCGGTGTGGTCCTCCAGTGAGTCGGAGTTGGAGAGTGTGGCGACGCAGCGGGCCCGGCGACGGCGGCGGCGCCCCCATCCGACGAAGGCGCCTTTGGCGGGGACAACTTCCCAGCCACGCGCCACCGCCGACGAGCTAGTTTGCGATGCTCCGGCGATAACGCGCTGCTGGGTACGGCGACCCCCCGACCTGTACGATTTGCCGACCTTCCCGCGTCCCCGGACTGAAGCCCTCGCCGAGGTCGAGGGCCCGGCCACGACGCGCTGCGTTGTCCCCTTGCGGACCTTCATCGCCTTCACTGGTCCGGAGAACTTGCCATGCGAGTCGCGCTCCTGGTTGCTTGCGCGTACCGACTGGGCGGGATTCTTCAACCCTGCCTTAGTCATGGCTGCAATGGGGCGGAGGCGTCGCCGGTGGAAAAACCCCCGTTGAGGTAGGTGGAAGCGGATGAGTGAAGGGGGGATGTGATGCGGATCTTGGCCGAGTAAACGAGGTGGGTTCCGGAGGGGATTTATAGGTCGTTTGCGATATAACTCGTTAAATAAAATCGTTCACGCTAACAATAGAAAAACGCATGGTTAGCATAATGGTAAGACTCCTTTGATTTTTAAGATGAGGTGCTACGTTCAAATCCTAGGTGCCATTTTTTTCTTATTCCAACATTTTTTTTTTTTTCCTTCCTTTTTAAAATACCTTAATGAAGGTAACAAAATCTAAAAATTTGAGATGATTCGGAGAAAGTGTTACTACATCATAGGTTGGCTACATAGACACCCCAAAAAGTTTGAGATGATTCGGAGAAAGTGTTACTACACATCTTACACTAGCTTGAGCATCTCTCACTTAGTGACTAGACTAGGTGTGAGAGATGTGGGCCATTGTGGGGATGTGCAACAACACTTTCTCAGAATGGATTCAAATTTTTTTGTCCACATTCTACATCAAAAGGAGGTGTGCATGCAAATTTTAGATTTTTTACCTTGATTTTTGTATTTTAACATTTTCTTGACTAAATCAAGAAATAATCACAATAATAGGTAAACTTGGTCTAAAAAATTGCACAAATGCACACAACACCATAGTTTGGTTCCCTAGAGACCGCAAAAAAAGTTTGAGATGATTCAGAGAAAGTGTTACTACACATCTCACACTAGCTTGAGCATCTCTCACTTAGTGACTAGAACATGTGTGAGAGATGTGGGTCATTGTGAGAATGTGCAACAACACTTTCTCGGGAATGGACTTTTTTTTTTCAACATGGTTCACCAAAAGGAGGTGTCCTTGCAAAATTTTAGATTTTTTTTAACCTAAATTTGGGTATTTTAACATTTTTCTTGACTAAATCAATAAATAATCACAATAATAGGTAAACTTGGTCTAAAAATTACACAAATGCACACAACAACATAGTTCGGTTCCCTAGAGACCCCAAAAAGTTTGAGATGATTCAGAGAAAGTGTTACTACACATCGACACTAGCTTGAGCATCTCTCACTTAGTGACTAGAACATGTGTGAGAGATGTGCGAAAGAACACTTTCTCGAGAATGGACTCAAATTTTTTTTTGTCCACATTCTACATCAAAAGGAGGTGTGCATGCAAATTTTTAGATTTTTTAGCTTTATTTTGGTATTTTATCATTTTTTCTTGACTAAATCAACAAATAATCACAATAATAGGCAAACTTGGTCTAAAAATTACACAAATGCACACAACACCATAGTTTGGTTACCTAGAGACCGCAAAAAAGTTTGAGATGATTCAGAGAAAGTGTTACAACACATCTCACACTAGCTTGAGCATCTCTCACTTAGTGACTAGAACATGTGTGAGAGATGTGGGCCATTGTGGGGATGTGCAACAACACTTTCTCGAGAATGGATTCAAATTTTTTGTCCACATTCTACATCAAAAGGAGGTGTGCATGCAAATTTTTAGATTTTTTTACCTTGATTTTTGTATTTTAACATTTTCTTGACTAAATCAAGAAATAATCACAATAATAGGTAAACTTGGTCTAAAAATTGCACAAATGCACACAACACCATAGTTTGGTTCCCTAGAGACCGCAAAAAAAGTTTGAGATGATTCAGAGAAAGTGTTACTACACATCTCACACTAGGCTTGAGCATCTCTCACTTAGTGACTAGAACATGTGTGAGAGATGTGGGTCATTGTGAGAATGTGCAACAACACTTTCTCAAATGGACTCAATTTTTTTTTTCAACATGGTTCACCAAAAGGAGGTGTCCTTGCAAAATTTTAGATTTTTTTTAACCTAAATTTGGGTATTTTAACATTTTTTCTTGACTAAATCAATAAATAATCACAATAATAGGTAAACTTGGTCTAAAAATTACACAAATGCACACAACAACATAGTTCGGTTCCCTAGAGACCCCAAAAAGTTTGAGATGATTCGGAGAAAGTGTTACTACACATCTGACACTAGCTTGAGCATCTCTCACTTAGTGACTAGAACATGTGTGAGAGATGTGCAGCAACACTTTCTCAGAATGGACTCAAATTTTTTTGTCCACATTCTACATCAAAAAGGAGGTGTGCATGCAAATTTTAGATTTTTTAGCTTTATTTTGGTATTTTATCATTTTTTCTTGACTAAATCAACAAATAATCACAATAATAGGCAAACTTGGTCTAAAAATTACACAAATGCACACAACACCATAGTTTGGTTACCTAGAGACCGCAAAAAAGTTTGAGATAATTCAGAGAAAGTGTTACAACACATCTCACACTAGCTTGAGCATCTCTCACTTAGTGACTAGAACATGTGTGAGAGATGTGGGCCATTGTGGGATGTGCGAAAACACTTTCTCGGGAATGGACTCAAATTTTTTTGTCAACATGGTTCACCAAAAGGAGGTGTCCTTACAAAATTTTAGATTTTTTAACCTACATTTGGGTATTTTAACATTTTTCTTGACTAAATCAAGAAATAATCACAATAATAGGTAAACTTGGTCTAAAAATTACACAAATGCACACAACACCATAGTTTGATTCCCTAGAGACCCCAAAAACGTTTGAGATGATTCGAGGAGAAAGTGTCGGTACATATCTCACTCTAGCTTGAGCATCTCTCACTTAGTGACTAGAACATGTGTGAGAGATGTGGGCCATTATGGGGATGTGCAAAGAACACTTTCTTAGAATGGTCTCAAATTTTTTTGTCAACATTCTACACCAAAAGGAGGGTGACCATGCAAAATTTTAGATTTTTTTTACCTTGATTTTGGTATTTTAACATTTTTCTTGACTAAATCAACAAATAATCACCAAAATAGGTAAACTTGGCCAACTTTTTAGTCCCGCCTACCCTAATCTATCAGTCCCGCCTCCCCTAATCCCTCTTCATGTTCCACCTCCCCTAATACCTCTTCACATTCCGCCGCCGCCTCCCCCTGAATCCGCGACCGCCGACCCCTGCCATAACCGACCTCGCCGGCTCAGAAGATGGTGAAGGACGAAGCCCGGTTCGCCGGTGTCGAGGGGGCGGCGGCTCAGTGGCGATCTTAGTGCATCCATCGGCATAGGGGACAGCGATGACGCCGGGCCGCCATTGAAGAGGTACAAGGCTCTCCCGTGCTCCCCACATTGCCGCTCCCAAGACCTCGTCGGTGACCCACGTGAGAATCCGCCGCCCCCAACTCCTTGTTCATACAATGACTGCTCATACTTTTGTAAGATTTTTGGATATTTTATGCTTAGCCCTATTCATACATCAACCGTGGAATTTAGAGATGGCAAAATTAGGTAGGTAGATCTATTTTAGAGGCTAATACATCTATTTAGAGTTCGATATGCTTTCATGCTTTGATTTTTTTCCACGCCGATTACTCCATTTCCATTTATGCAAACGGAAATATAGAAATGTTGGGATAACATTAGAAGATTTTGGGTGACCAGACCAATTTCTTTTAATCAAGTTCTCCTTAGTGAGCACAAAGATCAAAAGTCATTTGCCATAGGAAAATTTTAATAGGTAATTTTACTTGTCCGGATGTTTTTATGATATGAAACCGTAATTAGAAATGGTCAAGGCCTCATAAAATGTATTTGATCAGAAATTTAGACTTCTTAGACAAATTCCAAAACACAGAATCGGGAGAATCATTGAAACAAAAAAACATGCATGTCGGCTTTAATGTTATCCCAATTTTCCTTTAAACTCCCATATAGCCATCTCCTAAAAGTCACAGTGGTTCCATTGCTTACCTCTAAAACTGTGATATTCTTGTTTTCGGTTAAATAGCACAGATCGAGAAAATAAAAACATATCTCAAGAATTTACGGAGTATCATCCGTTTGGTAGTGCCGAGTAGGACTTAATGTCCAAGAATGTTTACTTTTACTGTTATGTAGTGTTAAGTGAGCCTCGTGAATTTGAGTTCTTGAGAGATACTTGAGAATCTGTATGGACAGGTGTGATCCACCTAGGAACTTAAACCTGCATGTTTTGAAAGAATGCTTTTCGTTACACTTTTACTCGTTATGCTTACAAAAAATTATTGTTCAACTTTCTCAACATTTCACTATTTCAGGAATGTATCTGGCTGCAAGAGAACCATCGATGCGAGAAACGAGGATGATGGAGCTGTACTTGAAGCACAACCACGTAATCATGCATGTGGAGGCCGCTGCGCCACGTGCTAAGGATATTAAATTTTTGTAGAATTTTGTGGGCGTCGGGGATGCAAAGATGGTTAGGAGGGTGGAATCTCTTGAGTGCCTGGGATGGAGTCGACAAAGCTTGATCGAGAAAAAAGGCTGCGGAGGAACTGAAGAAGACAAATGAATCCGTCGAAAAGTATGCCATCCGAGCCGTCTCGGCTAAAAATTTTTTCAAGGAGAAGGACAAGATCATCTCGGGTTTGAAGCGGGAGTGGAGGAAGTGAAGAAGAAGATGGACACTCTGGCTTGAACACTCGCCAAACACCGCTTGATGCCCAACCTATCTATAGATATATGTATTTAGGAGTTATAAATGTAATTGAGAACAATTAGCACTAAAAGTTTGGTCGGTGGCATCTGTGATGCCGAGATATTTTCAGTACTACAGTGCGCCGCCCCGGTTTGTGATCCCGGGAGCTTAAGTAATATATTTTAGAATTTTTTTACCTTGATTTTGGTCTTTTACTGAATGTTTGCAATGTGTAGTTCCACCATGAAGTCATTAGAATAATATCACCGCCACGATCACACAACAAAAAGTCCCAAAAAAAAAAGTAAATAAAATAGTATTCTAATCGAAATGGAGCCATAATGCTTATGTAATGAGAATTATGTCTTGTGTCATAACTTAGGATATGGCTTTTGTTCCGAATGCTTATCTAATCTGCCTTGTCTCATAGCAGCCTTGATGTTTTGGTTTGTTTCAAAGGATGTATTGCTTATCTAATCGAAATTTCTTGCAAAAGCTGCGATCGATCTTTGGCAGTTCAAGAGACTATTCGAATCTTTGCCACCCAAAAAAAAAATAAATTAAAAAATTAAAACTTCCCAAATTTGAAAGTGTCCATATTACCACCTAAAACAAAATATAAGTACTAATCTAATGCAAAAATCTAAATAGCACAATGGTAACACTCTCTAAGGTTGAGTCGTAGGTGCCAAGTTCAAACCCCTAAGGATCTTAATTGTTTTGGTATAATCAACATTTATGTTCTTTTTCTTTCTTTTGATTTCTCTATTTTATTTTCTTTTTTTTAACTTTTTGTATGTGATCATGGCATATTTTGTCTCCCAAAACACAACAAAAGAGTTTGAGATTATTTCGAGAAAGTGGTACTACACATCTCGCACTATCATGAGCATCTCTCACCTAGTGACTAGAACATGTGTGAGAGATGTAGGCCATTGTGAGGATATGTAACTACACTTTCTTAGAATGGACTCAATTTTTTTTCAACATGCTACACCAAAAGGAGGTGTCAATGCAAAGTTTTAGATTTTTTAGCTTTATTTTGGTATTTTATCATTTTTTCTTGACTAAATCAACAAATAATCACAATAATAGGCAAACTTGGTCTAAAAATTGCACAAATGCACACAACATCATAGGTTGGCTCTATAGACACCCCAAAAAAGTTTGAGATGATTTCGAGAAAGTGGTACTACACATCTCACACTATCATGAGCATCTCTCACCTAGTGACTAGAACATGTGTGAGAGATGTAAGCCATTGTGAGGATATGTAACTACACTTTCTTAGAATGGACTCAATTTTTTTTTTCAACATGCTACACCTTTTTTTCAACATGCTACACCAAAAGGAGGTGTCAATGCAAAGTTTTAGATTTTTTAGCTTTATTTTGGTATTTTATCATTTTTCTTGACTAAATCAACAAATAATCACAATAATTGGCAAACTTGGTCTAAAAATTTCACAAAACGCACACAACATCATAGGTTGGCTCTATAGACACCCCAAAAAGTTTGAGATGATTTTGAGAAAGTGTTAGTACACATCTCACACTATCATGAACATCTCTCACCTAGTTACTAGAACATGTGTGAGAGATGTAGGCCATTGTGAGGATATGCAACAACACTTTCTCAGAATCGACTCATTTTTTTTTTTTCAACATGCTACACTAAAAGGAGGTGTCAATGCAAAGTTTTAGATTTTTTTTAGCTTTATTTTGGTATTTTAACATTTTTCTTGAGTAAATTAACAAATAAATAATAATCACCAAAATAGGTAAAGTTGGCCTGCTTTTTTTATTTTTATTTTGACAAAACCCGGCCTGCGCAAGTTCCCCTCAAAATCCCTCTTCACATTCCGCCGCCGCCTACCCTAATCCCTCTTCACATTCCGCCGCCGCAGCCGCCAACCCCGCCGCAACCGACCTCGCCGGCTCCGAGAAGATGGTGAAGGACCAAGCCCAGTTCGCCGGCGACGTGGGTTGCAGGTCCAGCGGCATAGGGGGCAGCGACCACGCCGGGCCGTCGTGGAAGAAGTTGAAGGCTCTCCTAGGCTCCCCGCGCCCGCCCATCCCGCCCGCTCCCAAGACCTCGTCGGTGACCCACGTGAGAATCCACCGCCCCACACCTTGTTCATACAATAACCGTTCATACTTTTGCAAGATTTTTTGATAGTATATGCTTAGCCCTATTCATACATTCATTGTGGGATTTAGAGGTGGTAAAATTAGGTAGGTAGATCTATTTTAGAGGCTGATACATCTATTTAGAGGTTATATGGCTAATGGAAATGAGGTTGTAATTGCAGATGTGGAGTATTGATTCTAGAGTCAAGTCTGAATGCTTATTAGCAAGACACATATTGTATCTCTTGTATGTCTCATCTTTTGATCGATCATATATGTTCACTACAAGAATACCGATTTTTATATGACAAAAGCGACCTCATGATTGGGCCTAAAATCGTCATATAATGTGCCATAATACTGACGAGAAAACACGTTGTCGTCACAAAATGCAAACACCATGACTATTTGTGACGCCTTTGAAAAATGGTCGCCACATTATACTACCCCCGTTTCGTCATATATTGTGGGCGTAGGGCACCCATGCGGCGGGGGTTTTTATGACGCCGGTTTGGGTGTTTTGTGACACGAATTCGCTGTCCGCGTAAAATAAATAGCAAAAAAAAAAAGGCAAAAACAAATACGCGGGAGTCTCGAACCCGGGACGAGCGGGATGGAGGTTTCGCGCCTTGACCATTACGATACGTGGGAACATTCGTCCAGTGTAGTATAGAGTTTTAAATTTCGCGACCGGAGTCGGGTTGACCGTGGGCCCCATCTCGTCAATCACTCTATCCTTATTCACCGCGTCACATTAACGCGTTTTCACCCCCACCATCACACCGTCACAATTCACTCCCCCTCCTCTCCTCTCGATTCAGATTCACCGCTCCCCTATCCTAGGGTTTTCGCCGCCGCCGCCGCCGCCACAGCCCACTCCGCTCCGCCGCGACCGCCATGGTCCGTCCTAGGAGAAAGGGCGTGGCGCCCGTCGGGTCCTCCATGGACCATGGCCTCCACCTCGAGGAAGCCGTCGGCCTCCAAGAAGGCGTCGGCGGTGCGCTGCGAACCAAAGCGCCCGAGGCCGTTACCCGGTGCTATGGAGGGCGGCGGGCACGCCGAGGAGGAAGATCCCGGGGGCGGGGGTAAAAACCCCCGCCGTCGTCGACCAAGAAGAGGGTCTCTGCGGCGTCGGCGAGCAAGGGCGGTGCTTCCACGAGCAAGGGCGGGGGCAAGGCCAAGGGCAACGACGCGGCGTCGGGAGCAAGGGCAAGGCCATGGCCAAGGGCAAGGCCACGGCTACCGGCCGGCAACGCTGATGGGCAAGGCCATGGCTACCGCCAGGCAAGGCCAAGGCGCCGGCAGCATCGCGGACTCGTCGCCTCCGGTGTTGGAGATCTGCGGGGAGTGCTTCGAGGGCCTAACCGACTGTCATGCCGCGCGCAGCGCGTGGTGGCACTCCATGTGTCGTCGGCTCCTCGTTGACGCGGTAACCAACGACATATTTTTTTCCCGTCAACTTACTACCATAAAGGGAGTAAAACTATACCTTTTATACTTATATACATTTATCACTAATAAAATTCCACTTGTAGTGTCTAGTATTTTATTTTTGCAGATTTATAATAAATACTGGTGGAAATGCGACCAAAGTACGCCATCCATCGGGAAGCGCATTATTGCAAAACACAAGCCCGGGGAGCAAATCGACCCAAAACATCAAAATTGGGCGAGCCAAGCCCGCCCCACAACTTTTCAAGACGAAGGAAGCCAACCCACCGAGACCGGGCGGCCGAGCCTGGGGGGCGCTTGGCGCTCCACGGTGTGGCCGCACCGCCCGAGGCGCTTCGGCCCGCCTCGGGGAGGCGGTTCATGAACCTGCCTTATGGGGGTTACCGACGTGGGATGTTCGGTTTGGTCTGATTAGGAAGGTTTACCGTGTCGGTTTTGGTGTAAATTAGCACTTAGGCCCCTCCTCCAAGTGTATAAGTAGTCACCCTCTCTTCCTCTCTCAACACACACCAATTCAAGGAAGAGTCTCTCCCTCTCCTCTAAGAGGACTCTCCCCTCTACTCTTCTACCTCACTCCAATGGGTCTAGGCCCTACCTAAGTAGTAGTAGAGAGATCGCGGAGGAGAGATGTGAAGGGCTGAGAGCGGGAAGCGCCGGGACTTGTCGGTGTCTCCCCAACCTTGTACCTCGGTGGATTCAGACTTGGCTCCTTCACGGGATCTTGGCTAAGTAAGCTTCCACGGTTCGATAATCTTTATTGTCTTTTGTTTATCCACGATTTATCTACTTATTTGTGGGATCGGTAGCTATACCTTCGGGTCAGGACTCTAGTGGTGGAACCCTTTGACCGGGGAACCCGGCAAACACTAGAGTGATAATCACTAGCGTGAGCGTGGTGTTTGGGCTAGCGGTTTTCTACCTTTTCGAAGCTTCCACGGTTGAGGGGGTAGGGCGGCCGGGTCGTGACAAGCCTTGACCATCCCTTGAAATCCCCCACGTTAAATTTGTGACGTAGAGCTAATTGCCGGAAGCTTCCCGTTGGGCGTTGGCGGTGCCCGAAGTGAACAAGTAGCTCGAGACGGCTAACCATAGACCCTAAAGGTGTAGGGACCCTTCTCGATAATCCTCCCCATCTTTGGCCTTGTGTGTCCTTGGGCGAACTAGTTAGGAGAGAGTACCTCCGTTCCTGTGGAAAATACGATACCCCTGAATATTTCAGTGTGAAAGCTACAACGACAATTCCATGCGCTTGCGGATTCTTCTGCGACGTTAAGAAACGTCAACAAGCTTTAAAGCCGCCATTGCCGGAACGGTTGCTATTATCTTCGAACCTAGTGAGTCCTCGTATCTATCTAAAAAAATCAAAATAGTTATTTATTTTCTTTTTCCAAAATGAAGCCAACAAATCATTTCAAAAATCCTTCGCTTCAATGGAGGAGTTCACGAGCCACAATCTTTTTCAAAACCGTAACTTTCATCCGGCTATGAACTCCATCCATATTTAAAATCCATTGTTCGGGCAGACCCTTTCTCTGGCTACCACTTGGAAAACCCTTGTAGTCACCTACAAGATTTCGAGGAGATATGTGCGTGCCTAAGCATTCCTGGTATGTCACAAGAAACTCTTATGTGGAATTTGTTTTCGTTCTCCCTCATAGGGAGAGCAGAACAATGGTACACTAATGTCGTAGGAAGTTTGAATGGGGATTGGAAAGAACTCAAAGACAATTTCTGCCTAGCATTTTTTCCCCATCAACACCCTACCAAGGACAATCCTCGATTTCGAGCAGGACGAGATGGAGTCCATAGGTGCAGCCTGGGCCAGTTCACAATGTTAATACATGCTAGCCCGGACTTGTCATTACCCGATAGTGTGCTTTTGCATATCTTTTGTTCGGGTCTTGATATAGACACGCCTATGCCTTGACATGACCGCCGGAGGGTCATTTTGCACGTAAACCTACAACGGAACAGAGGAAAATCCTAGATCACATCCTAGAGAAGCATGCTTCTCCCGTTGTAGAACCTACTCCCCTCCATAATAAGGGCATGTCTAGTTTTGAGGAGCCCTCATCGGTCAAACCATTCCCCGTACCTTCATTAGAACCGACCGTTGAGCCCTCTCCCGAACCACGAGCACCGAAGGAAGGGATGCTTTATCCTTCGAAGTTCCCGATCAAATTCGAGGATCATGGGAGAACCTTGAACCTTCTATGGCACGAATGGAGCAAATGGAGCACAGCTCCGGCTAAGGAATCTTCCTCTAACATGAAACCTTCAAAAGAATGGTTAATGGAGGTGAAACGTTCTTAAAAGCAATTGATTCTTTCACCTTCCACGACCATACCTTGTTCATTACGAGGAAATTCCTTAGATGCCCTACACAACCCCACAATAGAGGCGAATATCATGTCACAATATCTTGCGGAAACCCTTTTGGGTAATATACCGCTAGCCTCGACCGATAGACTCTTCAAGGGTCAATTCGGCCTCATCTTTGCATGTTGTGGGATTGCTAGGGCCGTGCCAATAAAAATTCACGAAAACCAAGGTTCACTTAGACTTCTATATCTATCCCATCCTCGACTTTGATCTTCTCATAGGCTACCCTCTTGAAAAGATTTTTCATGAAAACCTATAGAGAAGAGCCATGATGAGAAGTTAGGAAAGAATGCTTGTGCCTCTCACCTAGAAATCCCAAAAGCGAAGCATCTTCCCAACCAAAACCTGTTCGAGGAGGAGAAGTTCAAAACTCCATTCGATTCACCTAAGTTGCTTTCTCATCTTAGTGAAACGACGCACTCGTCGCCCTCACTTTCGAACATAATGCATGTCCCTACGGCCAAAAAAACGTTGCTCTTGACAATGGTCGAGATAAGAACTCATGTGCCATCGACATGAGCGAAAAGCAACTCTTGAGACCAAGCATGAACACGCTATTGAGCATGTCGAGTTTTCATTCAAAACTTCTCATGATACATGCTCACCTTTTTGGATCTCTAGAGTTGTCTCGCTTCTGACCACGTGCCCCTACGAGGACCCCAACCTTCTCTTAATCCTCGTTCACAAACTTTTCAAGAGGATGGTTGTGGATGTCTTCGTCTATCACAAGTTTTGCCGATCTCGTAGTGGCACGATGGCTAACCTTGCGGCTTAAAGCGTAGCGCTAACTTCTTAGTGGAGAAGCCGGAACTTCACCACTTTTCATAGCTGCAAGATGTTTTCCCAAGGTCAAGCTTACGACCATAAACAAAAGCAATTTGCCGGAGATAACCCGGGACCGTCAAAAAAAAAAAAAATGAATAATTCTCTCTTGTTGCTTTCATAAAAAAAAAAAGTCTTTCTCTTTTCTTATTAATAAAAGCGAGAACATATTATCAAGTTAGTATGCACCTTCGGGTATTCTTGTCGCTAACCATTTCGGGTGAAGATCGATTAAGAAGAGCAAAAGAGGCATGCGATGCTTGAAAACATGGGGACGACATCATCAAAAAAAAAAAAAACGATGCTCATGGATGGTGGAATACACTCACAAGGAGACCGGACCTTGCACACTTGACTTTACACAAAAGTCCAAGTGTGGGGGAAAGATGGTGAAAACCTCAAGTTCCATACACCAAAAGCGTCATAAAAAAAAATGATGGTGAATAAAAAGAGGATGTCACCCCCTTCTTTGAAAAAAAAAGAAGGAGAAGAAAAAAAAAAAAATATAAAGAAAGAGAGAAGGTATAGATAAAAAAAAAAAAAGAAAAAGGATTGAAAAAAAAAGAGAGAAAAAAAAAAAAAAAAAAAGAGTGTTGTCAAAAAGAAAAAAAAAAAATATATATATAGAATAGAAAAAAAAAAGCAATAAGAGAAGAGAGGGCGAGGTTGGCCCAAGATGGTCAAGATACATACCAAAGTGTCTTTGCCTGACTCCACCCATTATTGCTTCCACAAGCAAGAAGGGTTTGTCTCTCATCCTTTGCGACTACCATCAAGACCCATGGCCCATACACACGTGTGTGTGGCCTAACCTTGAGGTGCACCTGGACAGAACCATCACGCAAACCACAGCAACAACTCCATTGCTTCATCCAAAAATGTTGCCGGTAAGTATATCTAGGTATGCAAAGGAAATAAACGTTCACCAACTAATTCACTCATTCTTGTCTCCATGAAATTAAAACGTCATGCTTCCCTTGCCATGATTTATGCTTTGAGTTTGGGTGCATTTACTGAGTAATGCATCCATAGGTCTTTTATATTGAGCATGGTGCTTAGGGTAAAATGATCTCCTTTAATCAAACTTTGACATGGTGTCAGAGCTAGGTAATGAACTTAGAGTTTTGTTGTCATGATCTTTGGAAGTATCTTCTGTTGGAGATGAATCAAGGCTATGCTTACACTACTTCCTTATGTTAGCCTTGCTTGAGTAACGTTGTGGTGAACAAATAAAATAAAATAAAAACAAATAAAGTCTTCACAATAAAGGCTCCACGGTGTTCATGCCGATAGAGCCATGTGTTTTTGTTCTTTTGTTTTGTTTTCTTGTTTTTGAATAAAACCAGGTACAAGACCAAGTGTGGGGGAGAGCTCTCAAACACAATGAACAAACTTCTAAGACCTCCCCAACACAATGCACAAACACCTAACAATTCATGATGGAGAAGGACGAGGCGAACAACTACCCTTAACTCCTTCCTCTTCAAACGGTGGTTTGTGCAAAACTCTCGCTCTCACATTTCATAATAATAATAAAAAAAAAGGGGAGAGAAGAATGAGGAGAAATGAGAAAAGAGGAGATAAACCTTTCAACCCCAAGTTCTTTGTCCTATTTTTGTGATGATATCAAAAGACAAGCTTGGGGGGAGCCTCCAAACCAATCACAAACTCAAATCATTGCGCGCACAAGCTAGCACAACCATGAAAGGTAAGTAAAGAGCTAGCTTGGGGGAGGACTCTAAGAAAGGTAACGTGTATCTCACATTTTGATTATATTCTCTATCTTATGAAAATGATGAGTTATGCTAAAAAAAAGGGAGACAAAAATTCCATTCCTATACATATGAGCTATGAAAATGTTTAGTCTTAGTCCCTTGTTGAAATGATGAATAGTTGCTCTGTCTTATGTTTTGCTTTGTGGCTAGTTTATAATTCAAATTTCTCTAAAGTTTGGGTTTAGTGGCTAAAGTCTAAAAACTCATCCCGAAAAAACTGATTCGTGTGGGTTGCATAAGCTCTATCTAGTCTAAGTTGTTGCCAAGTATGATATGGTACAAATAGATTTGCTATGACTTCGTCCAAAAAGAGAAACTTGACATCCGGGAATCTACTTTGAAAGAAAAGAGAAATGATATGGGCTACGCTAAAAAAAAAAAAGAAAAAAGAAAAATGAGATAAAAAATGGACACGTGTCCGAGGGCGAGTAGAGCCCACATCTCTAAAAAAAAAAAAGAAGCAAGAGAGGAAATAAAAGACAAAAGTCTAGGGCGAGAAGAGCCCACCTCTCCAAATATATATATATATATATATATATATATAGCAATAAAGCCCATACTTTCTTGAAAAATAAATATTACCTAAATAAATAAATCCCTGATAAAAAGTTGACCAAAAGGATGAATGATAAGTATTTACATTATAACCGTTCTATCGGCAACCGCCCAAGACTTTGAGAAAAGCTAAAAAGCCCCGCTACGATGAAAGGTAATAAAGGGTGGGAAAAAGATATGCCATTTTATTCAAACTCTAGTAGAAAATCTTATTATAACCACGGCACTTGTGAAACATAATCGGCATAGTAGCAACTCCTCGATCGGCAACAAGTAATTATCTTTTGCTCGAGGGCGTGCAAAGGGTAAGCTTGGGGAGTTTGTTGACGGTAACCAACGACATATTTTTCCCCGTCAACTTACTACCATAAAGGGAGTAAAACTATACCTTTTTATACTCATATACATTTATCACTAATAAAATTCCACTTGTAGTGTCTAGTATTTTATTTTGCAGATTTATAATAAATACAGGTGGAAATACGACCAAAGTACGCCATGCAGGGAAGCGCATTATTGCAAAACACAAGCCTAGGAGCAAATCGACCCAAAACATCAAAATTGGGCCGAGCCAAGCCCGGCCCACAACTTTTCAAGGCGAAGGAAGCCAACCCACCGAGACCCGGGCCAGGCCGAGCCCAGGGGGGTGCGCGCGCACCACCTGGTGCGGCCGTACCCTCCTTGAGGCGGTTTCGGCCCAGCCTCGGGGAGGCGGTTCATGAACCTGCCTTATGGGGGTTACCGACGTGGGATTGTCGGTTTGGTCTGATTAGGAAGGTTTACTAGGTCGGTTTTGGTGTAAATTAGCACTTAGGCCCCTCCTCCAAGTGCATAAGTAGTCCCCCTCTCTTCCTCTCTCAACACACACCAATTCCAAGGAAGAGTCTCTCCCTCTCCTCTAAGAGGACTCTCCCCTCTACTCTTCTACCTCACTCCAATGGGTCTAGGCCCTACCTAAGTAGTAGAGAGATCGGCAGAGGAGAGATGTGAAGGGCTGAGAGCGGGGAAGCGCCGGACTTGTCGGTGTCTCCCCAACCTTGTACCTCGGTGGATTCAGACTTGGCTCCTTCACGGGATCTTGGCTAAGTAAGCTTCCACGGTTCTGATAATCTTTATTGTCTTTTGTTTATCCACGATTTATCTACTTGTTTGGGGATCGGTAGCTGTACCTTGGGTCGGGACTCTAGTGGTGGAACCCTTTGACCAGGGAACCTGGCAAACACTAGAGTGATAATCACTAAGCGTAGGCGTGGTGTTTGGGCTAGCGGTTTTCTACCTTTTGCGCGAAGCATCCCACGGTTGAGGGGTAGGCGGCTGGGTCGTGACAAGCCTTGGCCGTCCCTTGAAATCCCCCCACGTTCGGCTATGACGTAGAGCTAATTGCCTAAGCTTCCCCAGTTGGGCGTTGGCGGTGCCCCGGTGAACAAGTAGCTCACGAGACGGCTAACCATAGACCCTAAAGGTGTAGGGACCCTTCTCGATAATCCTCCCCATCTTTGGCCTTGTGTGTCCTTGGGCGAACAAGTTAGGAGAGAGTACCTCCGTTCCACTCGTGGAAAATACGATACCTGAATATTTACGGGTGAAAGCTACAACGACAATTACATGCGCTTGCGGATTCTTCTCTGCGGCGTTAAGAAAGCGTCAACACTCCACGGGCCCGGTTCCCGGCTCCAAATTGCCATCATGGAGCAGCCCCTCCCCGCGCCCAGAGGAGGGTAAGTGTTCATCCAACTTGATTTGTAGAATCTAGATTAGTTCATTTGTAGAATCGAGTGCGAGAGGTAGAGATTTGGCCAATGATGCATAATGATTTCATAGATGGCTACTAATTTGGTAGTTCGTTTGTAGAATCGAGGTATGATTAGGTAGATAGCTAATGATTTGGCCAATGATGCATAATGATTTCAGTAGATGGCTACTGATTTGGTAGTTTCTAATTTTAGTAGACTGTTATTGGCCAATGATGTATAATGATTTCAGTAGATGGCTAATAATTTGGTAGTTTCTAATTTGAGTAGACTGGTATTGGCCATGTGCATAATTTAGTGAATGCAATAATGAGATGGCTGCCTTTATGTGAACACTAGTTCTTCTACCTATCTCTCTATTCATGTAAGTAATCCAATATGCTTGTATCAACCCACTGTTCAAAGAACAATTGGGTTAGGATGGTTGTTTGGTGCCCCACCAAGGTTTGGCATGTGGTGAAGCAAGGGTGTAAGTAATATATGCATGGAAGGGTGTAAGGAATATATGCATGCAAGGGTGCAAGGAATATATACATGCCAATGCCAACATGCCAAGGGTGTAAGGATTATGGTGGCTAGGAATCAATCAACCCCTAACTCAAGCTGATGGCTGATCAGTGGAAGAATAGGCATATTCCATGCTGTCCATTCATTTTTTTGTTTCTCATCTTCAATTAAAAGGCAGTCATTAGATATAAGAAAAAGGCAGACACCAAATTAAGAGGCATGTGTTTGATCAGTATTCACATAATTGATTTGCTTCGATTTTGCAGCGCCCCGGTGGTACAAATTAGGAAAAGCATTCCTCATCACGGATTTTTGACAAAGACCGTTGGGGACCATCAATCCAATGCAACACTAGATCTAATCTAAGTGATGGCATAGGATGGAATGGGGCTCTGATGTTGTTAGCCCAATGAGGACTCGGGGTTTTTTACAGCAACAAATCATTATTTTCCCCTATGAAACTTATGTTCCTTTCTTAAATTCATTATTTTACAAAGATGTAGTCATTAGATTATCCTATGATATATAGAAATGTGTTTTTGGTATAATATCCGACTCTTTATGTATTTATCATATGATATAGCATTGTGTTTGGTGAGTAACCTACTATATCCTATCAAAAACCGATCCTGCTTTCTCAAACTAATAACACTTTGCTTTTGTTTAGACTTTCCAGATCTCCAAGACCGCACTCATGAGCGCCATCAACGCCTCGATCACCGAAGCCGTTGAACCGAGGCTCGCCGTTACGTCCCTCGAAGGTGGCCGAAGCTCACTGAGAACCGGTCCGTAAGGACCCGACCCGGAAAGAAGGTGGGCGCCTTTGGCAAGGACACGGAGGGCGTCAAGTCCAAGGTTGGCCACCTCCAGCGGGACTTGGATGACGCCGCTGGGCAAGAAGTGATGGCGTCCCCACGAGCCCCTCCCCGCAAGACCCCGCATGACCCTGCGCGACCTTTTGGTAGCCCAATTTGTTTAGTGGGCTTATTATTTTGTGAACAATGTGTATGTATTGTCGGGCTGGATGGATGGATGGATGGATGCGGGGATCGATCTTTAGATTAGTTAGTAACTTAGTATATGTATGTGGTCAGTATGGATGGATGCAAAACACCTATTTATTATTATATATGTAGGGATGGATGAAGAACAACTAATATTAGTGCTAGTGCAGGGGATGGAGAACAACTAATATGTATTAGTACGTATATATATATATTCAGTCTTTAGCTCACTTTTGTATATTATTATTGCTGTTGTGATTGATCTTCCCCTTTTCTTTTGCATTTGGAGTTTCTAAGTTCATAGTCAATTGCTCATTTAATTTAGATTCCAAGGCAAAACACTATTGTGTTAATTTTAAATTTTTCGATTTGGATCCTCGTTTAACAGGAAGAAAACTCTCACAAAATTAAGGACGCATTGCTCATTTGACTAGGAAGAAAACGGCAAAAAATAAAAAAAACGATGACCCGGTGGTTTTTGAACTACGCTTTCCGAACGGTTGCTTTCGGGACAAAAAAGTCACCTAAATACGGAATGTAGATCTCGATGAGTTATGAACTTTCCGTGTTCATGACTTTTCAAACGGAGGCCGTCTAGGGCCCTAAAAACTCGTCCGAGCCGCAAAAATTTGAAAATTCGAAATTCGAGCGTCGGGTTCGCGAAAATTTGACTCTAATACCGAACGTAGGTCGTCTTGAAGAGACCTAGAAAACACGTGTTCACGACTTTTTCGATTTGGATCCATCTAGAGCTTCGAAAACGGCCCGAAGGCCCCGATTTCAAATTGACCAACGTTTGACTTGGTCAAACCTTGCCAAACGGAGCACTAAACGGCCTCGGATGAAAAACTTTTGAACACGAAGTTGATAGAACTCGTCAGGGATCTACATTCCATATATAGGTACTTTTTGCATTTGAGAAAGTGCTCGTGAACCCTAGTCGCAAATCCACGTATCTCACAAAGAGTTTATGCAACTCGTGGGCGACTAGTGGTTTTTGAACTACGCTTTCGAACGGTTGCTCGGATGCGAAAGTCACCTAAATACGGAATGTAGATCTCAATGAGTTATGAACTTTCCATGTTCATGACTTTTCAAACGGAGGCCGTCTAGGGCCCCGAAAAAACTCGTCCCCGAGCCGCAAAAAATTTGAAAATTCAAAATTCGAGGCGCCGGTTCGAAAACGAAAATTTGACTCTAATACGAGCGTAGGTCTTGAAGAGACCTAGAAAACACGTGTTCATGACTTTTCGATTTGGATCCATCTAGAGTGTTGGGGAGGCGGAACCTACCCACCCCCTTCTGGTCGCCCAAGAGTAAGCGAAGATGCCGGCACAAAGAAATCACAACGAAGGACCAGGATTCGGACCTGCGGTCCGAAAGCCGTTGGTTTCGGGCCCGACTAAGCCCCGGACCCGAAGATAGGCCCGTATATGCGCGATCCGGCGTTCGCTGTCGCAAAGTGTGTCGATGCGGGGAGAAAGCCGCAGCATTCGGCATAGGTGACCGAAAGCCGTGGCTTTCGCCCAGCGACGAAGACCGGGTGAGTGGCGAAGGCGTAGACTTTAGGCCCGGCGTGTCGAAACCAGTTACTTTCGTCCTCGGGGGCAGGGATTTGATTTAAACCCTATGGAGGTTAGACTTGGAGCGGAGGTGTTGTCACTCGGACAGGCATGCCGAATGTTCACTCGTTCGTCCTCAAAGGCAAGGACCCAGCTTGCGCCCCCATGCTTCGGCTAGGATGGTCGAAGGCCGTCGCTTTCGCCTGCGCTACCGGAAGACTCCCTGTTGAAAGTCTCCCAATATGCCTTGCGGTGGTTGCGGACCGGCGCCGGGAGGCCCACCAGGAGTTGGTGGAGACGCGAGGGAGAAAATACCGTTCTACCCCTGGCGCAACGGGGAGGTCCGCAGGAGGTCCAGGATCGGCAGGGGGGTAAAATAGGAATTGTAGGAGTCTAGGGACTATAAATAGACCCCGAGGGTCAGTGTAACAGAGGATGGAGAATTAATAGAAGAGTGTCACTACTTTGCATACACCTTCGTGTGTCCGCTTTAGTTTAGTTGAGTGATTCGTCCTGCCATGGGGTAGCCTACATCGGGGCTACACCAACAATGGCGCCCACCGTGGTTGTGCGGCAACCCATGGCTCCGGGCGAGGAAGACCCAAAGGCGGCGCCGCAGCACCGGGCCGGATCTCCCCGACGGATCCTCCATCGGATCCTCCGGTGAGACCGTTACTCCAGCGAGTCGGGGCCGGGGTGAAACGAAGATGCGACCACCGGCCCTAGGGCAATAATCGGCCAAGGCCCTTCCCGAGCAGGGAGGCGCGAGGTTCCAGAAGACGGAGAAGATTCAGATGAAGATCCACCAGGTGCGCATGAGGCACTGCAAACAGCCCGTGAGGAGCGTGCCAGGTTAGTCCAAGAATTGAGCCTCAGGCAGGCTGAACTCGTAGAGTTGAGGGCTCGAAGGAGGCGATGTTAAAAGGAGAGGCAGCCAAGCGAGGAGAAGATTCGGCTCGGGAGCAGTTGAAGCTCGCCGAAATTGAGAAAGAGAATTTGCTCCGTGAAATAGCTCAGATGGAGAAAACACAAAGACCATCCCTTGGAGGGGCAAGAACCGCCATCGCGGATGGAGAAGTCGATCCGGTCTCACCGCTTGCGCGAATTCTGGCCGAGCCCATGGCCGATAGGGTACAAGCCCAGTTGCCATCGTTCAATGGGAAATCGGATCCAAGGAAGTTCATCGCAAGCTATGAAGCCGCGGACATTCGGCGGGGAGGGGATTCGGTTACTCTGCCAAAATCTCTTATCATGGCGAAGAGAAGATATCGCACATGAATGGTACATTGCCCTTCATCCGCTTTCAATACGAAATTGGAAGTAGCTAAGGGAGCAGTTGATCATCACCTTTGAAGGTTTCCGGGCCTTGAAAAAGGGAACTAGGGATTTCCTAAAGCTCAAGCAAGAGGATGGAGAGTCATTGACACAGTATCTCAAAAAGATAGTACAGCTTCGCGCTCAAACGCCGAAAGTCTCGGATGAAGTAGTGATAGCTGCGGCAATCGAGGGCATGGCCATTGGTCAATGCGCTGCGCTCCTAGACAGGGAGGAACCTAAAACCTTGACCGAATTATACGATCAGATCAAAAAGTTTGCAAAGTCCGAAGAAGGACTGAAAAGAAGAAAGGCAGCAAGAAAAGACGAAAAGCAACAATCGCCGCATCCAAACGCAAACAATAGCCAAAGGGGTGGCGTAATCCCGCCCCGGTCAACAATGTGCAAGATGATTCGGCTCAAACGGCTGAACCCAGTCAGGAACCAGGCTCTAGAGACACCTCAAATTCTAAGGCAAATCAGTCAATCGAGGTGGCGAAGCTCAAGGGGGCGGGGGGCGCGGAAGAGGCCGGGACGGACCAAGAGTACCGTATTGTTTCGTCTGCGGCGAAAACATGGGTCATTTTAGTAGAGATTGTAAGTATGGGCAGATGGCCAAGGAGCAGAAATCGAAGGACGAAAGTTCACAAGGTAGCCAAGCTCCAAAGCATGTGTTCAACATGAGAGAAACTGCAGGCGTACAACCGAATGCATATTTCGGCTATCAGAATACTCAGTTGCCACCTCCGCCTCCATTAGTACAGTAGGCCTCCATGCTTCCGGTTCACCATCATCAGTACTCCTGGAACTACCCGGGTTACATCCCGCAGTCCTAGCCTCCATCGATGGCGGCGTCTTCTCCGGCAAATCTGGAACAACCACAACGAGCAGCGCGATCCGAAAACCCGAAAGCGGTCAAAGAAAAACAGGATTGTGAACTCGGTACTTCCGTCTCAGGGCCACATCTACGCAATCACCGGCGGATCCAACCTTGAGCACGAAAACAAAAGAGCTAGAAGGGACTATGTGAGAAGAGTACACACAGTAACACCGAGACTACCTTTGAACAGGCCAGCATGGTCAATGGTCCCAATCACATTCGACGATAGTGACTTCCGGCTAAGGGACTACCCGCATACAGACGCATTCATGGCAACTGCGAACGTGGATAAGTTCACACTTCACAACATCCTAGTAGATAATGGAAGCTCAGCAGATATTCTATTCATCAAGGCCTTCCAAAGCATGGACATGGAACGAAGGACGTTGCAACCTGCCGGTAATGCTTTGTTCGGTTTTGGTGGGAAAAGGATAGATGCCATCAGGAAGAAGGACATCGCAGTAACTTTCGGTGAGGTTGGCTTATGTCGAACCGAAATCATAACATTCGATATAGTCAACATAGATTATCCCTACACAGCGATATTCGGCAGAGGAGTCATAAGCAAGTTCGATGCAGTAATCAAGCAAAGTTTCTTGTGCATGAAGATACCCTCCTCTTTCGGCGTTGTGACCATATGGGGAGATCAGGAAGCAGCTCGGAAAATAGATGCAAAACCAATACCTGGATACAGTATGATCAATGAGGTAACAGAAGCCGGAAGAGGAGACGATGAGAAAGAAGAATCGGAACCGGAAGCTGAAAAGGTCAGAGAGCCGAAAGTGGAGTCGGCCGAATCCACAAAAAGGGTCCCTATATCAACCACAGGGCCTGAGAGAGAGATTATAATTGGCTCCGAACTCCAGCCAGACGAGGCAGCCCAGCTGTCTGCATTCCTTGACTCCAACTCAGATGTGTTCGTGTGGTCAGCTGAGGATCTAAAAGGGGTAAGCCGAAACCTAGCTCAACATAACCTAAGCGTAGCGACAACGGTAAAACCCAAGAAGAAGAGGCTGAGGAAGTTATCCGAGGAAAGAAGCACCAGCCGGCAACAGCCAAAGTCCGAGACTTTCGAACGCGAGGAGTAATCGGACCCGGTTCAATACCCGAATGGTTAGCAAACGTGGTCATGGTCGAAGAAGACATCCGACCCTAACATCAAGAAATGGCGAATGTGTGTAGACTTCAATGATCTAAACAAGGCATGTCCAAAAGACCCATATCCTCTCCCCAGAATAGACGCCCTAATTGACTTAGCCTCAGGCTGCGAAAGAATGAGTTTGCTAGACTGTTTCTCCGGATACCATCAGATACATCTGAAACCGGAAGACGAAGAGAAGACAAGCTTCATCACTCCGGGGGGACTTATTGTTTCAAGCGAATGCCCGAAGGTTTGAGGAACGCCGGATCCACCTTCTCCAGAATGTCGGATGAAGTGTTTAGAGAGCAGAAGAAGAAGAAGAATCTGGTAACATACGTCGATGATATAGTAGTCATTAGCAGCTCGAAAGAGTCGCACATCGTGACTTAAAAGGAAACTTTCGCGAATCTAAAGGCGAAGCGGGCTTAAGCTAAACCCGAGAAAAGTGCATTTTCGGCATTACAAAAAGGCAAGACGTTGGGTTGTTTAGTGTCGGCCCGGAGGCATAGAAGCGAATCCGGATAAGATCGCTGCAATCATAGACATGAAGCCCCCCGGATAGCCGAAAAGAAAGTTCAACGGCTCACGGGGCGACTAGCAGCCCTCAGCAGGTTCATCTCAAGATCAGCCGAAAAAGGCTTACCTTTCTTTAAAGTGTTAAAAGACACCACAGATTTCGAATGGGGGCGAGAACAACAAAAGGCTTTTCAAGACTGAAAGATTATCTTACCAATCTCACAACCATGTCGAAACCATCTCCAAAGGCGGTGTTATTATTATACCTGCAAATCTCGGTTTTGGTAAGCGCGGTTCTAGTTGAAGAAAAGGAGCACGAAAACAAGCTCGAGACAATTCCCCATCTACTATGTGTCCCAAGCCCTCTCTGCGGCGAAAATTAAACTATTCGAGTTGGAAAAGATAGCATACACGGTCCTAATGGCAAGCCGAAAGGCGAGGCACTACTTCCAAGCACACATGATTCGGGTTATTTCATCTCGGCCACTAGAAGCGCTACTCGAGGAACAGCCCAGAAATGGGTCGGCGGAAATAGGCAAATGGGCGTCGAGCTGAATGAATTCGTAATTGATTACGAACACGGATCAGCCATAAAATCTCGGGCAATAGCGAGATTTCATAGCGGTTGGACTCCGCGACCCGAAGGCAACCCAGTGGTTTTGACGAACCAATTTAGGCGCATTCTCGCGACGAGAACTGGTGTGACAAAGGGGCTGGGATTTCAGCCATACTCACACCTCGGCGGGGTCCATCCATCGAGTCTGCCGGCTAGATTACGAGTTCCACGAGCACTAATAATACGGCGAATATGAAGCGGTACTACTCGCACTCACGAAAGCTAAGAGCAATGGGCGTTAAGAGATCGTCATTCGTCTGATTCACGGTAGTGAGTGGACATTGCGAAAAGGAGTACACGGCCGAGGAGCCGAGTTCTAGTCGGATATCTGCGGGCGGTAAGAGCAATGGAAAGGCATTTCGGGGTTCTCGATAAAGTATATACCACGAGCGAAAAAGGGGAAGGCGATGAGCTAGCGAAAGCAGCCACGTTGGGCATTCCGACCCCTCCGGATGTATTCTTCCAACAACTTTCGGCCAAGGCAATCAAAGAAGAAGAAGAGGTACCAAGGGCCATTCATGCCATCGCAAGTCATGACCGGAGGAGCCCAATATTCGCATTTCCGATGGGAACATTTGAGCCGGAATCCAAGCATGAACATCAACGAATGGAATCACGAACCAAGCACTACTCCATCATAAGAGGCGAGTTGTACAAAGATGGCATCGTAGCACCAAAACTCAAGTGCATCGGCACGAGAAGAAGGACAGCTCTGGATGAAATTCATGGAGGAATGTGCGAGAGCACATAGGGGGCCTCACGAAATTGCTCATAGAGCAATGAGACAAGGTTTTCTTGGCCATCGGCAGGTGAAGATGCAAAGCAACTGGTGAAGACATCGCGAAAGTGCCAGGATGTTTGCCAAGAAGCAAAACGCACCGTCAACCCAACCAGGGTTGATAGTGCCTACTTGGCCTCTTCAACGGGGGGGGTAGACATAGTGGGGCCGTTACCAACAGCTCCGAGCAATGTGAGATTCGCAGCCGTGGCGCTTGAGTATTTCACAAAATGGATAGAAGCAAGACCTCTAGCGAGAATCACCTCGGCAACTTTGATCGGTTTCGTATGGCAAATGATAGTCCTGTCATTTCGGGGTTCCATCCTACATAGCGTAGACAACGGCAAGCGGTTTGACTCAACGAGTTTCGGAACTTTTGTGAGAGGAGCTCTCGATCAAAGTGACTTTCGCATCGGTTTATCACCCACAAAGCAATGGGGCTGTCGAAAAAGCCAATGGTCTAATCTTCTCAGCTGTCTCTAAGTCTTTATGGGACGCAAGCAAAGGAAAGTGGCCAGCCGAAATGACCGTTGCGGTTTGGGGCCACAACATCTCCAAGTCCCGAGCAACTGGATTCACTCCATTCCGCTTACTCTACGGGGAAGAAGCCATAACGCCGGAAGAGCTCGGACTCGGCTCATTTCATACACAAATATCTGATGTAACCGAAATACAAAGGTTTGTAGATGCTGACACATCTGAATTCCGAAAGTTGCAGGCGGCGAAAAACCTCGACAACTACCACAAGGAGACGCAAAGCTGGCAAGACAAGAAAGTACTCCGCAAGAACATCTACCCGGGCGATCTCGTTTTGATTCGGCGTACCGACAAGCAGGGCAAGTTATAATCCCAATGGTACGGACCTTTCGTCGTCGCAAAAGCATGGTCAAGCCCGGTGTTTCGCTCAAGACGGAAGAAGGGCGACGAAACCACTCACACGTGGAGGCACGCGGACAATCTCCGCAGGTTCTACGCGTGACGAATGCTCCTCGAAACAGGAGTTGTAACTTTCTTTTCTTTTAGCATGGTTTGTAATAAGTAAGGTATGAAACTATAGTGGGTTGCGCTCTTTTTCCTCACGGGGAAGCCCTTTCGAGGGTGTGAGGTTTTTTAACGAGGCAACACGGAAACACTCGGTCGTGAACCCCCCTATAAAAAGGTTCCTTTTCCCCAAGCATGGCGTCAAGACGAAAGAAAAAAGCCGAAAATAAGAAGTGACTAAGTCACACTTGGTATATTCGGCGTACATCATGCCCAAAAAAGGGTATATGCTGAAGAGATCAACAAACCAAGGCATAAAAGCCGAAAGACTAAGGTCGAGAGAGGGACCGAAAGTCGAGGAGAAGGTCCGAAAGTGACAACTTCCAAAAATCACTGCTGAGGCCAACAGCCCGGATCTTCGAAATTGACCCAGGAGTCAAAAACGGAGCATAAGCGGTGAAACCCGCAAAAAAGTGCAGCTTGGCCATTAAGGCATCGCCATGGCAGGCACTAGGGCAAACGGCCATTAAAGTCCAGAAAGGACTAAAGTAGGTGCATCCATTTAATAAAGGATGTACCAAAGCGCGCGTCCCATGGCTACGTCCTCGGGCAATCGAGACAATAAATGCCCAGGATCCGATAAGGACAACCAAAACCACTATAAAACACGACCCAAGGGTCGCATATCCCTCAAGAAGGCAGCCATAAGCTGTAGAGGGAACATCTTCAGGTAGCCACCAAGAACAATGCAAAAGGGTCACAGCCCCAAGGAGAGCTTAGGCTCATTAGGATTGAGAGGAATCAGGAGAGAGCAGGTAGCATTCGGCCAATCAAGGACAGAGAGTTGAGTCTCGAGTTGCTCTGCGGCTTGCCCACAAACTACTTGTCATGAAAGAGCTTGTCGAAAGACAATCCTACCACGTGGGAACCCCGAGGCTCAGCCCCAAAGAGTTGCATAGGAAGCACATCAACCAACTCAAGCACATCGATGATTACTCAAGGTGGCCGACAATATCGGGGTTTCAAATGAAACATTAGCTCAACCCGCCAGAATATCGTCAATGCGCGCGCCGAATGCTGCGGTGAAACCCGAAACAAGCATTCTCCATTGCACGAGTTCATCCCCATCGGCATGACGAGGGTAATACGAAAGCTGCTAGAGTGTACAAGAAGGTCGGAAGATAAAAGACGAAACATGACACATTCGGCCAAGCCTTGCCACGTAACAATGTCAAGCTGTCGGTCCGATCCCAAACACCCGGGACTCGAGTGCTTACTTCTGGCCGCATGTACCCGGCTAGCTAGGAGAAAAGAGAAAAGCTGTAGCTTCAAGATGGCCGAATGGGCAAGAAGGTAGCATTCGGCCACAAGGTAGACTAGGTCCTCATACGCAACACGTGACATGTAAGAGACCTAAGTTGAAGATAAAATTACTTTCGGCAAAGCATACGACTTTCGTTTCCTCGCAAAAGGGGGAGGGGGTTTCTTAACATAAACTCGAACTTGCGAGATAACGAAATAACCCGAGCTTAAAGCGGCATTATTTATTTGAGAGAGCGAAACATAAAAACAACGCCGCACACGGCTAATTCAGCCAAAGGTCCCTAACTTTACAATATCGATATCTAGGAGCCGAATGTGGTTCGGTTTCATCCTCAGCCTCTAATTTTGGCTCCAACAAAACACCACGAACTAAGTTCCTTTGTCTCTCGGAGGGGACAAAAGGTGCTCCAAAAATCGAGAACTAATTGTCCACTACGGGCAATCTTTTGTCGATGCGACACAAAAAATTCACTCATCCGCTCGGGAAACTTTTCCCGAAAACTGCGCATCATGAGGCACCGCTCACGCCGAAACCATCGCTCGACTTTCAGAGGAGCATCATCCATAAAATCAAAGGTCCCCTCCTCGGGAACCTGCCAAAGATTCGACATTAGTTTAAAAACATGTTTCATTACAACGAAAGCGCCACTCGGGCCAAATCAAAGTTGTTCAAACATCTTCTACCCTATCAGCTTTCGGGTTGGGGTTTCTGCGGAGGCGTCCCGGCATCGATAGAGGGGCTAGCAGTTTCATCGCGGGGGGACTCGACCATTTCGCTCCGCTATGAAGGCGCTCACTTTAGCCCAATCTCTTGCCTCTCTTCATTGTTCTGCATAAAGCGATTCACATATTAGCAAAATTGAATAAAGGAACGAATGTACCTCGGATAAAAACGTGTGAATGCGTCATCGAAAATCAACTTACGCTCGCACGAGACTCAGCAGCAGTGAAAAATGGGCAAGATCCCTACCGCCCGCCTGCCAAAGGCCGTCATAAAACCTCCGGCAACTTCAAGGACTGGAGCGGCGTCCGCCAATACTCGGCGGGATCCTCTTTCGGTACCACGGCCTCAAGATGCTCACACTTGAGCTCATGAAGGGCGGTACCGAAGCGCGAAGGGTTTCAAGAGAGGCATAGCCCCTCCCGGTATCCACACCAGCGCACCCAAACCACTTAGCTCTCGAACAAGCCGGGGAAGGGTTTCACCGTAACCAAGCCCTCGGCGGCGGGCAGCCTCATCACCAAAGGAAGCCAACAGCTGTTGTAAGGCCGAAACCCTGTGATGTGACCATGCCAAGGACATCAACACTCATGGATGGTTCTAAGCAACGATGCAAGGTGAAGGCTATACTTAATTTTAGATCATTGAGGTTTCCACCTACAAGGCTACTACTTGGTTTATACGATTATAGATTAAGACACCTTGCTATGATGGAAGAAGAAGATCATAATGTTGTCACAACACTACAAGTCAATGGTCAAGCACAATTCTTTGGTTTAAAAGAGTTAGAGTCGAGGACGACTCCTTTTCAAGAGGGGGAGGATGATGAGGACATGACAACTCCTAATGTTTCGTCTTATTAAGATCATTTACCATCTAACACAAGTGATCGTAATGGTGGACCTCTTGCACAAACGCATGATAAGAAGATACATGAGAAGGTGAATTTGCTCCTTGGTCAACTTAACTTTGAAATATTTGAGAATATTATACTACCTAAAATGTTTTACATATGTATTGAAAAGGTTTATACAAGAAGGAACTACTACTAGAGCCAAGGAGAGGAGATGGTCCATACACAAGCTGAACCAACAAACCATCTTACTGACAACATGAAGCATAAGAAAGAAATAGTCATAGCTCTTGATTTACTAAAGCTTTTGAGGTGGCTGAGGACTTGCTGGAAAGATTATCAAGTTATCTTTCTAATGAATCCAATTACACGTCATTTGAGGCTTGCACCAAAGAGTTATGATCGTATTATTGCAGGCTGCTCAGAATGTCAACAATCCTCTCGGGACAGCATATTGGTACAACTTCTCATTCAATACTGTACCAACTTGGAACATTTCATGGTGCATGCCATACATGGTTGGAACACACGTCAAGTCTAGTTTCCAACCCAACAAGCAGCTTATCGTTTCGACTTCCCATGAAGGAGTTATGGCCAGATTACTCAGCACTGCTCAGAAGAGAAACAGCCGCGCGGGACTCCACGAATTCCATCTCGTGGAGGCCTTTCACCTCCTATAACTTTAGAAACTCTATGTTATTTTCATACCCAACTAGGAGGGTTGTTCCTAGTATATATATCCCCTGCCTACAATCTATTTGGGAACTTTTGGATGATTTGATAATCTACCTGATATGGTATTGCAGCCGAGCTGCTGAGTGTTCTTACACACCTTTGTTCTTGCGAGTTCTTCTTGGGCTTGTGAGAGATCTCTCTGAGGTCCCCTACTTCGTGCTCTACGGCTTCCGTCCGGCTGCGCCGTATTGTGTGGATTAGTTCCGGCTTGTGGTTCTGCGATCGCTCGGAGATCGAGTCGAAGTCCTTCGCGGTTTCGGTGTCTCTCTTCCTGCCCGCTTGGTCACAACCAACCTTTGTCAGGTATAAAGCTAGTTACCCGTTGTTCGCAGCAACTTATCCTTTGTTCTTGAACCTACTGTCGTGAAGATCGGGCCATCCCCTTGCCGATTGCAAATCGGTTCCTATCATTCACCATCCAACACAAGTGATCGTGTCGTAGGCCTCTTGCACAAAGACATGCTAAGAAGATACACGACAAGGTGAATTTGCTCCTTGCCAAAGTTAATATTAAAATATTTGAGAATGTTATACTACCTAAAATGTTTTGCATATGTATTGACAAGGTTTACACAAGATGGAGGTACCGTTGGACCTAAGGAGAGAAGATGGTTTATACACAGCAGAACCAACACATCATGTGAGTGACAACATGGACCAACAGAATGATATAGTCATAACTCTTGATTCCCTAAAGGTTTCAAGGTGCATGAGGACTTGTTGGAAAGATTATCAAGTTACCTTTCTAATGAAGCCAATGCCACGTAATTTGGAGCTTGCACCAAAGAGTTACAATCATATTAGTGCAGACTGCTCAGAAGGTGAACAGTCTTGTCGAGACAGGATATTGGTACAACTTGTTGTTCAATACTGTACCATTCTCCAGCGTGTCATGGTGCATGCAATACATGGTTGGAACACACGTCAAGTCTAGTTTCCAACCCAACAAGTGGCTTATCGTTTGGACTTCCCATGAAAGAGTTATGGTCAGTTTAGTGGAAACTGCTCTGGAAGCCAACAGTCACGCGAGACCACTTCGGGAAGCCATCTCGTGGTGACTTTTCAGATAGCCTATCTACAGAAACTCCATCTTGTTTTCACACCCAACTAGGAGGGTTGTTCCTAGTATATATATCCCCTCCTTATAAGCTATTAGGAACTTTTTGATCATTTGAAAACCCAAATGCTATTGCAGCAGCGCTGCTGAGTGTAATTTTACACACCTTTGTTCTTGCGAGTTCTTCTTGGGCTTGTGAGAGATCTCTCGAGGTCCCCTACTTAGGTGCTCTACGGCTTCCGTTCGGCTGTGCCGTATTGTGTGGATTAGTCCGGCTTGTGGTTCTGCGATCGCTCGGAGATCGAGTCGAAGTCCTTCAAGGTTTCGGTGCCTCTCTCCCGTCCGCTTGGTCACATCCAACCTTTGTCGGGTATAAAGCTACTTACCCGCTGTTCGCAGCAACTTATCCTTTGTTCTTGAACCTACTGTCGTGAAGATCGGGCCACCTTCGTATTGCGAGATCTTTTTTGGTACTTATCATTTGGTATTGAGCTATCGTTGTCACGGTAGGTTTTGTTATCATTCTATTTTATATATATCCTTTCATCTACCATCAGTTTTGTTTTCCTCCATCATATATCGTGTTTTTGTTCATCTCCTACAGTCCACTAAACAGCCACAAAAAGAAATACCTATAGCCCTCTTGATGGTATTGTTACTTTGTGTTCATACCGTTCATCTTGTTGCTAGTCACCATCATTATTCTTCCGCCGTACTCTCATTGAATTTTATCCGCATCCCTAATATGTTATAGTGTGTTTGCTGAAAAAAAAAATCTGAGAAAAAAAAAGTTAAAGAAAGTGCAAAAAAAGAAAAGAAAAAAAAAAGAAGAAGAGAGAAGTGAAAGGGGTTGTGTTGCGGATTGTGTAATACCAAGTTTCATATCTGAAATTTCAAGTTTGTGGTGCACGGACAGCAACATTTACATCTTGTTTGAGCGGTTTGTCTCACTTTGTTTCAGTACCATAGCCCTCCTTGAACAACCACCTATAGCTCCACAAAAACTGAAACCAAACCTCTCATCTTGTATAATTTCAATCGGTTAATCACAGTTGTGGTACTTCCACTTTTTAGCACATTCACAGCCCTTGAGAGCAGTAAGAACATTGGTAAGTAAGAGGTGAGATTAAGTGTGTCCACAAATATTTTTCCTATTCCATTTTCTTTAGCTTCACGCTCAGCGGTAAGGGCGAATGCCTGGCTATGCTTCCTTTCGGCGTCCAGCTCCTCTTCTAGCTCCTTCACTTTCTGCTCTAGCTCTGCGGACCGCTTTTCAGCGGTCTTAGCACGCGAGTTTCGGCCTTGGCCTAAGAGTGGCAGCGGTCTTCAAATCCTTGAGTGCCTTCTCGGACTTAGCTTTCTCAACTTCGGGGCCTTACTACCCTGCCCTTGGAATTGTTTTTCCAAGGTCCGGGCAACTAGCATCGACTGCAAAAAGAAAACGTTAAGAACGAAAGGTCAAATACTCACGAATGATACAGAACAACGCGAAATAAAAAAACGCAAGCTTACCCCGTCGTAAAAATTGAGGGCCTCAAACAGCTTCGAGGCTCCGTTTTAAGGAGCTCCTTCTCCGTGTGAGGGGCGGCGAAGGAGCTGGAGCACTTTCGGTGCGGGTGGCCCCTTCGTCCGAAGGAAAAAGGGGCAGTACCAGCGGTCAACATTCGCCACCACCCGGGCGTCCGAGAATACCCCTAAACAACGAGCAAGTTTATAAGTTTTTTCTCGACGAGGGCTCAACTCTTCGGGAGAGCTGAAGCCTGAATACACGATAGTCTCCCCGAAGTCGCTATAATTGCTCTCAAGGACAAAACTCCATGGCCGAATAGGCATCCGCTAAAAATACCGGAAGTCTTCATGAATTCCGGTAGAACCGAGACTTACCGAGGGTACCTTTAGAAGACGAAGGTTTTGCCAAAGCCGAATCCGATGCTTCCTTGCTTTGGTCTTCCGCGCCGCTTCGGGAGGCAGGAGCAGCCGAAGCATTCGGCACGAGAGTATTGGCGAGGGTCGCTTCCGTGGCCTCTTGATCGCCACAAAGGCGGGACCAAGAGAAGCCGTGTCATCGGCCTCTGTGAGGGTGTCGCGGGGATCCTTGACTTGCTTGGGGGCCATCTCCTCCGAGTCACTTGAGATCACCTGCCCGAAACATATCTAAAAACGTCAACAAAAGTAAAACAGGCACAGGAACAACCAATACAAACAAAAACTAGCAAATTGACGAAACTTCGGCTAAACCGCAAGGTAACAAGCCAAGTACCGGAAGCGAAGTAACAATGCCGAATTTGCGGGTTCGACCGAATGTAACCTTTCAACCGGCTTGCGGCACCTTAGCCATACAGCGACCTACACGGACATCCTTGTCCTCTCTTGGCGCCCGGGGCAAAGCGATTCTTTGCCTCTTGACTCGCTCGAGTCGGGACGAGTCCTGGGCAACAACTTTTCCTCGACGGCTGGGCTTCCGGGCCTCTCTTTCGGCCTTAGCATCGCCGAGGGAGTGAGCCGAGGTGGGTAAACCACCTCCATAGCATCAAAGCCCGATTAATTCGAGCACCATCCCCCACAATTTCTTCCACCAACTTAAACTCACGATCGATACGATGCCCAGAATAGCATTCGCCTCTTCCGTAACCCACGTAACGAAATCTTTATCCAAATGAAAGCGCAACGGCCGCCTAGCTTCAACATGGATGGTTCCGTAGCTACAGTCCAAAGGGTCAATGTTAAACTGCACACTAGCACTCAAAGGACGAATCTCCATGGCAATCCACTCTTCCACGAGATCCCGAGTGCTCTGTTTGGCCAAGGTTGCCAGAAAGGCAAGGGTAGCTTCGGCGTCCCCTTCGACATTCTTGACATAGTCCCCGTGGCATCTTCCTCGCATAGGGATCATTCGGCCGACTAGGGAACTATTGGCGGGCAGCCCTGGTGCTCGCGGCTCGGCTTTCGGTTATCCCACCGACCCGAGCATAGAACCCGATTCTCGTCCATTTCGACCATTTGTTACAAAAAGTCGGAGCTAGACGAATGTTGCTCTTAGGTATGAAGGTGTAAGCACCAAACTGAACAACACAGTGATCACCAGTCCTGTCGTCCCGAATCTTCTTAGGTTTTTTATGGCAAGCATAAAACTGCAAAAAAGTATCCACGCATAAAGGGGCTCCCATCATCTTCATGGCCCATACAAACGCCCCAATGCGAGTAAACGCATTCGGTGTAAGATGATGTAATTGAAGCCCGAATCTGTCAAGAACTCCACCGATGAAAGCATCTTCACGGGGGGCCGAAAACCAGCCCTAAAATAGTCTTTGAACACAAGCGCTTCCCCGGGCCTCGGATTCGGGTATCATTCACCCTCCGGCGCATGGCAAAAAGATCTGGTCAAACGATCCATAAAACCCTTTCGCATATAATCATCCAAGGTGCTCTCGGATACACGAGACACGCTAGCCCAGTACACTTCACGTAGTGTCGAAGGCCCTGGATTCTCACCAGACCCTTCGGCAACAGTGTAGCTGTCATCCTCTGAGCCTTCAATCACGCCGAAAGACGCATCAGCTTCTTCATGCAGTGGCAAGTCCCCTCCGACAGGAGATCCTTCGATATCCACATCCTCATCAAACTCGTCTGCAATTCCCGGGGCAACGAATGCATCCGATTCGGTACCTTCACCGCCGAAAAAAATATGGGGATCCGCACTTTCGAAGCGGACCCTGTCCAAAGGGCTTGGACCCCGGATGAATCTGAACTCGACGACCGCTAGAGGTTTCGAACTTTTTTTTTCGACGAAGTGCGGACCCGACAAAATCGGATCCGACATCTCTACCAAATCAACGAAACCTAGAATACAAAAAGTAGAAAGCAACGACGAAAACCTAAAATAAAAAAAAAAGGCGCCCAACTTAACCGAAAGGAAAAGAAGAAAAGGTAGAAAACTTACTAGGGATGACGAAGCCGGTTGCCGAATGCCCTCAAACTCCGAAGGGTGAGGAAGCCGAAAGACGGAGAGCTCAGAAGCGCCGGAAAAGCTGGAACGCGGGGGTGCAAATGAGCCGGGGGGAGGTCACCGCCCCGTCCCCAAACCCCTTATATAAGTTCGAGGTTGCGTCACATCTACGGTCCGGGGCTGCTCCCGAGGCAGGCGTCGCTTCGCCTTCCGCCCGATATGCGTTAAATATATATATATATATGTGCATAAATAAAAAATAAATATATATACATATATATAATAATAATAATAAACAGAACCTAAATAACGTACATCAAGCATTCGGCTCACGAGGGGGTTTCTTAAAGGTCGACGAGTCGCGGCCAAGGGCAAATCAAAGGCCTAACCCTTGGCCTCGAGGGGCTATTGTTGGGGGAGGCCGAACCTGCCCACCCCCTTCGGTCGGCCCAAGAGTAAGCGAAGATGCCGCACAAAGAAATCACAACGGCGGACCCGATTCGGACTCGCGGGCCGAAGCCGTTGGTTTCGGCCCCGACTAAGCCCCGGACCGAAGATAGGCCCGCATGCGTGCGTCCCGGCGCTCGCCTGTCGCAAAGTGTGTCGATGCGGGGAGAAAGCTGCAGCATTCGGCATAGGTGACCGAAAGCCGTGGCTTTCGCCCAGCGGACGAAGACCGGGTGAGTGGCGGCGTAGACTTTAGGCCCGGGCGTGTCGAAACCAAGCATTTTCGCCCTCCCAGGCGGATTTGATTTAAACCCTATGGAGGTTAGACTTGGAGCGGAGGTGTTGTCACTCGGACAGCATGCCGAATGTTCACTGCTTAAGTCCTCAAAGGCAAGGACCCGGCTTGCGCCCCCATGCTTCGGCTAGGATGGTCGAAGGCCGTCGCTTCGCCCGCTACCGGGAAGACTCCTGTCGAAATTGTCCCAATATGCCTTGCGGTGGTTGCGGACCGGCGCCGGGATGCCCACCAGGGAGTTGGTGGAGACGCGAGGGAGAAAATACCGTTCTACCCCCTGGGCAACGGGAGGTCCGCAGGAGGTCCGGAGGATCGGCGGGGGGTAAAATAGGAATTGTAGGAGTCTACGGACTATAAATAGACCCCGAGGGTCCGTGTAACAGAGGATGGAGAATTAATAGAAGAGTGTCACTACTTTGCATACACCTTCGTGTGTCCGCTTTAGTTTAGTTGAGTGATTCGTCCTGCCAGGGGGTAGCCTACTTCGGGGCTACACCAACATAGAGCTTAAAAACCGCCCGGCGGCCCCGATTTCAAATTGACCAACGTTTGACTTGGTCAAACCTCGACCAAACGGACACTAAATGGCCTCGGATGAAAAACTTTTGAACACGAAGTTGATAGAACTCGTCAGGATCTACATTCCATATACAGGTACTTTTTGCATTTGAGAAAATGCTGGTGAACCCTAGTCGCAAATCCACGTATCTCACAGAGAGTTTATGCAACTCGTGGGCGACTAGTGGTTTTTGAACTACGCTTTTCGAACTGTTGCTCGGATGCAAAAGTCACCTAAATACGGAATGTAGATATCGATGAGTTATGAACTTTCCGTGTTCATGACTTTTCAAACGGAGGCCGTCTAGGGCCCCAAAAACTCGTCCCGAGCCGCAAAAATTTGAAAATTCGAAATTCGAGGCGTCAGAAGTTCGAAAACTGAAATTTTGACTCTAATACGAACTAGAAAACACGTGTTCATGACTTTTCGATTTGGATCCATCTAGAGCTTCTAAAACCGGCCCGAAGGCCCTCGATTTCAAATTGACCAACGTTTGACTTGGTCAAACCTCGCCAAACGAGCACTAAACGGCCTCGGATGAAAAACTTTTGAACACGAAGTTGATAGAACTCGTCGGGATCTACATTCCATATATAGGTACTTTTTGCATTTGAGAAAGTCTTTGGTGAACCCTAGTCGCAAATCCACGTATCTCACGGAGAGTTTATGCAACTCAGTGGGCGACTAGTGGTTTTTGAACTATGCTTTCCGAACGGTTGCTCGGATGCAAAAGTCACCTAAATACGGAATGTAGACCTCGATGAGTTGTGAACTTTCTGTGTTCATGACTTTTCAAACGGAGGCCATCTAGGGCCCCAAAAAACTCATCCCGAGCGCAAAAATTTGAAAATTCGAAATTCGAGGCGTCGGTTCGAAAACTGAAAATTTGACTCTAATACCGAACGTAGGTCTTGAAGAGACCTAGAAAACACGTGTTCATGACTTTTCGATTTGGATCCATCTAGAGCTTCGAAAACCGGCTCGAAGGCCCCTCCGATTTCAAATTGACCAACGTTTGACTTGGTCAAACCTCGGCCAAACGGAGCACTAAACGGCCTCGGATGAAAAACTTTTGAACACGAAGTTGATAGAACTCGTCAGGATCTACATTCCATATATAGGTACTTTTTGCATTTGAGAAAATGCTGGTGAACCCTAGTCGCAAATCCACGTATCTCACGGGGAGTTTATGCAACTTCGTGGGCGACTAGTGGTTTTGAACTACGCTTTCGAACGGTTGCTCGGATGTAAAAGTCACCTAAATACGGAATGTGAATCTCGATGAGTTATGAACTTTCCGTGTTCATGACTTTTCAAACGGAGGCTGTCTAGGGCCCCGAAAACTCGTCCCGAGCCGCAAAAATTTGAAAATTCAAAATTCGAGGCGTCGGGTTCGAAAACGAAAATTTGACTCTAATACCGAACGTAGGTCTTGAAAGACCTAGAAAACACGTGTTCATGACTTTTCGATTTGGATCCATCTAGAGCTTGAAAACCGGCGAGAAGGCCCCGATTTCAAATTGACCAACGTTTGACTTGGTCAAACCTCGACCAAACGGAGCACTAAACGGCCTCGGATGAAAAACTTTTGAACACGAAGTTGATAGAACTCATCAGGGATCTACATTCCATATATAGGTACTTTTGCATTTGAGAAAGTGCTGGTGAACCCTAGTAGCAAATCCACGTCTCACGCAGAGTTTATGCAACTCGCGGGGCGACTAGTGGTTTTTGAACTACGCTTTCCGAACGCTTGCTCGGATGCAAAAGTCACCTAAATACGGAATGTAGATCTCAATGAGTTATGAACTTTCCGTGTTCATGACTTTTCAAACGGAGGCCGCCTAGGGCCCCGAAAACTCGCCCCGAGCCGCAAAAATTTGAAAATTCGAAATTCGAAGCGTCGGAAGTTCAAAAACTGAAAATTTGACTCTAATACCGAACGTAGGTCTTGAAGAGACCTAGAAAACACGTGTTCATGACTTTTCGATTTGGATCCATCTAGAGCTTGGCGGCCCGAAGGCCCCATTTCAAATTTTGATCTCTAGCTCTATCTACACCATTGGATGGATGAGATCAAGGGTTGAAATGAAATCAAACCCTCCCTCCCCGCCCTCTCCCTCTCCCTCTCTTTTCGCAAAACGAGCGGCAGAACGGCTCACGAGCGGGGCTAAAAATTTCGTAACCTTATCCTATCATCCCACCTACCCGGCCCCTCCTCCTCTCGATTCATTCACCCCCATTCACCGCTCCTCTCTTCCTCTCCTAGGGTTTCCGCCACGCCTCCGCCACCACCCACTCCCCAGGCGCCGTAGCCCACTCCCGGCTTTGGCGCCCGACCGCCATGGTCGTTCCGAAGAAAGGTCCACCGTGCGGGACCCCGTCCCGTGACGGGTAGTGGCCGCCAGAACCCGCCGCTTACCGCCCTCCTCCTCCTCCTCCTCCTCCGATGGTGGGAGCGCCGCCGGTCACGCGCGGAGTCACTGCGCCAGGGACCCCGTTCGGTCGTCCGCGGCATCGACCTCGCAAGCAACCCGACGCCACCGTCGCCCGCGACCCCCGCGCCACCCGAGCCCTATCGATTTGAAGGCGACCCGACCTCGCAAGATCTTCTTTGCGTGGCAACCTCGGCTCGCCATCGTGCTCCAGTGGCCATTCGGTATGAAATCTCCGTCCCGTATACGAGATTAGGCCGGTTATCTGTAGATCTTTATTATAGGTCCTAATTTCAATTACATTGTAGGTCTTAACTTGCTTTGTAGAATCGAGAGGTTTCTTTACGGCTGAAGAAATCATTATTTTCCCCTATGAAACTGATGTTGCTTTCTCAAAAACATTATTTTACAAGAGCTATTCCTGTGATACAACACTGTTCGGTCACTTGGTGAGTAACTTACTAAATCCTATCAATCCGATGCCGCGTTCTCAAACTAATAACATTCCATCTAATTGAGTAGACCGTTATTGCCAATGATGCATAATCTGAGGTGCACGGGTTCCTTTATGTTGAATTCATGGTAGTCATAATGCCATGGCTCACGTCCATTCCCAAGCAACCGAATGGTCACCGCCATTCGGATGGCTGGGAGTGGAAAGGTGAGGTACAAATGTGGTTTGTTCTCATTTAGTTCATCGAATCATCGAGAAACTTACATGCCTCGCCAGATTGGACTTGTGAGGAACGTGAGCTTTCTTGATGCCCGAGGCCGAAAGCTTTCGATGATTTCATGCCCTAAATGATGTCGTATTTGCAGCCTGGACGCCTCTTTTGAATTATGGCCAATGATGCACAGAGCACCTTTGTTCTTTGTCTTCACATGGTCGATGTCGAATGTTCTAGCATCATCCGCAGCTATGCAACAATTGTGTTGTGTCAAACTCAAGCCGACGGCAAAGGGATGATTCTCAACATATGGTACCCGACATGTGTTGACTTATGGGTGTTATTCATATACTGAGACCTCTACAATATTGAGTGAAATTACTAGACCTATGATGCGAACTTATTTGCCATTGAACCCGTGGTTAACGTCCCACTCATGCAACACTAGAGCTGATCTAAGTGATGGCGGGGGATGGGTGTGAGCACGAATGTTATGGCTATTCAAGCCGAGGCTAGCATACCTAATCCTATCAATATCTAATCCTACCTTTTTCCTAATCCTATCATCCGTAATCTTGTTGATCTACTCTATCCGGGTCGTTTCTTGTCTAATTGTCACTATTATTTGGTTAGTTATCTGATTATATATATATTTTGTTGGTGTAATCCATTGCGTATCGAGGTGATGGTGATGACATATGGAGTACATGGTGGCTACAAGTCAGCACATTCATTTGCAAGGTGAGTACATTCATAGATGATAGATATGTTGGTTGTAGCACTAGGAATCGAAAACCAGATTCTTTTTGACATGATTAAAATATACTATTGATTTTAATTACTTTGGAAAATTGCTTTAGAGTTACATGAGTTCATGCCATCAAATGAAAAGTGTGATTCCATTAGTTACTATTTGCATAGTACATTTACTAAGTTGCAATGGCTGCGGCTTTATATTTACATGAGTTCATTACTTTTGTTTTTTTTGTTTGACAAAGTCACCGGGTGGAACTTGCAATGGCTCGCCGGCTTGAACTTGCAATGGCTGGCCGGTGGGTTGGAACCTTTGTATGGTGCAGAACTTGGTGCTTGCAGTTGGCTACAACTTGGCCCTAGATGTTGGAATTTATTTAGTTGGTCGAGTCATTTTCTTTTTAAGTTTTGTTGTATGTTTGTATGAAACATGTGTTCTGAACAAGCACTTTTTGTATGGTCATTATGGTAATATAATTGGTTTTGTGGTTTATTATTATCCCTATTATTATTGTTTCAATTTGGTTGGGCCCCCTAATATGGGCCTGGACCCTAGATGTAGGGCCTCACAATATGTGACAGCTTCTAACCATGGTTAACTATCTATACATGACAGCTTCTTATCATCACAAAAACTAGCATAACCGACCTCTTAACCATGGTTAAAACACTATATATGACACAAGATTGTATTACAAGATGCGTTGACCCGTGTCACAAAATGTAGTATTATATGACAGAAGCGTCACTAAATGTTTTGATGTTTTGTGACGAGAACACCAAAATCCGTCCACGCGAGACATTTTGTGACGCCGATTATATGACAAAACGCATGACGGACGGATTCCGTCTTAACTACACTTTTTGTGACACATTTGGGCTATACATGACAAAATTCATTTGTCTTGAATGTCGATTTCTTGTAGTGGTATAGTTCCTCGGTCCGATTGTTTATTGTTTTGAGAAGATGCAAATGCAAATGTTATGAATCATGGATATAGCAAAGAGTAATGACGCTTGAGCATGTATTTTCTATTTTATTCTTTACTAGAAGCATATATCGTCTTTTGGTGCATGGACAAAGTGTCACGGTGTTAGCATAAGCGTGACAAAGGTTATTTACATGGGCATATTATTTTCTTTTAAGATGTTGATATGGATACATGTATTGAAAGAATTTTGAAAGAATGCTTTCTCGTTACACTTTCTGTTATGCTTACAAATAATTATTGTTCAACTTTATGAACATTTCACTATTTAGAATTTTGAAAGAATGCTTTCTGTTACTATTTAGAAGTTTGTGTGCTATGCATTTCGGCCATTGGATTGTACTTGTTTTGTTGGCACTTGACCCATTCGACTTTTGACTAGTCATCATTGACACATTATGTTTAATCTGGATAGTATTGGCACTTTAGGTTTTAGAAATTAATCCTGTGAGTCAAGTTTTGAATGTCTGAGCTCAAGCTTGGATGCTCCATTTTTTTTGACTATTAGACATTGACTCATTGATGTGGATTTTTTTGATGGTCTTGGCCCATTGATGTTAACTGTTACTATGCAAATGAAGATCTCGTATGAAAGAACTATCTGTGATATGATGAACTCTGTGTAACAGCTTATATTAAAACAAATTTTCGTTCAAATTAATAATTTATGTTCCTCTGATCATATTGCAGCCTTGCTTCTCCTGTCGCAAGTATGTCGACAATGAGGTCAAGAAGCTCAAGGGAGAGCTTATGGAGATGGTGGAGCCCCCCCGAAGGAGCAGGCTTGGAGGGATTTACAAAAGATCTATTTGCTTTGCGATTATTTGTAGTACGAACATTCAAATCATTGAGGGATTGAAGAAGGAGGTGAAGCAGCTGCAGGAGACTGTGTTCCAGAATTGAGAAGGATGGCCCTGGAGGAGAAGCAACTGAGACCATCAGCCATTCATATATTAGTCTCTACTATATAGTTGTTAGTGCCCTAGGAGGCAAGAAGACGTTAAGCCTGATCTGGTGGCACATGGTTGCCCTGAATGTGAACAAGATATTAAGTTTCATCTGGTGTCATGGAGATGCCTTTTAATAATTCTTATTATCTTATTAAATTATTAGTGTTGTTCATGTATTTGTGTTTGAATTTTCAAATCTGAAACCTGTGTGCCAAATCCAAGTCAAACTAAGCCGGCATTTGAATTGTTCATCTAGATGGTTGTCTATGTAAGATACATATGCAAGAGCTCAAAAGGATTTGAACCTATCCTTTTTTTTTTTTTTGGCTTGGTCCGATATCTTTGTTTTAACTAACATAGCTCTCGATTACTTTGTGTGTGAGCATGGCATATTTTGGCTCCCAAAACACAACAAAAAGTTTGAGATGATTTCGAGAAAGTGGTACTACACATCTCACACTACCATGGGCATCTCTCACCTAGTAACTAGAACATGTGTGAGAGATGTGGGCCATTGTGAGGATGTGCAACAACAGAATTGACTTAGATTTTTTGTCAACATGCTACACCAAAAGGAGGTGACCAAGCAAATTTTAGATTTTTTTATCTTGATTTTGGTATTTTAACATTTTTTCTTGAGTAAATCAACTAATAATCGCAATAAAGTTAAACTTGGCCTAAAATTGCACAACTGCACACAACACAACAGTTTGGTTCCATAGACACCCCAAAAAAAGTTTGAGATGATTTTGAGAAAGTGGTACTACACATCTCAAACTAGCATGAGTATCTTTCACTAAGTGATACAAACATTTGTGTGAGATGTGGGTCATTGTGAGGATGTGTAGCAACACATTGTCGAAATCGTCTCATAATTTTTTTGTTAACATGCTACACCAAAAGGAGGTGTCCATAAAAATTTTAGATTTTTTTACCTTAATTTTGGTATTTTAAACATTTTTCTTGACTAAATCAACAAATAATCACAATAATAGGTACACTTGGTCTAAAAATTGCACAAATGCACACAACATCATAGGTTGGCTCCATAGACACCACAAAAAAAGTTTGAGATGATTTTGAGAAAGTGCTACTACACATCTCAAACTAGCATGAGCATCTCTCACCTATAGAGTAGAACATGTGAGAGAGATGTGGGCCATTGTGAGGATGTGCAACAACACTTTCTTAGAATTGACTCAGATTTTTTTGTCAACATGCTACACCAAAAGGAGGTGTCCATGCAAATTTTAGATTTTTTTACCTTGATTTTGGTATTTTAACATTTTTTCTTGAGTAAATCAACAAATAATCACAATAATATTTGAATTATATACATGTTCGAAACAAAATAAACAATTGTGGCCCTAAGTGTGGGACACATGAAAAACTCATGGAAAAAAAGAGATTGGCGCCTGACCTTCCCAAACTTAGGCACCAAAAAACAAATAAAAAAAAAAAATCAAAACTTCCCAAATTTGAAAGTGGCGCCATTTTTACCTCCCGAAATTTTTTTTAAGCGCGCCCATGAGGCCGACGTTTTAGCTTCTCGCTTATAATGACACTCTTCGTATTCCCTCCCTAATCCCCTCGCAAAACCAATCTAGAATTCGCTTAGCTAGGGTTCTAGCGCCGCCCACCACCAAAGATCCTCCTTCCACCACTTGCCGACAGGATGCCCTCGCCGAGCGAGGCGGCAAGGAGGACCCAATCGGGGACGATAATGCTGCACACACCTACATCATCATCGGTCATGATAAGAGCGATGCCTAGGGCATCGGCATCGCTCTTTGGGTCACCTTCGTCCCAAATAGCATCACGCAGGTCGGGGCGCCGAAGATGCAAAAGGCGGCATACCAAGATCCACTGTAAACTTTTCGACCTACGTCTCGGAAGAGACCGACAACAGTACACGCTATTATGTTACCAGGTCGGATGATTCTCTGCTAGTGCTACGTTTTTCTTTTTTGATGAAATCGCTAGTTCTGCAGATACCCTATATTACATGCTTTTGTGCTCACGTTTTTTAATTAAAATGTCTATCGCCGTATATGCAGAACGGGAGAAATTTGGACAGCATATGTCGTTTGCTTGGGGAGTGAGGAGGGACAAGATGTAGTTAAGGGATTTAGAGTTGAGAAGAGTCTAATCACGCTTGATAACTTAACAATATTGAAATCAAAACTGGGGTATGGGTCTAGGGACTACATGTACTTCAAGAAGAGAAGTGTTGATGATCCTGGGGCAGCAACACTATGTGAAATCGAAGACGATGTTGATGCATTAGACATGGTAGATAATAACCAGGATGAGAGGGTTATTACTATAGTTTTGTATAAGAATCCAAAGAGCGTATGCATGTATTGCCATTAAAAAACTAGAGGTTCCTCCGATAGTGATGAAGACAAAGAGATGCCGATTTTGAATTGGATGCATACAAACGATGGCTAGATTATATGCATACAAGGGAGCAAGCCATGGGTGAGTTATGATAAATCCCTAGTATGTATATATAAAGTTGGATTTTGCAATGCACTCATGACTCTTATAATCATTCTTTTTCAGAGTTTCAAGATATATACAGGGAGGACACCATCAAGACACACACGTAATGGTTGCGGGTTGAAGGAAAACTTGATTACAGCAAAGAATATCCCCCTAGTTGTCATACAAATTACCATTCTTTTGCGGACTTCAAATTATGCTAGCTCATCATTTGACAAAATTGTCTGCAGATTCGTATAAGGATGTTAGCCCACCGATAAATTCTAGTCAAGAGAGCAACCTAACACCACCAGACCTGGCACATTCTCATGCTCGGCGTTGGAGACCAGATCAAGGTAATAGTAATTTGTGTTCATTTTGAATTAGTTTTGTGTTTTATTTATGTTTGACCCTATATGCATTACGTTGTTTAATAACTATTATAACATTTTGTTTCAATGGAATAGGCTCGAAAAATGGGAAGAAAAGAGGACGTGGTACCATGAAATGGTTGAAGGGTCTCTACAAGAGAATCAGGGACGGGCAATCAAAAACCGACCGCTTCGGTTCTCCATACTTGGAAGGGTCAGTAGGTGAGAACTCCCGCATTTTCACTTCAAATAGTATTTTCTACAAGGAAAAGGGCGCCACTCATTGGAGTGAGAACATGGAAAGATATCCATCCTGAAGTAAAAGAGTCAATAGCATGTGATATATTGGTAAGTATCTTTGCTTGTGTATGAATTTTTATCATATATAATCTATAATGACAACTGACCTAGTTTATAATTATATAATAGGCTAGTTGGGATCTTGAGGATAATTTGGATTCAAGGAGAATGATATGGGGCATAGCTAAAGAGCGTTACATAGGATGGCGTTCCACTTTAAGTGCTACAGACCAAGTCGCATACAACAACTACCACGAGAGAATGATGCGTAAGCCAGAATTTAGATTATGTCGAATGGCACTATCTCGTTGAAGTATTTTAGGACTGCAACATTCAAGGTCTGTTCCACATTGTTACTATTCTTAACAATAGCAATTTCGGAAAAAAATGGCTCTTTCTCGCCTTTAAGATTATTCTTCAAATCTATGCATTCTCAGAGGGAAACGAAAGCGTAAAGAACTCGCAAATCGGTCCCTTAAAAAGATCACACATTTACCATAGCTCCACAGCAGGTACTATTCAATGAACCTTTTTTTTGCTCCTAACTACAAATGTCTACTGCTTTTGATATGCTTGACATTTTTTTTAACTATTTTTGGTCCACATAGAGTTCATTTGTAGCAATTCCTAGACATATATTCGTAACATGGAGAAATTATCTATTAGATTTATTTTAAAAAAAAGGTTTATTTATTGTTCATAATACATTGTATTACTTTTTAAGGGGTGATCTTAATCTTATTTTGGTCAATGACTTTCTGTCCTTAGGTTCTGTGGTCTAACCTGTTTGTATCATTTCATAGATTCTTACTACCGCTTTGTGAATGTTTTGTCGCTTGAGCCGTCAAAGTGTTTATAGTTGAGTTCATTAAATGCTTTGTCATTCTGATAATTTTATGATGAGCAATGAAACTTTGGTTAGCCACCTGCTTTTGCCCCCTTTTGATAATTTTAGTTTACTCGATGCTAAAACAAATGTCATTCATTCTATCCAGGGAAAGATTGACAATTCAAATGGAGCGAACAAGATGGATCGTCCATGATGGGATTGCCGATCAAGTGATGGGAGTGCTTGATCGTTTCCTCATCAAACTATGATTTATTGCGTATCGTGTGTCGATGTAGTGGTTCGTTCAAGCAATGCGGTGTGTTGGAAACTTGTTCGCTTTTAAGTACTATACCTATCAAGTTGATGTAGTACATGGTTTGTTCAAACAATGTAGTATGTGTGATGGAATTTTATACTTGAATGGTTAAATCGGTGTATATAAGTATGATATGTATATATTATTGCATAAATATTATTGATCCTGAAATATATGAGCGTGGTAGAATAGACATGTGGCAATAGCTACAAAATTATGGTAGCAACAACATTCGTGGGAAAAGATATTTTATCCTATCGCAACCCATTTTTTTCGATGTCATAAAGGTCGAAGCAATAGAGGTGGCCACATGTAACAACCATTCAAACTGTGGGTTTTGGTAGTAATATAATGGCCAACCTATAACAACCAATCCTAGCTGGTGGCAATTGTGGTGGTTATTTTATAGCACCCACAAAAACTTTGGTGGCAATATCGGTCAACAAGTATAGCATCCAAACACAATTCGTAGTAATAAATGGGAACACATATAGCACCCAAAAAAACTTTGGTGGCAATATTGGTCATCAAGTATAGCATCCAAATAAGTTTCGTAGTAATAAACAGGAACACATATAGCACCCACAAAAACTTTGGTGGCAATATTGGTCATCAAGTATAGCATCCAAATTCATTTCGTAGCAATAGAAAGGAACACATATAGCACCCAAAAAAACTTTGGTGGCAATATTGGTCATCAAGTATAGCATCCAAATAAATTTCGTAGTAATAAACAGGAACACATATAGCACCCAAAAAACCTTTGGTGGCAATATTGATCATCAAGTATAGCATCCAAATTAATTTCGTAGCAATAGAAAGGAACACATATAGCACCCAAAAACCTTTGGTGGCAATATGGATTGACAAGTATAGCATCCAAACACAGTTCGTAGTAATAGAGGGGATCATCTATAGCACCCAAAGCAAGTTTGTGGCAAAAACGTGTAGCAACCACAACTAGAGCGTAGCAATACAATCCTTTGCAACGCCTCTTTTTGGAATTGCAACGCTCGGTGTTAGATGCCATTGAGACCTCTAGCATCACCTGAAATGTTGCAATAGGATACTATAGCACCAACTAGAGCGTGGCAATATAGACTTGTTTCAACACCTCATTGGGTTGCAATACAAAAAAAATTGCAACACCCAAATGGCCATCGTGGTTGAAGGTTAATACCACGGACTTTTTGCGCATCTCCGGTTTACCAAATCATTTGGTTGCAAATTCAACTATTGCACCCAAAAACGCATATTACAACACAATTTGTGGGTTGCTATTGACCGAAAACTACGTAGTGAAGTGGTTTGCTTGAGAGTATTCTCCACCTTCGACTCGGTATTGGGCAACTCCAATGGTTGCACGAGAGGGGAGGGTGCCCCTCTCCATCGCCGAGAGACTCCAGGCGCTCCACCTCGGCAGCTGATGGCGCTCCTGGTAGCTAAGGAGCATGGTTAGTGGTCGCCTCCTCTGAGCTGGGGTGAGGCAGCTGCGGTGGTGATGACGGAGACACCGAAGAAGTAGGAGGGGTCAGCGGTGCCCCTTCCAAGAGAGTACTGACAGACTCCAATGCAAAGCAGTCGGACTCCCTAGCCCCACTAGAACTGTCCAAGCTAATCCCCGTCGCGGGATCCTCCACCTATTTCTACAAGACAGAAGGAGGGTGTATCTCATTGGGCGAGGCCAACTCACCCTCTATCACTGGTGTGTACTCCTTCGCTACAAACTCATCCTCAGGCTTAAGCTTGACCTTAGTACTTATTTCATCAAACAGCTGCGCATAAGCCATGTCATGAACTTCTTCAATTAAGGCTACTTGCTTTTGAGGCAACCTGTTAAGAGTGGCACCTGGAGTAGAACCACTTGGTGTAGATTTGTCATTATCCTCACCACTGCCTGTAGCAGGGTGCGAGCCATCTGCATCCTCCATATCCTGATCTCCACTGCCATCTAGATCCTTATCGGCAATCATCCAACAAGTCATCCTCATTTGGGTCAAAAGAGTTATCACCCAAACTATCATCAACTTTAAAGAAGAGGCGGTAGAGGTTGCTGTTAACACAAACATCAACGAGTTTCAGTATTTTTTTTGCATCAAATACCGCCACCATGATACGGACTTCAACCGTTTTACGGAGGTGAACCATGTCAACCTTCTGAGTGACACCGATCATGGATCCCACCGTTGACGGTAGTTAACGCCAACTTTTTACCATCAATTTCGCATAAAATGATACACAAAGGATTACAAACACTAGATGTAGGATTTGATTCTAACAAGTTCCACGAGTTTTGTGATTTCATTTGCCTTGCAGGTTTTCACTGAATAAAAGTATCTTAAATGATGGATTAGAATGCACCATTGCGAAGAGCTTGTCAAGATGATCGAAACGAACCTATTACTTGCCATATTTGGAGTCCGGAATCAAAAGTTACGAACCACGACCATTGGAGTGAATTCCCGTGACCAAGAAGACACAAGAGAACACCACGTTGAAGCACGGGCCCACATGTCACGGGGGGTGACGGGCGGCCCCCCCTCCTGCGCGCCGCGACGGCACCGACCGAGGGATCTCAGGCTCAGCTTTTGGAACCTTCCTCCACCGACCTATGGGAATCCTAGAATTCACTCCAACCGGCCCATTAAAGTCGGTTTTAGGTCGGTTTGATCCAAGGGCTCGGATTCATCGCCAGGACTATAAATACAGGGGGTAGACCTCACCCCTAAAACCCTAATTCATTATTCTCTTTTGGATCGAGGGTGTCCCTTGTATGGATCTACCTCTTACCTAGTTATCAATAAAGGATTTGTTCTCATTAGATCTAATCTAGAAAATAGAGAGAGAGGAGAGGTGAGAGATCAGAAGGAGCTTCCGGATTTGTCGGGTTCTTCTCAAGCTTTGTACTTCTACGGATCTACTTCTTCATTGAATTCAGGTTCTTTATTTAATATTCTAAGTTCTCTATTTACTTTACTTCATATTTACTTTCGTTTATTTATTTGATTCTCGATGGCATCAAGTGCTTTAGTCTTAGCTACGCTAGAGTAGTAATTATTAGATTAGGCTTAGTGCTTCGTCTAGTAGTTACCCGAATTGCACCCAATCCCACGAGATAGTTTGTGGTACCCAGTGGTAACCGCCCTGACGGCCGACGTATTCCACCACGCCGGGTTGGTGTTTGTTGGACTATAGTTAGGGCTTTCTAGCCCCTTTCTCACCCCTTTCTCGTGGCTAGTGTTCTGACGTCCCAAAATAAGTAAACCTTGGAGTATCTTTAATTCTTAGATTAATTAGAGACTTAGAAACCTATTCTCTCTCTCCACCAAAAACATTTAGTTATCCTTAGAGGACTTTGACTCTTGATTAGTACACTTCACGTTCCCCGTGCAAATCGATACCTTGGAATACTCTTAGGTGAAGGCTACATCGGTATTTGTGTGCTTGCGGATTTTCTATGTGCGTTAACAAATACCAACAAGCTTTCTAAGCGCCCGTTGTCGGGGAAACGATATCTATGCTAGTTTAGAACCAAGTCCGTCCTTTTATCCTTTTATTCTTTTTACCACCTTCTATATATCACCACCATTTACCACATGGATTTCACTCCAATCTATAAGTTCTTTGCTCCAAAGGGCGACATGCTGGAGCCTCCACCATCATCACACCCCATTCTTACGGATGGCTATGAGCTTCACCCTGCTCTTATATCCTTGGTACAGGAGAAACCCTTCTCCGGTTTAGCAGATGAAGATCCATATACCCACCTTAGGGATTTCGAGCCGTTGTGTTCTTGTCGGAGTATTCCTGGCAGGACACAAGGGACCATTAAATGGAAAATATTTCCGTTCTCCCTTGAGGGAAGAGCGAAAAAGTGGTATGCTCATTCTATAGGAAGTGTAAATGGAGACCGGGATGAACTTCGAGACAAGTTTTGTCTTGCTTTCTTCCCTCTTTATAAAATTGCTGACCTTAGAATCGAAGTGCTTACATTCAGACAAAAAGAGAAGGAGACTCTAGGAGCATCCTGGGCTAGATTCATAAGCCTTACCAATTCCGGTCCAAACCATTCCTTGCCTGACCATGTCCTTTACTATCACTTTTACCTTGGTCTTAACAAGGAAGCTGCTCTGCATCTAGACATCACTTCAGGAGGTTCATTCTCACATAAAATTGTCAGTGAGGGGCGAGCCATTCTCGAGAAAATCCTTGAAAACACTCCATACGCTGGCATTTATGATGAATTCCCTGAAGAAGAAGTTGAGCCAAGCACCGAACCAATAGAGGAGGAACATGCAACCAAATTGGAAAGTCTAATTGACGCATCTAATAATTTGGTTGTTGAAATACCTCCCGAGAAGGGAATACAAAGCCAACTAGAGGATGATGAACCATCACCTTTAGAGCTTCCCTTTTCATTCGAGGAAGATATCTTTGAAGATTATGGAAATACCTCGAATTTTCCTATCCAAGCGAGACCTCTAGTAAAGACCACTCCACCTGATCCACAAGAAGAATCTGTTGCCATAGAACACATCAAAAGCCTTTCAGCTATCATGAGTTATGAATGGCTAACTGAAGCAGAGTTATCACCCGAGGTAGCTCGAGTCACCTCCCCTTCAACCATTCTTCTATGTCAAATTAGAGGGTCTGCTAGAAAAGTCCATTACAATCCTTCTGTCGGGATAAACATTATTTCAAAGGAGTTAGCCGATACTCTCTATCCCGACACATCCTTAACTCCATCTCAAAAAACTTTTACAAGGCCTATCGGGATTTATTCTTGAAAGTCGTGGAGTTTTAAGGACTGCTCTGTTAGAATCAACAACTCGATATGTCTAGATTTTCATATTAATGACATCTCGAAGATTCCTCTCTTGATTGGTAGACCAATCATGAGACTTCTACAGAAGAACCATTGCGAGGTCACTTAGACTTCAAGGTTGGGGATTCCACTATGAGCATCCCTCTTGCTCGATCTGTTAACACGATAGTGGAACCTAAAACTAAACAAGACCCTACTGAGGAGGTCTTAATGGTGTCTCTACAAGATATGACCCAACCATCCTTCGACATTGAACACTTCGTTCAAGAAGAAGAAGAAGAGTTGGCAGAGCCCATTGATCTAGATAAAAATGAGCAACCTCCACCTCCTTTAATAGAGCTAAAACCACTTCCTCTTGGTTTAAAATATGTCTTTCTTCATAATAATCGACAAACACCAGTTATCATAAGTGATGAACTTTCTAAAGATCAAACACAAAAACTTGTCACTGTTCTTGAAAGACATAGATCAGCTATAGGTTACTCACTCAAAGACCTCAAGGGCATTAGTCCTGCTTTGTGCACTCATCGTATCCCTATTGATCCCGATTGCACACCTTCAAGGGAGCCACAACGCAGACTTAACCACGCTATGCGAGAAGTTGTTAAGAAAGAGGTCCTTAAGCTCCTACACGGTGGGATTATTTATCCTGTGCCACATAGTGAGTGGGTGAGCCCTGTCCAAGTTGTGCCAAGGGAGGAATGACGATTGTTAGGGATGAAAAGAATGAACTTATTCCTCAACGAACCATCACAGGGTGGCGTATGTGCATTGATTACCGAAAACTCAACAAGGCCACAAAGAAAGATCACTTCCCGTTACCCTTCATTGATGAAATGTTGGAACGGCTTGCAAATCATTCTTTCTTTTGTTTCCTTGATGGTTATTCCAGTTATCATCAAATCCCAAACCAGCCTCGATGACCAAAGTAAGACCACTTTCACATCCCCGTATGGAACTTACGCATACCAACGAAAGTCGTTTGGATTGTGTAATGCTCCAGCTTCCTTCCAATGGTGCATGATGTCTATTTTCTCCGACATGATTGAGAAAAATCGTTGAAGTGTTCATGGACGATTTCACGCTATGGCAAAACCTTTGATGATTGCTTGGAGAATTTAGAAAAAGTCTTACAACGATGTGAAGAAAAGTACTTAGTCCTAAACTGGGAAAATGCCATTTTATGGTGCGGGAAGGAATAGTACTTGGACACAAGGTGTCCGAACGTGGGATAGAAGTGGATAGAGCAAAGATTGAAGTTATAGAACAACTTCCACCTCCCACAAATGTGAAAGAAATCCGCAGCTTCCTAGGACATGCGGGGTTCTACAAAAGCGATTTATCAAAGACTTTTCTCAAATCGCTAGACCCCTAACTAGTCTTTTAGGTAAAGATGCACCTTTCATCTTTAGTGATGAGTGCCATGAATCCTTTCAAATTCTTAAAAGGGCACTCATTTCAGCTCCAATCATTCAACCACCGATTGGAATCTTCCTTTTTGAGATAATTTGTGATGCTAGCGACTTTGCGGTTGGTGCCGTTTTTAGGCCAAACCAAGGATAAGAAGCATTATTCCATATCCTATGCTAGCAAAACCTTGTCGACATAGAAATTCAAAATAACAAGGGAGTAGAGAATTTAGTAGTGGCCACTTGTCTAGGCTTCCATACAAGGAATCACATGAGTTACCCATCAATGACTATCTAAGGGATGATACCTTGCTCAAGATAACATACTCCGATCCATGGTATGCAAACATCGTGAACTTTATAGTGACAGGCTATGTCCCACCTGGTGAAAACAAAAGAAAGTTAATTCATGAGAGTCGTTATCACTTGTGAGATGAGCCCTATCTTTTTTGAGTTTGCGCAGATGGATTGTTGAGAAGATGTGTCCCTATGGTTGAGGCTACTCAAATTATGGAAAGATGTCATGCCTCACCATATGGAGGACATTATGGAGCATTCCGGACACATGCCAAGATATGGCAAAGTGGCTTTTTCTGGCCGACGATGTATGCAGATACAAAGGAATTTGTCAGGAGATGCCATAGATGTCAAAAACATGGAAACATCAATGCACGAGATGCGATGCCTCTCACGAACAATCTCCAAGTTGAACTATTTGATGTTTGGGTGATTGATTATATGGGACCATTCCCAAGTCCGGGAACTACGAGTACATCTTAGTGTTAAATCATGTTGCTATGAAAATATTGGGAAAAAACACCAAATTTCTAACCACTAACTTTAAGCTCCTACAAAAGATTTATATTTTTAAGGTGCAATTTTGCTTAAGCATAGGCAATACGAGGTGTTTACTTAAGAGAATCATAGGTGAGATGGGCATTAATCTAATAATCGTAACATACTCCCTCTATCCCACGAAGATTGTAGTTCTATGTTTGAAACACTGTCGTTTAGCCTAGTGGATCCCATAGTCTACGCCACTATCACCTCCATGTGCTCGGATCCCATTGTCCGCTCGCCACATCATCTTGCTTCCACTTCCCAACGTTTGTCTCCACCCCAACCAACCCCAAAGTCAACGTTATCTCCACTGCCGTTAGCACCCCCTCATCTTGTGCACCGACGGACCCCCTGTTCCCTTCTCCTCCATCGATGCCCCTTCTCTTGTTTGCCATCGTCGAGGATGGGCACAACAATGAGCTGGAGATGACACCCACCATGCGAGGACAGTCGCTCTCTCGAGCATCCGGATGTAGGCGTGCCCTACTCGCTAACGTGGAGGCTACCACCCTCCCTTCTCTCCTCCTTCGAGATTCTGTGTGTTCCCTCCTTTTCTCGTCCACTGGTGGACCTTCTCTCCTTCTCCTTTGACGACCTCTTTATCATCTCCTTCGGCAATGATAGGCATGGACCCAGGCTAGAGATGCCTCTGTGTTGGAGAGGCCCACGCACTGATGATGAGGAGCGCTTGTCCTGGTAGATGGGACGACATGACTGGTGTAGCCTTCAATGGTGGAGTGCTTATCACGCACAATGAAGAGAGGCAAGTTTGGGTGGTGGTCATTATTTCGTTGATGGTGGAGTACTATAATCCAAGGGTATATATGGGCAAAGGGCGCTTGCCACGACCGATAGCATCGAGTCGACTTCGGCAAGTCATGCCTTGCGGGTCGTGCCTCGCTTTCGTCCCTAACATGACACTACAACCAATTTTTGTGCTGTGCCAGCCCGGTCAAGCATGACCTTTTTAGCAAGCTAGGCTGCCCGAGGCCCACCAAATACAAGCATAAAGAGGGCACATTGACCGTGGGAGGTTGTGGTGGGCGCCCTGCTATCGTGCTCGGCGGTGGATCTACAGCGGCGGACAACAAGCTCATAGATGTCGTGCTCACTAGAGATCTGGTCGCAGGGGGTGGAATTAAGCGTGGAGTAGGTAGAGCTCAACATCGCATATCGTGCTCGAAGCCGGTTGATACATGGAGAGAAGAGCGCCGCCAACTTGCATGATGGAGTCACACATATGCGTGGTGCTAGGGCGTCACATGCGGTGTGGTGCTCCTGTGAAGCTAGCACTAGGTGTGCGTTGACATGCGGGAGGGGAATGTGAAGTGGGAAATGGGCATGTAGGCTAGGTGGTCGCCATTGGGCCTTGCTCTAAATGTAGGGTTGTGCCAAGCCACCCCCCGTGCCTAAGGTGCGAGTCCAAGGACGATCCGATGCATTGAAGCTGCGATGTTTTGGGCCGGGTCAAGAAAAGGGGCTCCTACCGGACCGACGGGTTCAGCCGCATGCCGATCTTTGTGAAGGGGCAATTCTTGAAAAAAGAAGAAAAAATATATTAAGGGATATTTTGCTTATTTAACTTGAGCCTCGGTAGCTTTGCCTTGGACCACTATTAATTTGAGACTTTTACCTGTGTACCATTATGAAAACTACTCGCGACACGTGTACCACTGAAAAAAGTTTTCGCACACAGTATACCATCGGCCATAAGTTTCTTGTCCCCTATACCACTCCGTCCATGTTCCGTTCGGTTTGTAACGTTTCACTTACCCGACAGTGGGACCATGCACGAAAAATGTCCATCTTACCCTTATGAGTAAAAAACTACCTTATCCGCTCCGCGCCTCCCGCTTCGGTTCCTTTCACCCGAGAGAAATCACCCGACTTCGGTCCTCTTCTTCTTCTCCCGGCGCTGACCCGGCCCGGTTTCTGGCGATGCCGCCGGAGTCCATCGCGCCGCCGCCAGCCGCCCCAAAGCAGTCCCGCCCGCCGCCCCAAGCGATCCGCCCGGCCGCCCCTATCCATCCTCCCGTCGCCGCTTTGCCCCGCCCGGGAGGGTCCCTCGCTCCGGGTGGCGGGCGGGCGGGCGGCGGCCCCCGGCCTCTGGCGCCCCCCCTGCGCCGCCGCCAGCCTCAAGCTGATTGAGAACTCGACCCGTCCATTTTCTCCAACCCCGGTTGGTAAGAACTCGACCCCTTTGATTTTCCTTGCATTTTCGTTAGCTTTCCCCAAATCCCTAACCCTAACTTTCTTGTACCTCATTTGATAGATAGTTGTTCTTTACTTTTTTTGCTAGATTCTCTTAGTTCAATTCATCTAGGATGGACGGCGGCGGTAGCTTCAAACTAGAAATTCGGATTATTGCTCCCAATGTGCGTGGTCCGTGGTACTCCTTGGACAAGGCCGTGGGATGTTGACCTGGACAAATTTCAAAGATTTGTTTGAGTCTGTTGTCGAAAAGTGTCCTTCTCACAAGATGGTGATGTTGCTCGAATGTTTTATTTACGCTTGGACAAGAAGGTCCATGTTCAAGTTTGCACTTGACCAAGATTTGGTTGACATGTTCGCCAAAAACAATGCTTCCAAGTGCTTTGCTACTTGTCATTTGTGTATTCTAGCCCAACCAGCCTAGCCTCACCTTCCCGATTGGAAGTTTGGTGGCAATGCACTCTCTGTTCCAATCCCAAAGACACCTTCACGGCTATCCTAACATAGCCGGACCAAGCAAAAACAAGTGAGTCTCAGAGTGCCCGAACGAGAACCGCTTGATAACCCAAATCCATCCTATGAGCATGTGGGTGTAGATGATGAAGGATTGTATCCGGACCTTGGCTATTACAGAGGTCCCCCAAAGAAAAGGCATAAGAGAGCAGCTAAGACTAGCCTTTTGTGGATATTTTGGTAAACCTGGTGATTGCTTTTGGATGAGTAGCACATGAGGTGCTGCTGTTTGTTGTGCCTGGTGGCGTCACTTTATTTTCGCTTGACTAGAACTTGATGTCTAGATGAATCACTTCTATGCATGCTGTAATGTTACAGCCATGTTGAAACTTATGTGTGTGAACTAGTGAGGATTGGATGGTCCATGAACCATATTATTGTTATATATTGTGTTAAATATTATTATTATATATTGTGTCACTTTCATGTGGTCAAAACAAGTGCACATTTACATGCATCACTTTCATGTGGCGTGATGCACTTTTTTTTTTTTTTCAAAAAAGTGTACATTAATATGCATCACATTCATGTGGCGTGATGCACTTTTTTTATTTTTTCAAAAAGTGTACATTTATATGCATCACATTCATGTGGCGTGATGCACTTTTTTTTTTTTCAAAAAAGTGTACATTTATATGCAGCATCTACGGCCCAAAACACTAGGGAGTGGTACAGAGGACAATGGTCATTTTGATCGGCTAATAAGGCCTCTCGGGGGCAACAAGGTCTTTCTCCAACCTTTTTAACACCGTTAGTGTGCAAAATGGACGGAGTGGTATAGGGGATAAGAAACTTATGGCCGATGGTATACAGTCGCGAAAAACTTTTTTTCAGTGGTACACAGTCGCGAGCATTCATAATGGTATACATTAATTTAGGACCGATAGAGTACGGGAGGAGGGAAAAAAAAAAAAGGGCAAATAAACAAATCCCGCGGCCGCTGTCTCAGTCTCGTCTCCTTCCTCTACCTTTCGGCGGCGGCGGGGTGGCGCGTCGCATGCCACCTTTCGACGGAGCGCCAGGCTGATGCCCGAGCGCCTCCCATGGCGAGAGGGGCTGACCGGATCAGTGACCTCCCGGAGGGCGTCCTCCACTACATCCTCTCGCTGCTGCCGGCGCGGGACGCCGTGCGCACGTGTGTTCTCGCCCAGAGCTGGCGCAACCGCTGGCGCTACGCGCCCGCCCTTCGCTTCGCCTGCTCCACCGGCTGGGACGGCAGCGTCGACGCGTTCGGCCACTTTGTCAACGGCTTGCTGCGCGCCCGCCGCAGGGGCCCGCCCGTGGACTCCTGCGACTTCGATCTGGATGTGGATCTGGACTGCTCCGACTTCGATCTGGACGATCACGGCAGCAGATGGATCATCAAGGCGTTAATGCTCAAGGTCTGAGAGCTCAGGTTCCGACTCCCCGAAAAACCGCACCACCAGTTCACGTTCCACTTTATGTACCTCTCTAACAAGCACCTCACGAGCTTGGAGCTCATGGGTGTCTTGGACCCTGACGCTGTGCTTGGTTCCTCCGAAATGCACATCCCCTCCTTGAAGAATCTGAGTATCAAAAACTGCTTCTTCGATTCCAAGCACCGCACTTGGATGTCACTCCCCAGCCTCATCTCGTTCGAGTTCATTAATAATTCAGGAAGGGCTCCAATGCTTGAAAGAATGTCGTACATGGAAACTGCAAAAGTTCGATTCGATTTCGATGATGGTTTTGCGATGATGAATGTGAAAATGGTCGATTGGATGATTGTGGAGATGCTAACTGTGAGGGTTGTTTTCGTTACTATGGTCTTGATGAATCAGGCAGCGTGTTTCTTCATGGCTTGGCTGAAGCCACATACTTGAGTTTGTCAGCTTATCCTTATATGGTATGCTTGCAGCTCCGTCCCCTGTTTTTGGTTTCGCAAATGTGTTGACATGCAAAGCTGTGTTCCATTCAAATGCTCTGATTTCAACCAAACATGCTTATAACTGATATTGCTAAATGCCTCTGTCATTCAAAGATATCTTTGTGATCTTAGATTCAGAATGCGTTGCTAAGATTAGAAAACGGCGGATTGTTTTTGTATATATTTGTTTATTGTTTAAATGCACATTTATGAAAGATATGGAATCTAAACCTTTTTTCTTACATGGCTTACTAACCAGGATGTGTTTGAAGCTTTTGTAATATTTTTTTTCTTGATATTCATTATTTGACTCTACATCCTTGTGCTTTTCCCAGTATGTGTTCAACAGGGATTTGAAATGGTGCCCTGCATTTAACAAGTTAAAGACATTGGTGCTTAGCAAATGGTTTCTGTCTACTAATCTCTGTGCACTGATTTGGTTCATCCACCACACCCCTCTTCTGGAGAAGCTTACTCTTGAAATTCCAGAGGTGCTAGCATTTTTATTTTTAGTCTGTACCACATATCTAGTCTTTATTTTGCTTTTGCTTATTAACTGATTAAATTATTCATTTCATTCAGGAACTCGAGCCTTTGATGGAAACAGAGGGAAGTTACAATCCATCGGAAAAATCGATTGCATCTAGCCATCTTCAGACGGTTGAAGTCATATGCAAAGATATTGATGGGATAGTACTCAAAGTTTTGAAGGTGTTGAATGCTAATGGCATATCATTGGGGAAAATCAAAATTCAGTGTTCAGGTTGTACTGCCATGATCCTTTTGTGCATTTGTCCATATGCATTAGAAAACAAAGTTGCTTTTAGTAATCAAACTATGTCTGTTCTGATTTAGCACTATTTATGTTACTGCATTTTGCTGGACCGTTGAGGCCTAAAATTTGTGTCCACTGTTGAACTAGCACTATCATCTGGAACTGTTGTGAATGCTCTTCTGCCTCTATACAGTCCATTTGATCGAACTTAGTGCCATCAGATCCTGCTTATACAATAAACATGTCATACTCTAATTCTATATTGAAGATATGTTTCTCTTGATTTGTCTTGCAATACTTACATTACATCCTGTGTGAGCCATTCATTATATTTGTGCACATATGCATTTCCTTGTATAATACTTCTCATGTCTGAAAGTTTTTAATTAATTTGTACAAAAAACTTCTATGTGTTAATTGTCCTTTTATTTCTCGTTATCTCTTACAGGTTGTGATTTTGTGTGTACTAATGTCAACTCCATGTAGAAGTGAGAATTACCATGATGTTGATGACCCTAGTAGATTATTAAAGGTAAATGGAATGGAACGCTTATGTAGTTGTGTTTTCTGGCTTGGTCTATAGGAACCTCATGCCCTGTTATGCCAATGTAGTTTACCTTGCATCACAAATTAGTTGTTGCATCACATTCGGTTTATGGCTTTACAAAATAAACTTGATCAGGCCTTAATATCATCATCAATCTTTCTTTGTCATTCACTTTTGGAAACATCATTTTAAGTACCATACCATTCAAAGAAATTTGATGCGCCTCTGCAACTTTACAGTAACCAAGGATTTGACTGTGGAAGTGTTTCATCATACAGTCTCTTTCACCATTAAGTATGCCACCTCTTTATTTCCTCATTGACATTGGTCTGCAGCAATCTGATATAAAGACTGCCAACATGGTGTACGATAGTGTCAGCTTCTCTCTACAGTGGTCTCAAAGCTATTGCGACTGGTCAGATAGACTTCTTCGCTACTCTAATGTCTGCCAGGAGATAATGCCCCCCCCCCCCTCCCACTCCCTCTTTTCTGTACTGGTGGCTTTGATTACCTTTGTTCTCTAGGTTCAGTTTAGTCAGCCTGTCTGTTTAGTAGAACCTCGCCAACTTGTTGCTTAATGCACTGTGTAAGATGTTTCCTATGAGATATTTGATTAGGGGATCAACACTTAATATATGAATCAATGACAGGTAGTGTAATATTCCTACATGCTTTCCTCCATATGAATGATTAGATTATATCATGCCTACAGTTCCTTAACAATTTTTTTTTTTCTAGTGAAACATGTTACTTTGTATGATGCATTTAGGTTCCATTGCTGTGCCACATTTGAACACTAAGCAAAGGAGATATATGGTATGTGATCGAGTAATGCATATTGTCAATATACAGAGCTAACTTTCATCATTTTGTCATGCACTTCACATAGTGCTTCTTCTTCACCCAGCAGTAGCAAAGGAGTGAATAGATCGAAAACAATAGGAAATGGCTAGAGAAGTTGCTTATATTGTATGGAGTTGTTAACAATATCAAGTAGGTGAGCGATTCAGGCGTAATGGGTAGAAGTGATGTGTGATCATGCTTGCTGGTAACTCGTATGATTCTCAAGAAAGAAGTACTACATCAACTGAGTATTATGTTTGTTGTGGTGACGAATAATGTGCCACCAAGAACGTCACTTGGTCAAACAAATAATGTTTTGTTTGATATAGAGCACAAAAATATTTGCATAATGTGTTTTCTGTCCATTGAGAATGTGCACATAGTGTAGAGGTAAGGGCGGAACCATAGTGTGATCTACAGTTTAGAAGTTTAACTGTGTTTCCATAAAAAAAGGACACTCAGCTGGTTCTTTGGTTTGAGATTTCTTTTCACTGAAATAGTTTAGGAGAGCTTTTGTCACTACTATGGTCAAGTCCTTTCTGTACGTTGTATTTCTCATTTTTCTGGTCACGTGCAAAAACACAAAAATCAATTAAGTGCAAAAGCACAAAAGCCAATTGAGTACTCTATCTGGTACTTATTTTTGTCTCCAAGAAGAGGTTGTGCTTTATTAGTGTACAAACAAGTTCATTGTGTATAACATTGTTGTTGTTTTGTGGAGAAATGTTGCTAATCCAATCATATTTCCTTATACTGCGGTATTTTAATGGATAATAAAGAGAAAATTTGAAAGAAAAGAAGAAAAATACATCAAAAGAAGAAATACAAGCTTCGGGCGAGAGAGCAGAGGAAACAGAGGAGGTAAAATAAAAGAGATTTATATTGACTGACACGAGGGTCCTACCGCACTCCTTTAACGTGTTACTTGGTTTTTGTTCATGTTATATCTTTATAAATTTTAAAGCAAAGAAGGAGGATTCGGCAAAAAATACTTTAACCTATTCTATTTCTTGTGTTTTTAATATGAAATTCCTACGTGGTCATAAACTTCCGTAACTTTAAAGAGAGCGATAGATGCAAAAATCACCGCACAACACAGACATTCTTTTGATTTTACCTGTTTTTGCAAATATACTTCAAAAAAGTCATTTTGAATATTATCCACACAAAACCAATATGGGTTTATAAAGGGAAGAGCAATGCAAGATTGTCTTGCTTGAGCCTTCCAATTTCTGCACATCTATCATTATTTGAAGGAGGCTGTGATCCTTAAGCTAGATTTTGAGAAGACATTTGACAAAATAGAGCATCAAGTCATCTTGGAAGTCATGAAACATAAAGGTTGCCCTAATAGATGGATTAGTTGGATTCAAAACATCTTGGCATCTGGCTCCTCCTCAGTCCTCCTGAATGGCATACCTGGGAAACCCTTTCAATGCAAAAGAGGTGTGACCCCCTCTCCCCTTCTTGTTTGTCCCGGATGCAGATCTGCTTCAATCTGTGGTTAACAGAGCTTGGCAAGAGGGCTCCATCAAACACCCTCTAAGTGATAATTTCCAAGGAGACTATCCCATAGTTCAATATGTAGATGATACCTTGTTGGTCCTGCCTAGTGACACCAACACTCTGATTGTTAGAGGAGTATGACCATGCATGCGGTGGAGGACTGGGCAAAGGGGGTGTGCGGAGGAGGCAGCATGCAGGAAGGAGTTCGCTATTCTTAGGATGGGATTGAGTGGTTAGGGGGATAAATATGTTCAATCTAAGTTGGAATGAGGAGACAAGAGATTAGAAGGAACTTCCTTCTCTCTTGCCGGCCGCCCTAACCACCACTCCTGCCCTTTCTTCTTCCTCAATCCCCTCAGCACATCAACGTCCATAACACTGATGAACCTGAAAATCTGCTTCAGACTTTCTCTGAATCCACAGGGTTACATGTTAACTACTCAAAGTCAAACTTGGTGCCCATAAACATGAATTCAGAGTCTGCTTCTCCCCTTGCCAATGCCTTTGGCTGTCAAGTGGGACAAATGCCCTTCACCTACCTAGGACTACCTCTGGGCACCACTAGGCCTACAATGACTGAATTCACCCCACTCCTCTCCGAATGGAGAAGAGACTATCAAGCATAAGCAAATTACTTTCCTATAATGGTAGACTTATCCTGGTTAATTCTGTGTTCTCAGCATTGCCTACCTTTTACATGTACAGTCTAAAACTACCACCTCAGGTAGTGAAGCAAATTGATGACATTGGTTATGGGATATAGGAGACATTAACAGAAGAGGGGGTAGCTTGGTTGACTGGGAAGTGGTATGTAAACCTAAAAACCAAGGGGATCTAGGCATCATTGACATTGAAAGTCAGAATGATGCACTGCTTATGAAAAACTTGGACAAATTCTACAATCATGCAGATATTCCTTGGGGTTCCTTAACCTGGTCCACATTTTATTCAAATGATCAGACACCCCCACATGCTAGATGCCTAGTTGTCTCTTTCTGGTCGAAGGATAACCTTATGCTATACAATGGATTCAAGCTCTTTGCCACCTGCTCTCCAAATCAAGGAAACTCAGGACTCTTTTGGACTGACATTTGGGTGGATCAAAAACTTTCACAGAAATATCCCCAACTCTTCTCCTTTAAAAGAAAACCCAGATGTTCAGTAAAGTTCTTCATGAACAGTCAGGCAGAAAGTATGTTCAGCCCTTTACCTCTCCCTCAGCTAGCTACTTCACAACTTGCAGAGTGGAACATATCATTGAGAACAGTAACATGAATGCAGGGGCGAATGACACCTGGACATATTCTTGGGGATCTCAAAATTATAGCAGCAAGAAAGCCTACAAGACACTCATGGGAACAGAAACCAGTGGGTGTGGAAATCAGATAACACAGGTAATCAGAATTTTTTTTTCTTTTGGTTGCTTCTGAGGGACAGACTAAGTACTAGGGGCATGCTTAAAAGAAAAAATACAGTCCTTCCAGATTACTCTTGTGTCGCACTGATTGGTTAAAAAAAACACTGGAGCCTCTTTTGTCTCTTGATCATTCATTGTTTAGTTGATCATTTAGAGCTCAGGATTAGCAACCACACGAGTAGCAGAGTAGGCTGGTACGATTAAAAATGAGCAGTGTATATGATACAAAATAATCACATTAGTTCTTGTAAAGCAAAGCAAGAGTTCTGAATAATCCAGAAAAAATTCAATGATCATTATTGTTCAACTAACAGACCAACTCTTTGTCATTCTCGAATTTGTAACCTGTACAACCACGATTAAGAGGGGTCTACCATTGTGGTTTAATTTTTCGATTGCTATACGTGAAATTGAAAAAAGTATTATAATCTTCCATTAGTGATCTAAGGTGCTTTGCTGATTGAGGGAGGCTTTGCATCGTTGGGGTCCACCCGATTGACTCGAAGTGATCGTAATGAGCGCAGTTCGCCATGCCACTAAAATTGGCATTGTGTTGTAGTTGGCAAATCACCACTAAAATAAGTCTTATAGAAGTGCACCTTCGTTAAAACTGCTTTTTAAAAGAAGAATGAAAAAAAATGGAAATCGTCTGTGTTTTAACCACGCGATGCCTGAAGGTATTAGACAATAGCTGAAACCTTCTGTTGAGCAGCGGCTCTAGTCCATGTGGCACCCGGCCTTGCAATTGCCCTTGTGTGCATTATTTCCGCCTAACGTGAGGCAGGACTCGAGACTCACGGTGACATGGCGGTTGTTGGTGACGCAAGCGATCCTCACACATCACACTCCACTGCCCCCACCTTGTATTCAGAGGGAAAGGACATATGACATTGAACCCCTTGTGGCTTGTGCACTCGCAAGCCGGTGGGCGACCAAGATGCACACACAGAGCTCTGCTTACAGGAACCACAAGGTACTGCACTAGAACCAACAATGCAAATATACAAGTTTTATCTTGATTCATGTCATCCACTCTACGTCTCTTGATCATACTAGTTTACTTTGGCCTCTAGTCCTGTGCTCACTCAGAGAGTCGTTCAAGATTACCAACCACACGAGTAGCGTAGTAGGCTGGTACCGAGAAGTAGTAGGCTGGTACGATTACAAGTTAAGAATGAGCAGTGTATATGATACAAAAATAATCACACCACATCCTTGTAAAGTAGTGTATATGATACAAAAAATAATCGCATACACTGCTCAATCAGATAGCAGTTTGGTTGGCCGTCCTAGATCTAGTCCTCTGCTCAGTCAGAGAGTCTGAGTTCAGGATTAGCAACCACACAAGTAGCGGAGTAGTAGGCTGGTACGATTACAAGATAAAAATGGGCACTGTATATGACACAAAACAATTCACATGCTTGTAAAGCAAATCAACAGAGTTCTGAATAATCCAGAAAAAAATTTGGTGATCAACTGACAGACCAATCCATCATCATTCTCGAACCTGTAACCTGTACAACCACGATTAACAGGGGTCAGTCACTTGAGTTTAATTTTCCGATTGCTATATGATAATCTGAGAAAAATATATTATTCAACCTAATAAGTCCATAAAGCTGTAGGTCATCACTGTGCGAACAAAGCAAGAATGTGTGTACTAATATATTGGATAATATATTGGAGATGGAGAGATGTGCTAATTTGCCCTACTGCCTTAAGCCAGAGAAAAATAAAAAGGCAGTGACAGGTTTTGGAAACTAAAAACAACACCAAATAAAAACTGTACTAAATGACTAATGGTGAACAATTATCTCCTTCCAATATGTGGACTACCAAAAGTAGCCCCACGTAGAAGCAAGGACCTGGAACCTTTACCAAAATAAGGTGAACTAGTAAAGTAGCACTCGTATGATTAGTTTCGAAAGACAAAACGTACCAAGGGTTTGATGCTGCGGAGTTCATTTTTCCTGGGAGGAAAGGTGGATTAATCACTATTCCCACTGAACAGGAATATGAGAGACAAGGTGCCAATCGGGCCCCACTCCTCGCTTGTAACGTCTTTCCAGACCAGGGCAGTTATAAATTGCCAAACTCTGGAGAGCAGTAAGACACTGTATAGATTGGGGGAGGCATTTAAGGGCAGTAAGACTCTGAATATAAAGCATACGAAGTGCAGAGAGTTGTCCAATCCACTCTGGCAGCTCTGTCAGGGCAACGAATTCATACAAGCAGAGCGATTCAAGTGATGTGAGGTGCTGAATGACATCAGGTAGCTGCTTCAGATTATTGTCCCAAAAACCGATTTTCAACGTGACGAGGGAGCTAAGGTGCTTTGTGGATGGAGGCAAGCTTTGCATCATTGGGGTCAGCATGATAGAAAGCGATCGTAGTGAGCACAGTTCGCCAAGCCAATTGGGCAGCAGGCCAAGGGTAGAGCAGTCATTGATACTGAGTTCCCGCAGGGAGGTGAGACTCCGAATGCTCTCGAGTAACTGTGTCATTTCATTGCAATCTTCAATTGTGTGTGGTGCTGCAAGAGTTCCCAGCCGGACAATGATTCCATCATAATTTTGTCTAGTCTTAGTTCCTTGAGGTGAGAGACTGCTGAGTGCATGCTGTAGGACGACGAGGATTCATCGCCTCGTGGAGGAAGCATTTTTGAGAAATTATCAGGGGATAGCAGCTGCAGGTTGCTTTTGCATAAATTCAGTTTCTCCAGTGACGGTGGGAAGTGAGGCTTCACATTCAGTCTTGGGCAGTCAAATATGTCTGTATAGGACAGGGCAGGGAAGCAGCATTGCCCACGTAGTATTTCTTGCTTGCGAGTTTCAAAATCACTTGTAATGGTCCACAACTCTTCTAAATTAGCCATTTCCCACAGACTGAGGCACTTCAGTGAAGGCAAGTGACAGAGTCTGCACATCTGCTTCAGGTTTGGAAACTTGTCTAGTATCAGATGAGTTAGAGAAAGAAACTGACATGGTCTTGTTCGCTTCAACATTGCGGCTTCGCAAAAAAGAAGAATCATTTTGTCTCATCATCCACCGTGGCAAACAATGACCTCGGTAACCAGTGATTTTGATGTCCTTAATTTGTGACGGGGGTTCCAAAGCCCTTAGGATACCCAACTCTTTTTCCATATCAAACACTAACTCTTCTTCAGTTTCACTTAAAGACCAGTCCAACTCCAGACTCTGTATTTTATTCGTCTGCTTCAGATAAGACTTCCCTGCGTCTCCTAGATCATTCAAAAACTTGAGATTTGTAATTTTCAGGCGGCCACTTAGTTTATCAAGATTTCCAAGCTCGGAGATACTTGCATCATCTCCACCACACCCAACAACAAACAAACCCATCTTTCTTAAACAAGTCAGCTGTCCCAACCCTGATGGCAGGGAACGAAGTTTGTGACAACCCTCTATATTCAAAACTCTGAGTCTTTTTAAGTTTCCTATACCTTTTGGCAACTCGACTATCTCCCAGCATTGATGCAGATCTATACATTCAAGAGTGCTAGTCACAGTAACTCATTCAGGTAGCATGTTAATGCTGGTAAAGGAAAGGTCAAGAGTACGCAACATATGACATAAAGATTTGTTTGGCAGTGCTTGGAATTTCTGACTCATAGATAAGCTGATTTTCTGTAGGTTGTTAAATTCCCCAATGGACTGTGGCAAACTCTCAAGATCACTAATGCCCATAAGTTCTAGAGTTCTTAGCTTCCGAAGCTTACCAATAGACTCAGGCAGTGTCACAAAGCCATTACATCTAATGAAATGAAGTGACTGCAAATTCCAACAATCTGAGATAGCTTCTGGAAGCATGGTGAAACTAGCATTGTGGATTTCAAGATATCCAAGATATTCAAGCCTTAATATGAATGATGGAAAAAGAGTTTCAAATTTGTAGTCCAGGACAATGCTGCGGATATGTCCACTCTTCTTAATAAGGTTAGAAAATGATCGGTTACCTTCAGCCACATATAGAGCACGTAGCTTCTCAAAGCCCCTTTCAACATCTTCATTCAGTGATGTCAAAGATAAATATCTGCATTGGCGTGCACAATCCTTGGTTATGTTCTCTGGTAGAGATGTTACCACTTCATTCTGCAAAATATATTGAGCAAGATCATTAATCAGGTCATGCATCCAGCATACTCTGCTTATTTCATAATCCTTTATTTCAGGTGGCTCCTGAAGAAAGCCGCCTTTCACAAGAGAATTATAGTAGTCACTTCCAATATCCTCTGGCTGCTCCACCTTCCCCCATTTGATGAATCCCTGGGCTATCCATTGTTCAATCAAGTAATCTTTGCTAAATTTATAGCCTTTTGGGAATATAGAGCAAAATGTAAAAAACACTGCTTCAGATGATCTTTCAAATGAATAAAGCTCAGTTTCAAAGATGCAAATACACGATCTTCTATACTCTCATCATCCCATAAATTGCTCTCTTTAATGGATCTCCAAGTATTTATTCTTCTCTTTTCTTGGAGAACAGATCCAAGAGTTTTTGTTGCTAGTGGCACTCCACCACATTTCTTGACGATATTTTTTTCCCAACCACAATAAAGTCATAGTCTAGATCCTCCTGTATCAAACCAGAACTCTTTAGAAAGAAGCTCCAGCTCTCGTCCTCTGATAAAAATGGCAAGTTGAATACAATCTTAGATTCAACAGCCTTTGCAACATTTTGATTACGTGTAGTTAAAAGAATCTTGCTTCCTGATGCACCATTGTTTATGTGCACCGTGAAATTTTCCCAGTCATGCCTTTTCTCATGCCAAGCATCATCCAAGACAAGTAAAAAAACTTCTTACCACTCAATTTGTTTGAAATTGCACGCAGCATGTGTTGTTGGGCATGAAGATCCGACTTTTGCTCAATAATTGCTTCAAATAGCTTGCCAATAAGTTTTTCCTCACAAAACTCTTGAGATACATGGACCCAATATACGGATCCTTTGAAGTGCCCTATTATCTTGTCATCATGGCAGATGTGTTGGGCCAAAGTAGATTTTCCAGAACCACCAAGTCCCACAATAGAAATTATCTGACAATCTTCTCCATTTTTAGATTCTAAAAGCACGGAAATGATTTCACTCTTCACGTGATCCCTTGATGGTATTTTTGACTGTGGAGCATTAATTAGCATAGTCTGCTCCCCAACTGCCTTGTCATTTCTACTCTGAACTGGTTGGTCCACTTGAAAACTGTGTAGTATAGTATTGGCATTGGTTCTTTGTTTCACAATTGCCTCATAGGTCACCTTGATTGCTTTGATCTTATGGGCCACCTTGTGCCGGAGCATAAGCAGCTTTGGTTTTGAAAAGAAGTCAGCAAAAGCACACTTGTCACGGTCATTATGTATCTTGTGTTTCTCATCTTCTAGCCACACTTCATCAAGTAAATCATCAATGTCATTAGCTAGATTCCTCAACTTCATCACCCATCGAAGCGATGGGTCTCTCTCTATTGCTCTGTCACGAACCGCAGATAGCCAGCTCGTAATCTCTGTATGTATATCTTGAAGGCCTGAGAGATCTTTTTTCACTCCGGTTATGGCCGCAAACTCACTGGATATGTAACACCCCAGAACCACAAACCCTTCTGGGATGCTACTACACATCACAAAAACTAGCCAAACATACTAAATGAATAAATTAAAAAAAAAAACGACAGCACCTCATTTGCATTTACAAGCAACTCAGAAGAGAGAACAAATATAAGTCACATATTTACCACACTAGCATTAGATAAACATCCAGGAGCAAAAGGCGATACACTATGAGTGAACAACCATTCACCAAACTAATTATACAACTAAGTTACTATGGTTATGGAACAAATTCCGAAAGGTGAGTGAAACGTGTAGCTATCTCCCTTCCCATCCTAGCAGCCATCAAAAGAACCTGGAATAAGTAAAGCAAGGGTGAGATGGATCATCTCAGCAAGTAAATCTGTTTTGTCAAGCTATTTTGACCACACGTTATGTAATCAATGATATACTACCAAAATACACTTTTTAGGACAGGACAAATATTAGATTGAAGTAAAGAAAAACAACTTCCAAATAGAACATTACAGGGATGATACACCTCCCATAATAATACCAAGGATAAGTCACTTCCAATATAATTCATAAATGCATATGAATGCAATGTAAATGACTTCTGCCTGCATACCCAACAAGGTATGGAGCTGCATCCTGTGATGCTGTACCGGTACGGTCGTGACCATAGGTCAACGACATAACTTCTGATGCATTTGAATGATGCAATGCTTATGATCTGCTATAATAATAGCAATATAACCTTCACCTTCTCCAAAGCATGTGATTCGACCACATGAATTGTGCTTGCATCACAACAACATCATATATATATAAAAAATAAGGCATCCCATTATGGCTGAGCTAGGAATATAATAAGGTTCAGTTCAGAGTTGTTATGACATGGGTTCCAACATTTTGGTGTAGGGTATTAAGATAACAAGTCAAAACAGTAGCAAACCAATGCTACATCCACTTGCCTTTTTACCGAAGAGGGTCAAAAGAGCTATGGGCGATTCGAAGCACTACCACCTGTTTTGGAACAAAGAACTTAGTACAAATATTCCATATATCACTAGTAAACAAAGCACAAAACGTCCCTACGTCCGAACAAACAATCGGTAAAACAACCCCACTTGATCGTCAACAAACAGCAACAGTGTTGCTTGTTCTCTTTCTTTTTTTTTTTTTTTGTAACTCTAAAGTTGTAGCAGTTGATCACAAATAAATAGCTAACAAGCATCTACACTGAATAAGCTACTACCTTAGTGTTCACCAAAAATTAGAATTTCAACATCTAATATTTTTCATGCAGCCTACAAAGCAACAGACTGCTCTGGGTTCTAGAGCAGTAACTCTGTCTTCAGAAAAAACATACCTCCCAAATCATAAATCCTAAAATAGAGTTTGAATACTCAATAAAAAGTTCACATGAAGTACTACAAATACTCCATAGCGCCCTGAACTAAATTGGCCTCAAGAACTTCTAAAACGACGCTGAAAACTGCAGTTCGAAACTGCCCCCAACCTGACAGCACTAACATTCAGCAATATTCAGAAAGCCACAACTTTTGCTATACTCAACGAAAAAATTAAGCTTAAATACTCGTTGGAAAGGTCTTTAAAAGGCCTACGATTTCCTTTCACATCTGATTTTCTAATTCGGCCGGTAAGGACCTCAACACAGGACGAATCCACTGCTGTACAGGGAGGGAAAGAAAACATGAAAACCCAGCTCATGTTCAGTTTAAGGCCTAAACTTGGTGTCCAAACCTAACACAGGGAAGAGTCGATTGAGTTACATACCTAGAGGAGGACAGGGATCACTCCCACGAATGGTTGCTTGGTTATCCACAAACCCTAGGGCAACGAGATAGGGTGGGGAAGGGACCGATCTCCAAGGAAGATGCACCTCTTCTTGCTCCTCTTGATGAGCTTGATCCGTTTTGCTGGATTTCCCTAAGGGTTTGGCGCTGTTGTGGGGAGATTTACAGAAGGGAAGCCATGGGAGAGCAAGGGGAAGAGAAAGTAACGTGAGAAGGGGAGAGGGACTGGTTTGGAGGAGATGAAGTACAGAGAGATGGGAGCTTCTGGATATAGCTTGGACATGGGCCTGTCCAGTCCAGCCCAACAAGCCTCTTCTTTTCTCTTTTTTTTTTTTTTTTCCTTGGTGTTACATTCTACCCCCCTTAAGAGAATTCGCCCTCGAATTCTGCGGTTGCTATAATAGAAACCAAAAGACTGGTATACCCAGCATAACTTCATGAAACTCACCGGTGTCAAATAGTTCTGGATACTCCTTACACATCTGTTCCTCAAGTTCCCAAGTTGCTTCACGTTCAGTCTGGTTCGTCCATAGAACTCTCACATATTTGATAATCCTTGTCCTTAGCACACGATCTGATGATTCTAAAATACGGATCGGGCGACACTTCACCGTCAAGTCTTGCTCCACCCGAATTGACTCTAAGTTGACCTTATGCTCGGGATCCCGCAAATACTTTCTCAACATGGAGACATGGAAAACATTATGAACTCCCTTCATCGACTCAGGCAACTGCAGTTTATAAGCCAAGCTACCAACCCGGGCTATGATATCAAAAGGTCCAATGTACCTCGGGCTAAGCTTCCCAGTAGTACCGAATCGCACAACACCTTTAGTAGGCGATACTCTGAGAAGAACTTGATCACCCACTGCGAACTCAAGGTCTCGCTTCGGACATCTGCATAGCTTTTTCTCGGCGGCTCGAGCGGCCAACATATTCTGACGTATCTCTTGCACCTTGTCAGTAGTCTGTTGAATCCAACTTGGACCAACTAAAGACCTCTCTCCCAATGTTTCCCAACACAATGGTGAGATGCATCTTCTACCATATAAAGCCTCATATGGTGCCATCTTTATACTAGCGTGATAGCTATTATTATAAGCAAACTCTGCCAAAGCTAGATGATCCTCCCAACTGCCCTTCCAAGAGAGGACACAAGCACGTAGCATGTCCTCCATGGTCTGGATAGTGCGCTCGGATTGACCATCAGTCTGGGGATGAAAAGCCACACTCATGTCAAGCCTCGTCCCCAAAGCGCTTTGCAAACTCTCCCAAAAGTTAGAGGCAAATTTGGAGTCTCGATCAGAAACGATAGACTTTGGCACACCATGCAACCTCACTATCTCTTTCATATACAAGGGGACTAAGTCTGGAGCAGAATCTGTGCTCTTCATTGGAATAAAATGAGCCACCTTAGTGAGTCTATCCACAACAACCCAAATTACATCTTTACCTCGAGGAGAACGTGGTAAACCAACCACGAAATCCATAGTGATATATTCCCACTTCCACTCTGGAATCTCTAGGGGCTTCAACAATCCTGCAGGCCTCTTATGCTCAGCCTTCACTTGCTGGCACACACCGCAAGTAGCCACATACTTGGCAACATCAACTTTCATCCTTTTCCACCAAAAGCTCTGCTTCAAATCTCTATACATCTTTGTCTCACCAGGATGAACTGTGTATGGAGTACGATGAGCTTCTCTTAAGATATCCATCTTGACATCTGATTTTTGTGGTACACAAAGGCGTCCCCTAAAACGAACCACATCATTTTCATCAACATTAAACTCACGAGGTTTGCCATCACCAATCCTCTTGCGAACCTCCTGAATCAAACGATCATACTTTTGAGCTTCACGGATCCTGTCAAGAAGGTTTGACTGAATGAGCATCTCAGTCTCCTTTCTTGCAACGCCTGCATAGCATAAGGAGACACCCATATGATCCAAATCTGCAACCAATGGCATTGCAACCTTCGGAACACCGGTTCTACTAAGAGCATCTGCCACCACATTCGCTTTCCCTGGATGATACTGAATTGTAAGATCATAATCTTTTATCAACTCTAGCCACCTGCGCTGCCTTAGATTTAGCTCCTTCTGAGTGAAAATATATTTAAGACTCTTATGGTCGGTATAGATGTCACAAGACTCGCCATAGAGATAATGCCTCCATGACTTCAAGGCAAACACAACAGCAGCTAACTCTAGGTCATGGGTAGGATAATTTCTCTCATGCTTCTTCAACTGCCTAGAGCCATAAGCAATCACCTTGCCATCTTGCATCAAAACACACCCAAGACCAACCCGAGATGCATCTGTATATACCGTGTAGCGCTTTTCACTCACTGGCAAAGCCAAGATAGGAGCATTTACCAATTTTTCCTTCAAAGTCTGAAAACTAGACTCGCAATCATTGTCCCACACAAAAGGTACACCCTTCTCGGTAAGTCTCGTCATCGGCTTTGCAATACTAGAGAAATTTTGCACAAAACGCCGATAATATCCAGCAAGACCAAGAAAACTACGAATTTCCGTCACTGTAGTAGGTCTCTGCCAATTGACCACACTAGCAACATTCTTAGGATCAACTGAAATGCCATATTGATTAATAACATGACCAAGGAAAGACACTTCAGAAAGCCAAAAAGCACACTTCTTCAATTTCCCATAGAACTGATTCTTCCGAAGAGCATCCAGAACAAGACTAAGATGTCGCTCATGTTCTTCCTCAGACTTAGAGTAAATCAGGATATCGTCAAGGAAAACAACGACAAAATCATCCAAGTATTCATGTAGCATCATATTCATAGCTTCCATAAACACAGCAGGGGCATTTGTCAGTCCAAAAGACATAACAATGTATTCATAATGCCCATACCTGGTGCTAAATGCTGTCTTCTCTATATCTTCTTCTCGTATTCTCAACTGATGATATCCAGAGTTCAAATCAATCTTAGAGAATACTTTAGCACCCCGCAATTGCTCAAAGAGCACATCAATACGAGGTAAAGGATATTTATTCTTGATGGTCACTCGATTAAGGTCCCGATAATCCACACATAGTCTCTTGGTACCATCCTTCTTTTCCACAAATAGCACAGGAAAAGCCCAAGGCGACTTGCTAGGTCTGATAAAACCCTTAGCAAGAAGGTCATCCAACTGCCGCTTCAACTCAACCTGCTCTTTTGGGGCCATCCGATACGGAGTCTTATGGATAGGTTGTGTACCAGGAACCAATTTGATCTCAAAAACCACATCACGCTCAGGAGGTATACATGGAAGCTCAGCAGGAAACACATCAGGGTAATGGCACACCACTGGTATGTCCGCCACTCGTAAAGAAACCTCTCTACTGTCCACCATAGAGAAGAGAATTCCAGATTTTCTAGTCCAACGGTCTGGGAACAACAGACATAGAAATGCAAGGGAGTACTTCATAGCACTACCTACAAAGATTACCTCTCTATCTGAAGGTGTCTGCAAAGATACCGTCTTCCAGAAACAAGAGATAACAGCCCTATATTGAGAAAGCCAATCCATACCCAAAATAACATCAAATGACTCAAGGGGAATCACCACAAGATTAGCAATAAACCCCTCATCAGCAACAAACGATAGAGCAACCCGACAAACTGAATGACTAGATATAAAACCTTTAGCAGAACTGACCACAATGGGCTGACCAATCTTCTGCACAGAAAGGCCAGCACGTGCCACAAAGCCCTCCGAGACAAACGAGAAACTAGCGCCAGAGTCAAAAAGCGCGTATGCATCAAATGAATCAACTAGGATAGTACCTGTAACAACATCTCCCTTGTTGTCATTAATAGAGGGCAACACATAAGCTCCAGGAACACCCACAGAGGAAGAAGCGGCTAGTGAAGAACCAGTAGGTGTAGAAGTCCAGGGTAGTGGATAAACTAGAGATGTAGTCGGCTGTGGAAGTCGAAGACTCCCATCCGGTGGCATTGAAGGAGCAACCGGTGTAGAAGGAGCTGCCAAGTACTGAGGGTAAGGTGGTGCAGCCAAGTACTGGTGAGTAGGTGGCACAGAATCATGTTGTGGTGTAGATGTCAATATGTTGACAGTACCACTAGTGGCTGAAGAAGACATTGGTTCCCAACGAAGCTTTGCATTTGGATTCCTCCTACACACCACATCCTTGTGATCCTGAGCACAAATGGAACATCTCCCATTCCACTTGCACTCTGCACGCCGGTGTGCATCACCACAGCGAAAACACACTAGCCCCAAACCGGGTTTAGGAACAGCCCGATACTGAGGCGTGCTTCCTCCTGAAGAACTAGAGTGAGATGACTTGCCACGGTATGGATGGTGACGTTGAAACTTCCCCTTCTTGTGAGTTGCACCACCAGATTGACCCTTCTTGTCATCCATAGAGCGAGACTGATCTCCACTAGATTTTTGAATTTCATTTGTATATTGTTGCTGCATCTCCACACCTAAAGCCTGCTCCACAGTGGTGCGGAAGTCCACAAGTGGAAAGGCCCCCAATGTGTGTCTGATCGAGGGCTTCAAACCCTGACGAAACTGGCTCGCCTTCTCTGCCTCATTACGGGCCACATATGGAACAAAGCGAACAATCTTGTTGAAGCCCACCTCATACTCTGCCACTGTTTTCTTATCCTGCCTATAGGTTTGCAGGTCTATTTTCATCTTCTCAAGGAAAGTGGTTGGGTAAAACCTCCTCTCAAATTCCCTGGCCAAAACATGCCAAGTCAAAGATCCAGGTGCAGATGAATGAGATGCCTGCACGCCTCTCCACCATATCTGAGCCTCACCCTTTAGCAACTGTGTCCCATAGCGAATACGATCCCCATAAACCACCTGAAAGACCTCCATCTTATCCTCCACATAACTTAGCCAATCTGCTGCATCAACTGGAGATCCACTGCCATCAAAAGAATCCAGCTTCATGCCAATCCACTTGACAAGAGAAATACCACTAACTGGAACCATAGTATGAGGAACACCCATGGGATTTGCACCCGCAGTAGGAATAGTGCTAGTAGTAGCAGCAGCGGTAGCAACAGTAGTGGTGCCAGCGTTTGCAGCTTGTTTCAAGGCCTCCAACTCCTGCTGCATCGCTTGCATTGAAGCTACCATTGCCGCTGGATCAAGAGGTTGATTGTGATCCGCGGTAGCACCAGCGGTTGCTGCGGTAGTAGCCGCTGGTCGACCCCGTTTTCCTTTCTTCAACGGCATAGCTACAGCCACCACGATAAACAAACGGTAACCCCATTAAGAGAACAAAATAAGGCCACACTAACCACAAATGGAACATGGTATATATTTAACATATCATGTCATAACAATTAAGAACAGGTAAAACAATAAATACCCATCCTAAAAGTGCAAGTGTGTCAATTTGATCCTTATTTTTCCGAGAATCTAAAACCAGCTCGGTACCAACTGTAACACCCCAGAACCACAAACCCTTCGGGATGCTACTACACATCACAAAAAACTAGCCAAACATACCAAATGAATAAATTAAAAAAAACGACAGCACCTCATTTGCATTTACAAGCAACTCAGAAGAGAGAACAAATATAAGTCACATATTTACCACACTAGCATTAGATAAACATCCAGGAGCAAAAGGCGATACACTATGAGATTAGATTACAAGACCACTCTGAACAACCATTCACCAAACTAATTATACAACTAAGTTACTATGGTTATGGAACAGATTCCGAAAGGTGAGTGAAACGTGTAGCTATCTCCCTTCCCATCCTAGCAGCCATCAAAAAAAGAACCTGGAATAAGTAAAGCAAGGGTGAGATGGATCATCTCAGCAAGTAAATCTGTTTTGTCAAGCTATTTTGACCACACGTTATGTAATCAATGATATACTACCAAAATACACTTTTTAGGACAGGACAAATATTAGATTGAAGTAAAGAAAAAAACAACTTCCAAATAGAACATTACAGGGATGATACACCTCCCATAATAATACCAAGGATAAGTCACTTCCAATATAATTCATAAATGCATATGAATGCAATGTAAATGACTTCTGCCTGCATACCCAACAAGGTATGGAGCTGCATCCTGTGATGCTGTACGGTGCGGTCGTGACCATAGGTCAACGACATAACTTCGATGCATTTGAATGATGCAATGCTTATGATCTGCTATAATAATAGCAATATAACCTTCACCTTCTCCAAAGCATGTGATTCGACCACATGAATTGTGCTTGCATCACAACAACATCATATATATATAAAAAATAAGGCATCCCATTATGGCTGAGCTAGGAATATAATAAGGTTCAGTTCAGAGTTGTTATGACATGGGTTCCAACATTTTGGTGTAGGGTATTAAGATAACAAGTCAAAACAGTAGCAAACCAATGCTACATCCACTTGCCTTTTACCGAAGAGGGTCAAAAGAGCTATGGGCGATTCAAGCACTACCACCTGTTTTGGAACAAAGAACTTAGTACAAATATTCCATATATCACTAGTAAACAAAGCACAAAACGTCCCTACGTCCGAACAAACAATCGGTAAAACAACCCCACTTGATCGTCAACAAACAGCAACAGTGTTGCTTGTTCTCTTTCTTTCTTTTTTTTTTTTTTTTTGTAACTCTAAAGCTGTAGCAGTTGATCACAAATAAATAGCTAACAAGCATCTACACTGAATAAGCTACTACCTTAGTGTTCACCAAAAATTAGAATTTCAACATCTAATATTTTTCATGCAGCCTACAAAGCAACAGACTGCTCTGGGTTCTAGAGCAGTAACTCTGTCTTCAGAAAAAACATACCTCCCAAATCATAAATCCTAAAATAGAGTTTGAATACTCAATAAAAAGTTCACATGAAGTACTACAAATACTCCATAGCGCCCTGAACTAAATTGGCCTCGAAGAACTTCTAAAACGACGCTGAAAACTGCAGTTCGAAACTGCCCCCAACCTGACAGCACTAACATTCAGCAATATTCAGAAAGCCACAACTTTTGCTATACTCAACGAAAAATTAAGCTTAAATACTCGTTGGAAAGGTCTTTAAAAGGCCTACGATTTCCTTTCACATATGATTTTCTAATTCGGCCGGTAAGGACCTCAACACAGGACGAATCCACTGCTGTACAGGGAGGGAAAGAAAACATGAAAACCCAGCTCATGTTCAGTTTAAGGCCTAAACTTGGTGTTCAAACCTAACACAGGGAAGAGTCGATTGAGTTCCATACCTAGAGGAGGACAGGGATCACTCCCACGAATGGTTGCTTGGTTATCCACAAACCCTAGGGCAACGAGATAGGGTGGGGAAGGGACCGATCTCCAAGGAAGATGCACCTCTTCTTGCTCCTCTTGATGAGCTTGATCCGTTTTGCTGGATTTCCCCTAAGGGTTTGGCGCTGTTGTGGGGAGATTTACAGAAGGGAAGCCATGGGAGAGCAAGGGGAAGAGAAAGTAACGTGAGAAGGGGAGAGGGACTGGTTTGGAGGAGATGAAGTACAGAGAGATGGGAGCTTCTGGATATAGCTTGGACATGGGCCTGTCCAGTCCAGCCCAACAAGCCTCTTCTTTTCTCTTTTTTTTTTTTCCTTGGTGTTACAGGATATAAGTGAACCTAGCTTGTTTCCTACGACTTTCAATAGTCCAGATGCTAGAGCAGCTTCGACACCAGTCATATTTCAAAGGCTCCCTTTCCAATTTCTCTGTAGATGAATTGCAGAACAAACATTTATGTGGAGTTTTTCAAACCAAAACTATAATTTCTAGCTCTCTAATGGTCAAACTGTTTTTGAGATTTATAAAATATGTGAAAGTTAAGATTAGACACAAGATATATTGATAATTTAATTTGTATATTGAAACTCAGTGGGGAAAAAAAATCTGGTCCTATGCCTGAGCAACCTTCAGTGATAAATGAGCAGACCAAAACAAATAGTTTAAATAGGGATACATACAGATCAGTGGAGAGATGGTATGAGAAAATGAAAGATTAATTAGCTTACGAATTACCTCTTGCGAAGGCCAGAGAAGCAGCAACAGACGTATACTGCTTACCACAGAAATGCTTCAGTATTCGTGGTCCTCACTGACAAAAAAGCCTGAAAAAACACAGCATGATTAGCTTAGAATCTGATCATAAAACCGAACAGGATGATATGCATGCAGTGATGCAGAAGGAAACAGAGCATGGACAATGTTCCCTTTTTGAACTTGTTTTCCTATGAAATTTCGAATAAAATTCAGAGCACGTACCTTGAATTTAAGCTTGGTTCAGCTGCCTTTTCCTATTAAATTCCCGAACATGGAATTCTTCAGAGCATACACTGTGCCGGTGCTGGAGATGGATCTACTGGTTTGTGTTTAGACAAGAATCAGCATGGACATCGTTGACCTGACCAACCAGATGCTACTGCTGGATTGTGGCGTTCCGGTGAGTGATGAAGGGAGTAGCGAGATGGATTGGTTCCGATGTGAGGTCAACGATCAAAGTAGCTGCTTGGTGGCCTGTCTTGGCTGTAGGAAGGAAATGTTGATGATTCTGGGAAGAAGATGGTGATTGAAGTGTTGACTCTGGAAGGTGGGAGGAAAGTGCGTGACAGCTTCAATCGATTTGCGTGCAGCATCCTATAGTTTACCCCACACTGGAGCATTGGATGCTAAGTAGCTCTGAACCACCACGTGAAACCGCCGGCCAATGCGTTTGCATGAAGAAGCGTGGAGGCACCGCAAGATGCTTTCTCGTCACACGAGATGACGAGCCAAGACTCAACGAGGAGATCAAATGCAACATGGCATTGCGCTGGAGGCTAATTAACAAACCAGTGATAATCCAATCTCCCAATGGTAATCCAAACCGATGCATCATCCGGACCGAAAACTGGTGTCCCACACGGTATAAAACACAACAAATCCAATGGGCGCCTGGCAGTCGTGCTTTTAGCAGCTTCCTTTTGATTCTTCCTTGTCACTTTTGTTTGCTTATTTATAACACAACAAAAATAACAGATAATGAATGTCCAGTGTGAGTTCACTGCCAACGAAAGTCAGATGTTTGGCCCTTGTCATCTGCTTTGCCTCCCCATGTTGTGAACTTGTTTAACACTCCCAGAAACGAAGGTACCATGAAAATTCAGTCGCAATGAAAATCCAAAACCGATTTGTAATGGTAATCCAGAACTAGTGTTACACACGTTTGAAAACAGAGCAATCTCATTTGCAATCCGTGCTTCCTTGTCACCATTGTTTGCTTAGCTAATAGAACAACCTAATCTTACTATTACTAATTGGAGGCTCCAATGGAGGCTCCATGTTAATTCTCACTAGACGCTAGCGAAAAAAAGATAAATTATAGAAATTCCCACAATAATCGAAAACATCTGGCCATCAATCCCAAAGACTCTAATAACAATAGCCATTAGATCTATTTTCCTTTTATATAAAATTACCCACAGCTGCCGTTATAAATAAATATAATAATTCTAAAATAAAACACCTATAATAATAATTTAAAGGAAAAACGATCGATTGCTATCCTATATACGTCATTGGGCAGGGTTAAAATAGATCTCGATCTCTTATCCTAGCGGCGTGCTCCTCCCTTGATAAAAAAACAAAAAAAAACATAAATCTATTTTAGCCGCAACATATCCTCTAATCCTGCCGAGAGGATGGTGATGACTTCACGTCATCTATCGGCCATGGTCTCACAACTCATCTTCATGGGGACCCAGAGCCATGACCAATACCGACGATGGGGACTACAGCGAGGAATCAAGAAAGAGTGATGCATGGATTCACGTCATCTTCAATGCATGATCGGTAAGAGTACTAATTTGATTACTACCTTCACGGTCTTGCACAAAAGCATAAACATTGGCATGGTGTCAAAGTAATTCGTGTCCTTCCAGATGATGCACGAATGTCACAAGCAGCCTTCTACCATATGCGTGCAGATGTACATACCTGTGATGTGTTAGCTTCCTGGCTTGCTTGCTTGGCCCGGCGACCACAAGTCAGGTGTCCGATGGCCGGTGCCGCATGGAGCCGTCTTTAGGCGGCATCCTCTTTTTCCTCCTCCATTGCCGTCTTAGGTGAGTCGATCCCTTATGCTCATGGTAGGAAAATATAATAGATTTATCTGTTACTTCTTTCTTGCTATGCATGGATTTGTGAATATAATAATAGATTTATCATTTTTCTTTCCTTTTAATTCTAATAATGGCAAAGGTGGGTATGATGCACGAATGTCGCAAGCAGCCTTCTACCATATGCATGCATATGTACATACCTGTGATGTGTTAGCTTCCTGGCTTGCTTGCTTGGCCACATGTAACATGCATTGGGAAGGGAAAAAAGGAGGGCGTTGTGCCGCCGTTTCAGGATATCTCCATGCGGCGCGGTACAATGTGCAGGAGATATCTGCACGCATCCTGTGCCCCTAGATGAATCAGTTTCCGTGCACTGCCTCATCACGATTGGTCGTCACTGCAGAAACTGAGATGCTTAGCTTGATCTGAAGATTAATGAACGGGTATGTATTGACTTGACCTCCATGATGGGCAAGGACCATGCACGGATCAAGCAAAGAGGAAGCCAACACAGCGTAGGCATGTACATCTACGCCAGCGTCTGCATGCTGACTGCTTCATCTTAGAGGCACGCGTGTACCGACACCAGGTCCGCACTCCACCCGCAACAAGTTTTTTCGTTGATCTGCTTGCGGCTCTCAGTGATGAGGAGGTTTTCATGCTATCACCATGTTAGCTAGTGTCAAGCTTTGCCGTGCTTTCGCGTTGATTGCTTCCTACCCAGTGTCAGACGACATGCATACTCTACTTTCTTCATATTGCTTATATATATTGGGGCTTGCGAGGTCGTAGTGATGAATCGTTTGCAGAATTAGTCTGAAAGGATCTATCATTCACGACCACATGCTTGACCACGAGAATATAATTTTCATTTAATGTTAATGTCCTTTAAGTACTACGCACAATAAGATTTGATATAATCCTCATTGCGCAACATATATTTTTATTAACTTAATCTTCTAACCATTGGCAGAGAAGTCACCCTATTTTTTTTTTCAAGGGATCTAAACCCAGAGAGCATGACAAAACAAGCGCCTCATCTAACACTGACGCAAAAAAGGGCTCCTGTTTCTTTGATCGCCACGGGCACACACGAGGTGGCTACATAGTGAGCGCTAAGCCTTGGCTCTTCGTCAACGGTGTACAAAACATGCTGGTGGAAGATTGGAGCGCATTTAATTTATCAACAATACCAACTACAACACGGATGATGTGCTTAGCAGCCTTTTCATGATGAGCACCTCCATCTATCAACCTCCGAGAAGCTCCCACGGATCATCGCATGGTCTGTGCCATCCACAGGAGATCGAAGACAACACATTCCAAAATTCAGGAGTGTAATGGTATGCACGTCAACCGAGAAACTAATTTGTTGTTTTACCTACTCTTGCATGGCTCCATACATATTGGCTGGTATTGTGCGGATTGACGGAGTTGGCAAAAACTCCATTCAGAACAGCCCCACACTTACTAACAAAATACCCTAAAATCAAGATATCAAGAAAATTTATCAGTTGTTAAATGAGGTGACTATTCGTCTATTTCTATGCAGCACAGTATGCACATAGTGGAATTCAGTGTCTGGCCATGCGCTTAGAACTGACGTTCGATCCAACCGCATCAGGTGGATGGAAGGAAAGTCGTGTGCTGGCATCATAGGCACGGCAAGGAAGTCTATGCCAAGAAAGGGTATGTAGCAACATATAGGCCACCGCTGCCACGGCGTGTAGCATCCACTACAACACATGGAGACTAAAGGTATGGCCTTTTTGCGAGATCCAATAATTACAGTTTCATTAATCTACTGCCGAGGTACAGTAAAGCAAAACCTTTAGTGCCATGATGCATGCTAAAACAACTATTTATGACATTGTCAAAACTAAGAGGGTAGCCTACCTACCTAATATATTATTTAAACAAAAAATATAAAAGAATGAATAATACAATAAGCATTAGAATTTCAAATTAATACATGCAAGGTTAAAATGTAGATTTTCATGATATCATGTAATGGCGAGAAATAAGAGTTTATTGGTTGAGGTCATATCTTGATTTTCCAAGATGGCTGAGAATACTAATATGATTATTACTACCTTCACGGTCTTGCTCAGAAGCATGAACGTTGGCAAATATCAAAGTACTTTTGGCCACACGAATTGTTGGGCTCAACATCCAGATAATCAAGATGGTGCAAGACCGTGAGAGGCACCACGGCATAAACGGGTCACCAGACTGCGAGAGGCACCACAGCAAGAACAGGTCAGACATCGCCCAAAGACTCCGACCAACGGTGGGCATGCCTGCGACGTATAAAATAGGGGGCACGATGTTGGCACAGTGGGCATCACATACGTGCGTGACCCAAAGCCATCTGAGCTATGTTGCTAAAAAAGGTTAATTACATTCATGAAAATAGTAGAAATACGTAAGATAATCCTATCATACAAAAAAACATTTTGACATCAATTCGGTAGACTATAATCAACATTGTAAATAATTGCTATATAAATAATGAATAAGCTTTCAATTGCGGGGAAAAGAATCAAAACTTAGATTTATCATAGTTTAAGCAAATTAATCTTTCAACAAAATTTTTAGTATTTTTTCCAAAACTAATTTAAGTAATTCTTTTTATCTCATAAGATTTTAACCCGTGCGGGAGCACGGGTTGGTGAACTAGTTAAAAAATTAAAATGCAGTGTGAGTGTTCACTGTTGGAATTTAGATGTTAAGTGGGCTTGGCCCAATAACAAATTCTGAAATTCCTAAAGAAATCTCAAAGACCCATTCATGAATATGGAAAGGAGGGAGTGGTGGAATCCTTTTAGTACCACATTGCTTATGGAAGGTGGAGAGGACCAACTTAAATATGGAAGTTGTTCCTACCTTCTCAAGTCTAGTGTGAGTAGGAGAAAGGGAACTCCACACGCGCTCGCTCGCCTCGCCTCGCCCGGGCGTGGCGTGGCGTGGGCGAAAGCGCCACGCCATCATGGCGTGAATGGTCTTCGAAATCCGGCTCCTCGCCTTGCGGGGGCGGTCTCCTTTTGCAGTTTCAGTTTTGGTCTTTCGGTTTGCGGAAGTTCTAATCAAATACGAGCAGCGTTGTCCTAACCGGTTTAGATCTAGATTGTGTCACAAGGTCGGTTCACCGGACTATATAAGCGCACCATCGGCCACGCTAAACGCATCCAATCTAAAGCTTAGAGCTTTTGCCTCTTCTCGCGCTTTGCGCCGTCGCCAAGTCTCCAGCCGATCGTTCGCGTGCACCGGCGGCCGACCGGCGGCACGCCTCCGAACCGTCGTCTTCGCGATCCTGCACGGAGAAGGCAAATAAGGTTTTGGGAAGCGCTCTTGGCGACTACTCCCAATCTTCGCCCGCGGCTCGTCTACCGAGAAGGACACGCGAGGACCGTCCCTGCCGTCTTCGTCGACAACGTCTTCGGCAAAGAATCGATCGACGGCGGCGACAAATGACACAGAGGAACTCGGCCGCTTTCGGGAACCTCTCCATTACGTTGTCATCAACGTCGGTCGGTATTCTTCAGATCTAATCTTTATGTTAGTCATGTTCAAATCAATCCAATCTATATCCGTGCTAGTTCTGTTTTACACTGTTGCCATGATCTATGATATGCGATTCGCGATTATGCTATGTTATGATCTCAGTTATGTGTTCATGCTATGCTAGTATGCTTTACATGCTCTATCTAGTAGATCTTTTAATCATGATTTATTTTATGGAATTAATCTGGAATTTGCCTATTTATTTAACATTCACTGCCAACAAAAATCCAAGGTTCGATCCAAAATTTGGGCGGTCATGTTTCACAACCTTGGCATCGGTTCCTATCCGCCGGAGGCAAACACAATAAGCAAAAAAAAAAGAACCCTCCAACCCATGTAGAACAAAGGCCTGTCCGACGCTGAGCACGGCAGTTCTGGATCCAAAGCTCGTTGAGAGCAGAAAGCTATCCAACCCACTCGGGGAGCTCTGTCAGGAACCACATGGCGCTAGAATGAACAGTGCACATAAGCTTCGGGTGTGTTTAGATCCTGAAAATTGGCACCGTTGCAAACTGAAAAGCACTGCAGCATTTTTCGTTTGTTCGTGGTAAATATTATCATACCATAGGGTAACTATGCTCAAAAGATTTGTCTCGCAATGTACATGTAAACTGTGTAATTAGTTATTTTGTTTACCTACATTTCATACTCCATGTATGCATCTTTTGATACATTTAATGATTCAATGTGACGTTAATTTTGGAATTTTAAGCCAAATTCGGATGATCTAAACATAGCCTTTATCAATCAAGATTCACGATTCACCAGAGCCTCTTTACATCTGTTGCATGATCATAGTTCATCTGCCTCTGATCACACAGAGCTCATAATTATGGACCACACGAGTTCACTGGTGCCATTACAAGATAAAAATGAGTAGTGTATATGATACAACAAAAATCGCAACCTTGTAAAGCAGTGCAAAGCAATAAAGTTCTGAACAATGGAGAAAATTTTGGTCATCAACTCACAGACCAATCCATCTTCATTTTCTCAATTCTCGAACTTGTAACCTGTACACAACCACCATTAAGCTGGTCGGGTCAGTCAAGTATCCCAATCTCGCAGATATTATATATATCGGGGGTCTAATTTCTCAATTGCTTAGCAGAAGACATTGATACTTCCGTTATTATGACTACTGAAAGCAGCCACACATGGAAGCAAAGGACCTGGAACATTTACCAAAATAAGATGAACTAGGAAAATAGTACTCGTAAGATTAGTAATGGCAGACGAAAAGAATAAGGACACATACGATTGGGTTTGATGCTTCCGCGTTCATGTGTCCTCCTAGAAAATGCAGAAGCCCGCCTCAGGTCCACGTATATCCACATGAGGAATGTGAGAAAGAAGGTTCCAGTCAGGCCCTACTCCTTGCTTGTAACGTCTTTCCAAATCAGGGCAGGCCGTAATGGCCAACCTCTGGAGAGCAGTAAGACGCTGTATGGATTGGGGCAGGCATTTAAGGGCAGGGCACTTCTGTATATAAAGCCATTTGAGTTTAGAGAGTTGTCCAATCCACTCTGGCAGCTCTGTCAGGCCATTAAATCCATTCAAGTCGAGCAATTCAAGTGATGTGAGGTGCTGAATGACATCAGGTAGCTGCTTCAGATTATTGTCCCAACCACCGATTGAAAGTCTGACGAAGGACCTAGTAAGGTGCTTTGTCGACTGAGGGAGGCTTTGCATCATTGGCGTCCAATAGACATCCAGTGATCTTAATGAGCACAGTTCACCAAGCCAATCGGGCAGCCGGCCAAGGGTAGAGCAGTTACGGATACTCAAATTCTGCAGGGAGGTGAGACTCTGAATGCTCTCAGGTAACTGTGTCATTCCATCGCATGTCCAGATCCTGAAGGCTTCCAATTGTGTGTGGTGCTGCAAGAAGTCCTTGAGGTGATCTGTGTCAGACGATGATCCCTTCATCATTTCATTTAGTATCAGTTCCTTGAGGTGAGAGACTGCTGAGTGCATGGTGTAGGACGACGAGGATTCATCGACTGGTGGTGGAAGGATTTGGGCGAAACTACCTGGGGATAGCAGCTGCATGTTGCTTTTACGTAAATGCAGCTTCTCTAGTGACGGTGGGAAGTAAGGCTTCACATTCAGTCTCGGGCAGCCTGATATGTTCATATAGGACAGGACAGGGAAGCAGCATTGTCCACGTATATCTCCCTCGGAATTTTCAAAATCACTTGTTATGGTCCACAGCTCTTCTAAATTAGCCATTTCGAGCAGGAAGAGGGACTTCAGTGAAGGCAACTGACAAATTCCGCGTGTATGCTTCAAGTTTGGACAGTGTTCTAGTGTCAGTTCAGTTAGAGAAAGGAACTGGCATGGCCCTTTTTGCTTCAACAATATGGCTTCACAAAAAGAAGAATCATTTTGACCCGTCATCCACTGTGGCAAACGGTGACCTCCGTAACCAACGATATGCAACTTCTTAATTTGTGATGGTGGTTCCAGAGCGCTCAGCATAGCCTGGTCTTGTTCCATATCAAATGCTAACACGATACTCTGTATGTTACACATATGTTTCAAATAAAGTTTCCCTTCATCTGCTGGATCCTTCAAATACTTGAGATTTTTAATTTTCAGGTGGCCACTTAGCTTATCAAGGTTTCCAAGCTCGGAGATACTTGCATCATCTCCACCACACCCAACAACAAACAAACCCAGCTTTCTTAAACAAGTCATTTGTCCCAACCCGGATGGCAGGGAACGAAGTTTCTCACAACCCTCTAAATTCAAAACTCTGAGTCTTCTTAAGTTTCCTATACCTTTTGGCAACTCCACTAGCTCGCTGCAGTGATGAAGGTCTATACATTCAAGAGTGCTAGTCGCAGTAACCCATTGAGGTAGCATGTTAATGTTTGTACTGGAAAGGTCAAGAGTACACAACATATGACATAAGGAGTTGCTTGGCAGGGCCTGGAATTTCCAACACATAGATAAGTTGATTGTTTGCAGGTTATTGAATTCCCCAATGGACTGTGGCAAACTCTCAAGGTCACTAATCCACTTCAGTTCCAGAGTTCTTAGCTTTCGAAGCTTCCCAATAGACTTAGGCAGTGTCACGAAGCCATTACATCTAATGAAATGAAGTGACTGCAAATTCCAACAATCTGAGATAGCTTCCGGAAACTCGGTGAAACTAGCATTGTGGATTTCAAGATATCCAAGATATTCAAGCCTTAATATGAATGATGGAAAAGAAGTTTCAAATTTATAGTCCAGGACAATGCTGCCGATATGCCCACTCTTCTTAATAAGGTTAGGAAATGATTGGCTACCTTCAGCCACATATAGAGCACGTAGCTTCTCAAAGCTCCTTTCAACATTTTCATTCAACGATGTCAAAGACAAATATCTGCATTGGCGTGCACAATCCTTGGTTATGGTCTCTGGTAGAGATGTTACCACTTCATTCTGCAAAATATATTGAGCAAGATCATTAATCAGATCATGCATCCAGCATACTCTTATTTCATTAACCTCTATTTCCGGTGGCCCCTGAAGAAAGCCGCCTTTCACAAGAGAATTAAAATAGTCACTTCCAATATCCTCTGGCTGCTCCTCCTTCATCCACTTGATGAATCCTTGGGCTATCCATTGTCCAATCAAGTAATCTCTATTAAATTCATAGCCTTTGGGGAATATAGAGCAAAATGTAAAACACTGCTTCGAGATGATCTTTCAAGTGAATAAAGCTCAGTTTCAAAGATGCAAATACACGATCTTCAATATTCTCATCATCCCATAAATTACTCTCTTTAATTTCTCTCCAAGTATTTATTCTTCTCTTTTTCTTGGAGAACAGATCCAAGAGTTTTTATTGCTAGCGGCACTCCACCACATTTCTTGACGATATCTTTTCCAACCATAATAAAGTCAGAGTCTAAATCCTCCTCTATCCATCCAAAACTCTTTAGAAAGAAGCTCCAGCTCTCGTACTCTGATAAGAATGGCAAGTTGAATATAAGCTTAGATTGCACAGCTTTCGCAACATTTTGATTACGTGTTGTTAAAAGAATCTTGCTTCCTGATGCACCATTATTTATGTGCACTGTAAAATTTTCCCAGTCAGGCCTATCCTCATGCCAAGCATCATCTAAGACAAGTAGAAATTTCTTACCACTCAACTTGTTTGAAACTGCACGGACCATATGTTGTTGGGCATGTAGATCAGCCTTTTCCTCAACAATGGCTTCAAATAGCTTGCCAATAAGTTTTTCCCCACAGAACTCTTGAGATACATGGACCCAAAATATTGAATCTTTGAATTGCCCCTTTATCTTGTCATCATGGCAGATGCGCCGGGCCAAAGTAGTTTTGCCAGAACCACCAAGCCCAACAATAGAAATTATATGATCATCTTCTCCATTGTTAGATTCTAGAAGCTTGGAAATGATTTCACTCTTCACATGATCCCTTGATGGTATATTTGACTGTGGAGCATTAATCAGCAGAGTCTGCTCCCCAGTTGCCTTGCCATTTCTACTCTGAACTGGTTGGCCCACCTCAATACTGTGTACTATTGTATTGGCATTGCTTCTTTGTTTCACAATTGCATCATATGTCACCTTGATTGATTTGATCTTATTGGCCACCTTGCGTCGAAACAGAAGCAACTTCGGTTTTGCAAAGAAGTCAGCAATAGCAAGCTTGTCATGGTCATTATGTATCTTGTGTTTCTCGTTTTCAAGCCACACTTCATCAAGTAAATCATCAATGTCATTAGCTAGATGTCTCAACTTCATGACCCATCGAAGCGATCCATCTTTCTCTATTGCTCTATGACAAACCGAAGATAACCAGCTCGTAATCTCTGTATGTATATCCTGAAGGTCTGAGAGATCTTTTTTCACTCCTGTTATGGCCGCAAACTCACTGGATATCAGTGAACCTAACTTGTTTCCTACAACTTTCAATAGTCCAGATGCTAGAGCAGCCTCCACTCCAGTCATATTTCAATGCCTCCCTTGACAATTTCTCTGTAAACGAATTGCACAACGAACAATTATGCAGAGCTTTTGAAACCAAAACGATAATTTCTAGCTCTTGATTCTTCAGTGATGATAAAAGATTGTAAAGTTTTTCTTTGAAGTTTATAAAATATTTGATAGTTATGAATAGACATTAGCTATATATGGAGAATTAAATTGCTATACTGAAACTCAGTGGAAAAAAGAAATCTTGGAAAAAGCAATGTTGGAAAAAGCTATATGCTTCGGTATAAGAGCAGACCAAAACAAGTAGTTTAGATAGTATCCTTTCTGGTCAAATTAGATGCATATGAGCGGATACAGATTGGTGGAGAGAAGGTTTTAGAATATGAAAGATTAATTAGCAGACGAGTTACCTCTTCCGAAGGCCAGAGAAGCAGCAACAGACATATGCTGCTTACCACGTAATGCTTCGGTATTCGCGCTCCTCACTGAGAAGAGCCAAAAAATCATCATGATTAGCTTAGAATCTGATCATAGAACCAAACAGGATGATATGCATGCAGTGATGAAGAAGGAAACAGAGCATGGACAGTGTTCCCTATGTCTACTTGTTTTACTCTTTGTTTCTTGATCCCTTCCAATGAAATTTCAAATAAAATTCAGATCATGTACCTTGAATTTAAGCTTGGATCAGCTGCCTTTTCCTATTCCATTCCTGAACATGGAATTTAGAGCAAGCACTGCGCCCTTGATACAACTACAACACAGTAGCCACTATATTCACAGATCTAGCTATGCATAAGCAGCTGCACAAACGTAACGCTTAAGGAAACGAACCTGAGGCCTAGGAAGAGGTGAGGCGGATCGTGGAACAGGACCTACTGGTTTATGGTTAGACAAGAATCAGCTTGGAAATCGTCGACCTGACCAACCAGATACTACTGCTGGATTGTGGCGTTCCGGTGAGTGACGAAGGGAGTAGCAAGATGGATTGGTACTTGGATGCACTGTGTAAACAGAGATCTTTTGGAGCTCAGGTTGCAGAGTAGTTGCAGAAGGTAGGAGATGCAGGCATGCAGCTTAGCTGGATGGCAGAGACAGACACGGTGATAGTGCCTTGGGTAGCTCCACTTCACTAAACAAACCACGGAATGAAAACGACATACAACAACTCTTGGAAACGAAGGTACCGGGAAACTTCAGTCGCAGCAAAAATCCAAACCAGATGCATCATCACCAGAACAGGTTAACAGAACAAATCTGATTGGCAATCAGTGCTTTTGGTAGCTTCCTTCTGGTGCTTCCTCGTCACCTTTATTTGCTTAATTAACAAAACAAAATAGTACAAAACGAAAGTGCAATATGACATGCTCAAAAAAAAAAAAAAAATGTGCACTACGACTTTGCTGCCAACAAAAACCCAAAGTTTGGCCACTGACCAGTGACCACTCGAAAGATCAAAACAGGGCCAATTTGCAAACTGGATGGCAACGGCACAATAAACATTTCGGAGAGCAATCAAAACATGTAAAGGCAACATATACTATAAGGAAAAAAAAAGTGCCCCTCGTAAAGTCAGTACAAACAGTCAAAAGAAGAAGTTTGCAGATGGGTAACTGTGTATAGCGAGCAAGACACAAGTTATGTACACTGCGATTTTGAAGATTGAGTGGCAATATAGTCATTACAAGTGACATATATGGCGACAAGGATTTTCACAGGACTTATACTCCCTCCATCACAATAGAAGGTATCCAAGTGTAGTTCGGTCAAAAAAAAAAGGTATCCAAGTGTATTTAAGAAAAAAAAAGTATGGGAAATGACCACCTTGCCCTTAACAATTAAGATACTATACAGAGAGTGGTATTTAAAATAGTCGGTTTTCTTAATCACTAGATGCTAGTTTTGGATGATGCCGAGATTAAAGAAATCTCATTTGCTACCCAAAAAAAGATGGAGAGAGAGAGAGAGAGAAAGAGAGAGGATTTGGAGACCCAGAAAGATGAGTTCACACTTGACAGCGTGCTCTGCCTCAATTGCCTGGCAATTTTAGTAGTAACTTCTTGGAAAAAGTCCAAATTACTACCCTGTATTTTCACTCAAGTCCACATAACCCCCTAATGTATTGTTTAGTTTACTTTACTCCGATGGTTTTACAAACCGGTGCACTTAACACCTTTTGGCACTAATTCAATCCGGTTTTGGTGATGTGGAGGTGGTTTTGCAATTAGTCATGCCATATAAAGCGATGGCGTGGCGAAAATCATTTTCCCTAAGCGTGACTCCATTGCGACTCGTCCCTGTCTACCGCGACTCGTGCGTGACTTCCTTGACTCGTACGTGCACACGCGGAAGTTCTATCGAAGACTGGCGGCGATCGCGACACAGAGGACCGTGGGGGGCCTGGGGGCACATCCATCTACGACCGGCACATCCATCCGCCGCCTCGATCCATCCGCGGTGCGATGCACGGCGGCAACTACGCCGCCGCCGTGGGGCACATCCAGGCGACCGGCTCCAGCGACCGGCGGCGATCGGCACATCGTGGTGATTGGCGGCGGCTGCAAGGTGCGTACTTCCCGTGGCACTAGGTACGTAGATAGATTTTCCGATAGCATGTAGGGTTACATAGGGATGACTGTACGTAATTATTTACTTGCACCTTGGGGGGCCAAGCATCATCCACATATATGCACTAGGTACGTAGATGGATTTCAGTACGTACGTAGGTAGTATCTGTTTTGTTTTTGTACATTCAGTTTCTTCCTTACTGCCGATTATATTGGAATCTGTCACTTCTCAATCCATGTTAATCAATTTGGCCTTACTGCCTAAGTCATTACATGGTTGATGTTTTCCTTTGTCAAATAAGTATGTAGTAGTCCCTGCTAACTAGCTGTCGATTATCCTGAGTTAGGGTACTGTGATGGCCCAATATGTCAGTTGGAGCTTGTTAGCCGATTATTCCAGTAAGGCAAATAAAAAGAGAGAAGAAACAACTCATTTAAAGACTGACAATGAAAGTTACACTTTACTCATTTGCATATAGCTACACCTTAACATGCTTTGACTAAATTGGCCAGTTCAAAAGGAGTAATATAGAGCAGAAAAACACGGTGCATGACATATAATTCCTATACGTCGCGGTCAAGGGATCGGTCACAGGGGTTATGTGCACCTAGAATTTTCTAGCCAAGTCAGTAGCTTATGTGGCATTATTAATTGCAAAACCACCTCCACGTCATCTAAACCGGATTAGATTAGTGCCAAAAGGTGTTAAGTGCACCGGTTTGCAAAACCACCGGAGTAAAGTAAACTAAACAATACATTAGGGGGTTATCTAGACTTGAGTGAAAACACAGGGTAGTAATTTGGACTTTTTCCTAACTTCTTAAGTGGCCTGGTGCCTGGAAATTTTCAGCTGCTCCGAAGCTTCCATGTCACATGTGCACAAGAATTATAATTTCATGCAACGCTTATATATCTGAACTTGTAAGTTTGCTGAGATTTTACTTTTTTTTAGATAATGGATATAATTCATACCCGGCTTCATCTACCAATAGGTAGAATCAGGCCAATTATTACAAAACAGGTAGCCAGTATTTCAGGTAAGACCAAAGTCACCGGAAAACACTAGCACAACTAAGAAAAATAAATAAACTGACAGAAAAAATACATCTCCAACAAGGAGCTCGAGATCCTGGCAACGACACGAAGCACCTGGTATATGCGCAAAGGAACCACCATGACGCCGGCACCTAAGCCGACAAATGAAGGGATCTTCCAAAAAGCGACGTCTCAACGAGAAAATGACATCCGAGACGCCATCATCGCCCACCAAAGTTGGTGTAGGGTTTTCACCGTAGAGATCATAAGAACGACACCTCCAACGAGGAATGTGGCACCCGCAGCGCCACCGCTGTCGTCAAACATGGTAGGATTGTCGGCGCCCACCAATAGTCGTACCATTGCGCCATTGATCCGGAAAAATTGGCGGCTGTCGTAGCCGCCTAGGCCGGCTACCACTACCGCAACAAAAAGCGAAGAAGCCGGTGGGCAGCAGATCTGCACGGGACCCCGCTCATGGAACGGATCAACGCCGGGCGCCGCCACTCCACCAAGGCCGAGGTTGGACCTCGCTAAAAAACCACCGCTAAGCGCCATGGAACGTAAAAACCGACCCGACGGCATGCCGCCAGCCACCGTCGAGGCACCACCCCCTTGACGTCACCAACCGCCCGGTCGGCCTCCAACAAGGGGGACCTTGTCGAATCAAGGCCGGGTAGATCCGCCATGAGACGGAGAACGGGTACCACCGGGCCCGCAAAATCGTCTCAACCATGGCCGACGACATACTGCGACGCCCTTCGTCCGACCGCCAGATCTGCCCACTTGGGTTCTCCCCAACGCCTAGGCCATGGGCGGCTGGCAATCGCGCCACCATGAGAGGAGGAAGGCCCAACAGAGGAGACGGAAGCCCACCACCATCGAACCACCCTTCGCCGCCCGAGCTCTGGCCGGCGCGAGCTGCGGTCGCGGACAACGACCTTGCCGAACTCCCACGCGACTTCGGCCGAATCGCGCACCGCCCCGCGATGACCAACGCCGCCACGCCCACCGAAACTTGAGAAGGGCCCCCGGCGCCATCCCGGCCAGCCGCCTGCCCGGCGGTGGCGCCGACGGGAAGGGATGGGAGGAGGGAAGACGGCGGCGGCGCGGACTAGGGTTACCGCCCGAGCCGCCTGCGTGGTGGCGGCGAGGCGAGGATGTATTACGTACATACATAACAGGCACAGGATTAGCGGTTTGAAAAAGGTAAGCTTACTGGAATCTAAAATGGTACTACTGTCTAGTAACTTGTGATCAACAGAACCCTCATTCTTCAGCAAGCAGATACGCTGAATCATCCTTAGAAGTAATAAGCCTGTTCCTCCAAGATGTGAACGAGCTGTGGATCTCGCGTCGCCGGAAGCATGGGCAACGTTGCATCTCCAGAGCGCAGAACATCCACAGATGTTAGATCAGATAGAATGCTGCCCTTAGAGCTAGCTTGCTCAATGGATGGGCGCTGGCTCGGGTCCTGATGCGCACACCAGAGACCCGTAACAAGCACACGCTCCATCTGCTGCCGGTCGAACTCGCCGTTCATCTTCCCATCAACTGCTTCAAAAACCCTGCGCTGGTCGTACAGGTGACGGACCCACACGAGCAGCGGGGAGGCTTCACCGAAGCTGTACATGTCCGCCTCAGGGCAACGCAGGTGGTTGTTGACGAACTCCGGGTCGATATATACCCACGGGTCCCTGCGGCTGCAACGATTTCCGTGGCTCGTGGCTTCGCTCCATGCTCGACGAGCCTTGCTGTCCTAAAGTCACCGAGCTTAGCAATGAATGAGGCGTCAAGCATTAAATTTTCGGGCTTGATGTCGCCGTTGGATGACGCATTTGTCGCAGCACTGGTGGAGGTAGAGCGACGAAGCAGAGCCCAAATCAAGTATAATCTTGTACCTAGAAACGGATAGGAAGAAGTTGTGTTAGATTGCTAGTATTTTTAATGAAACTATGGATCGAATCGAGATGTCAGATCAGATAGAATGCTAATTTGGTTACCTTGGCTGCCATGACAAAATTCTAACAGGATTGTAAAGATGCTTGTCAAGGCTCCCTTGAGCTATCAGTTCGTACGCGAGAAGGAGCCCTTGATTACTTTCACACCAGCCGACAAGCTGCAGAATGTTTCTGTGCCTCAGCTGGGTCAGGAGTTTCACCTCTGTCTCAAACTCCTTGTGCCCCTGCCCGGAAGATTCTGCACACGGCAGCTTCACCGCTACATGGCGGTCCGGGTCCCTCAAGAATCCCCGGTAGACACGTCGGAGAAATTATTGGTGGCAGCCGTCCGCTCGTCGTATTTGAATGGCCTAGGTCCTTTTACTAGTATAACCACTCATCTCTACATTGCAGCATCCCCGTTAGCAGTAGCACTAGTATAACAATTCTTGTAAAGGAAAGAGAAGAAGAACACCAACAAAGACAACTACCAGTACCAATCTATTTCGTTTCGGAAACCCTCGAGGGCCTCAAGCTACCCCGTCGACAACACACTACAACTGAAATTTCCGCACCACTCTTGGGATGGGCAGGCAAATTTATACCATATAGTACAAGCAAACTCTAAGGGCAGCATCACAATACGCGTGCTGTTCTTGCGACCACTACTTGTTCTTGTGATCCACTTGCTTGTGTGTGTGATATATAACAGAAAAAAAAAATAAAGAGTGCAATGCGCCTGCATGGTACTGCGGTGCTTGTCGTCAATGATTTGCCGTCCAAGAGCAGCACCAGCTACCAGACAAGAATGAATTAACTTGCAAAGCACAAACCGAGCAGCACCATAGGTAGCAGACCATCCGGAAAGCACAGAGCACAGGGAATCTCAGCAGGTCATCTTCTCAACAGCAGCAGGACCGATAAGGCCGCGCGGAGCGGATGCACGGGGCGGATGCGTGCTGGAGATCTCGCGCAAATATGGGCGCTGATGACCCTGATTTTACCAATTGGCAAAAGATGAGAAGTGACATGGCAAACTGTTAGAGATGATTTTCTTCATTTTTGCAAAAACCCAAGAATGGGAAAGTCATATGTCAAACTATTGGAGATGCTCTGACACATCAGGCAGCCGACCAGAAGGCCCGGACTTCGCTGTCCTGCCTGCAGCCGCGCGCGGGGGTCTGGACTTCACTATGTCCCATTCTATTGCAGTCAGACTAGTCTACTACTCTTGTTACTCCATCCCAAAGAGGAAGCGGAGACGGACCGACCCAGCCAGTCCACGTGCATCCAATTACTTGCTCTCTCTCTCTCTCTGTAGCTACCACCCGCGCGGGGAAGAGTGGACCGCAGCGCACAGTAGATCCATTCGGGTCCGGCAGCCGCAAGGAAGACGACGACAACTGGCAAATTAACCAAACCTGGAAGCGGGCGAGAAATTATGAACGAAAATGGAGAAGATAGCCTACCGAGTCCTTATGGACTTAACACCCCTATGAACACACGCGTGCGTAAACCCTACCCCCTATGAAAGCACCTCCGAAGAACTGAGTCGGCAGATCCGAGCTTCCCAAAGTCACCACAGGCACCTCATTGATTACGGCAATGTCACCTACCACTTAAAGCAGAACACCGATAAATTCTGGAATAAATCCAAGAAAATGCGAGCACCCGTGCCAAGTAGAGGACTTGAACCCGGGTGGGTAGGTTCCACTACAAGGGTCCTAACCAGTTGATCTATGATTAGTTCGCAAAGCTCAAGCACTATTTCCAACCACACTACTTTACAATACCCTCGAGATACCCCATCGACAACATCTTTAAGAACCCTAAAGCAGTGGGGAGGATAGGAAAATGGGTGACAAAACACAATGAATGTGTCATTGACTATGTGAGGCGGACTGCCAACAAATCCTAGGCCCTTCTTTGCCTCCATCAAAGACTAGGCACCAAGCCGGGAATAGCCTCCGGGTCCTTAATCTAGTACGTATAATCAACACCAACGGCGCATGGGGCTCCTCTAGGCCGGCATAGTCGTAAAATGGCTAACAAGTGCACGTGGCCTCCCCGACCGGGGAGAATGAAGCCTGGTCCACACCAACCGGCAAAGTCAACTCCGAACGTGCGCCACCAACATGCATCCCTGTGCGCGCGGCGTTCGACCGGATCCTGTCCTCGCTGACGACCGAGAAGGAAAAGGAGGGGCCACAGTGTAGGAGATGGAGGCGGCGACGGGGTTCCCTCGCGCTGGCTCGGTGGAGCCGGCTGCTGTTCAGTGCAACCACTTTGACCCTCCTCGGCCATGCGCCCATGCACGCCACGCCGCGCCGGCCAGGGACACCTTCGCGCCGGTGATGGCGTCCAATCTCACCCGTCGACTCACGCAATTGAACGAGGTCCACGAAGATGTTGAAATGGAGGGACTGGGGTCGACACTCTCTTCGTCATCCCGCCCGGCTCCTCTCCCCTCCGGCCGCCCGACCCAGAAAAAGCTCGAAAGCGGTATGGCCGGAGACACGAACCTGGCCGCCGCCGCCCGTGCCCGTCGCGTCTACGACATGTCTGCGGTACGTCGTAGCGCCCGCCTCGCAAACTCACGCCCTTCCGCGACCGATGACGCCGTCTGTAGCCGCGCGCACAACCTCTCTCTAGGAAGCTAGGCTACCTCAATGATGACCTTCAACTTTGTTGAGTGCGTTGCGGGGAGTTCGTGGCCATGTTCAATGGGCCATTGCCCCCGAGATCATTGCCGCCTGCCGGAGCTCTTCAACCCGGGGGGCGAGGATGGCGGCGAGGTGGGCGAGGCCCCGACCGGCATGGTGGACGAGGGATCGGCGACCTCGAGAATGAGGTGCTCCGGCTTCGGCGAGGCCCGAGGCCATAGCAGCACCTGAAGAATCAAGCGCGTCCTTTTTTGTTGTTTTTAATGTATCAAGTCATCGAACTACGGAACTGCAGTGTGTGCTTCATCTAGGCCTTCGTTTATGTTTCGTCGTCGTTTGTTTTAAGCGACTTCAAGCTTCGTCTTTGAAGCGATGTGTGCATCCGTAATGGGACTTCGACGCGCTTCAAGTTGTCCGCCTACGCCACGTGCCTTTGCTACATCAATGTCAACTTCTTTGTGTCAACCCACGTTCGCGCCGCAATGCTACTTCTTATGCGATGCATCTGTTCAATGGATAGTACACCAAGCGTAGACCTCATCTCCTGGAACGTGAGAGGCCTCAACCAAAGAAGCTAGAAGGGACACCGTCCACCAAGTAATAGCGAGGAGGGACGACTTGCGGCATAGCATGCCTCCAAGAGTCCAAGCTCGCTCAAATTTGCCGGCATGATGCGGCTTACCTGGGGGTTACAAGGCGAGGAGCTTTGCATTCAAACCGGCAATGGGGGCCCTCCCACAAGGGGGGGGATTGTAGTTCTTTGGAATGATGCATGTGTCGACCGCACCAACGTCACCACCGGAGATTACCATCTCACTACGGAGATTAGCTTCCGGCTAATCGTAGTCTACGGCCCCCACGCGAAGCGCGGACAAGCCGGGCTTTCTGCGTGAGCTAAAATCACCGAAGCCACAATCGGGCACTCGCTGGCTCATCACCGGGGACTTCAACCTAATTTACAAAGCAGCGACAAAAACAACAACCGCTTGAGCCACAACTTGATGCGACAATTTCGTGAGGCGCCGGGCGAGAGCGATCTCGCGAGAGATAAGCCTCGAAACAGGAAGTTCACCGGAGCAATGAGAGGACACGCCCGACAATGGCACGGCTAGACCGCTTCTTCTGTAATGCCGAATGGGATGCAACCTTTAGCTCCCACGTCCTGAATGCCTTGTCAACATCTCTGTCAGACCACTGCCCTCTCCTTTTGTCCAGCCAAGAGGGACCGAGGAGGCCACGTTCTTTCAAGTTTGAGAATTTTTGGGCCGGATTGTCGGGATTCAAAGAAAAAGTCAAAGAGGCTTGGGACTGCCCGGTGGACCACCATGAGCCTTTCCACATTCTCTACCACAAGCTGCGGTCGACAGCAAAAAAATTGCGACAGTGGAGCAACGACCTTCTTTCCGACACAAAAAGAAGCTTCTTCATGGCCCAAGAGGTCATTTTGAGATTGGACATAGCTCAGGAAAGTCGCGTCCTCACCCCGGCAGAGAGCACGCTGCGTGCGAGACTCAAGAAGAGAGTTTTGGGACTTGCAGTGGTTGAGAGAGCAAGGCGGAAACAAGCGTCAAGAATAACCAACATCAAACTGGGAGACGCTAACACAAAATTTTTCCACCGAAGGATGAATGCAAGGAGACGAAAGAATCATATCCAAAGGCTAAAGAATGGACAAGGATGGGCAGTCTCGCATGACGACAAGGCGACTTTTAGTGCATAGTCACTTCTCGGGTTATGGGAAGGCCGCCCGAAGAAGGGAACACGATCTCAACGGGGCCACGCTACTGGGACCGCCACAAAGACGCGACCTCACCGGAATCGACTCTGAATTTACCGAGGAAGAAATAAAATGCGCCATCCATCAGATGCCATCCGACAAGGCCCCCGGTCCAGACGGGTTCACTGGCTTATTTTTCAAAACTTGTTGGGAAATCATCAAAGCAGACTTCATGGCGGCGGCAAACTCCTTCCATGCGTTAAGGTCGCAAAGCTTGGCCCTTGTCAACTCGGCAAATGTGATCCTAATCCCCAAAAAAGATGGGGCCGAATCCGTAGTTGACTACCGGCCTATAAGCCTCATCCACTCTTTCGCCAAGATAGTCGCCAAAATCCTTGCAAGGCGGTCGGCGCCGCACATGTCCAAAGATCGCCTCAAAGAACGCAAAAGCGCGTTCATCAAAAAACGTAGTATCCATGACAACTACATGGCGATGACGTAATGCAATCGCCGGTACCACGCGAGCCGGGCAAAATGCCCTCTTCCTTAAGCTGGACATCACAAAGGCTTTTGACTCTGTCAGATGGGAGTACCTGCTAACGCTACTTTGCAAACTAGGCTTCCCAACAAGATGGACGGATTGGATCGCCACGTTACTCTACACCTCGTCGACAAGGGTCATGGTAAACGGCATCCCGGGCCCCCCGATCAGACATGGACGAGGACTCCGTCAGGGAGATCCACTTTCCCCGCTCCTATTTGTCATAGCCATGGACCCGCTGCAAAAACTTCTGACCAAAGCAACTGAGGAAGGACACCTATCACGGCTGAGAGGGAGAACGGCTCAGCTTAGAGTATCCATGTACGCGGATGACACGGCAATTTTCATCAGGCCGACTTCACATGACGTGTCCTCCGTAACCCGGCTACTTGACCGTTTTGGGGACGTGTCTGGCCTCAAGACCAATTTCCAAAAATCCACGATCATCCCCATCCGGTGCGAAAGGGTAAACCTCGCCGAAGTGCTCCAAGACCTACCGGCTGCCGTCTCCTCCTTCCCTACCAAGTATCTTGGTCTACCACTCTCTGACAGACGCCTAAGAAGAGTAGACTTCCAGCCGCTGATCGACAAAGCTGTTAGTAAGATTACTCTATGGAATGGGAGACAGATCAACCATGCTGGTCGACCGACCTTGGTGAAGGCAGTTCTAACGGCCTTGACGATCTGTTTCCTAACCTCACTGCGTGCACCGGCCGGGTGCTAGATGAGGTCGACCACCGGAGGAAAAAAAAAATTTTGTGGGCGGGGCGCGGCGGCTAACGGGGAGGCAAGTGCAAAGTTAATCGCCAAGATCTCGCTGGCCAAAGAAGTCGGGTGGGCTCGGGATCCTACACATCGGAAGATTTGCAAGAGCCTTGCGGCCGAGATGGCTATGGCGACGATGGCGGCGGGGACGCCGATGAGTTGATTGATGACGAAACGCCGTGCACCGAACGGACAAGCTACTTTTTGGCGGCTTCCACCTCCTTGACTATTGGGAATGGCAAAAAGCTCGTTTCGACGGGCGAGCCCGTGGATCCATGGGCACGCACCTGCGACGCCGCACCGAACCTATTCGCCATCTCCAAGAGAAAGAAGCGGACCATTTGCCGGGCACTTGCCGGAAATGCATGGATCCGAGACATCAACCTCCAACATAATGCGTTCAATCACATACACTTCGGCTGAGTTTGTGGACTGTGGAGGCGAGCAAGAAGCATCCGGCTAATGTGATAATGCTACGATTCCGTCACTTGGAAGTTTGGGACAAATGGTGAATACTCGCCTCGACAAATACGTACCATGCACAGTTCCTTGGGGCAACAACAACCAATTTCAAGCGATCATTTGGAAGCCTTGGGCGCCGCCAAAATGTAAATTCTTCACCGGGCGGGGCGGTGCAAAAATGCAGAATCCGGACAGCGGATAGGCTCCGGGCCGAGTTGGCCAAATCACGGGTTTTGCGCCCTATGTCGAAATCATGCGGAGACCGGGCTACACCTCTTCAAGGAATGTAGATTTGTCGCGACTATGGGAAGATATTGCAACTTGGGCGCAAACGAGAGACTACAACCACGAACCCGGCCTCCTTCCGATTCACTTCACGGTGGTGGACTGCCATGTCTAACGTGCCATCAAGGAGAGCAAGAAAGGTTTACGAAGCCTAATCATGTTGGTCTCTTTGGAAATTTGGAAAGAAAGGAATGCAAGAGTCTTCGATCGTTCCGAGGCGCCAAGTTTTGCGGTCCTTCAAAGAATCAAAGACGAGGCGGCCTTGTGGAAGGCAGCGGGGGCGAAAGCACACTCAAGTCCCTCCTTCAGCCGGTTGATTCTTTTGTGCAGTTTTTCTTAGCTAGTTTTTGCTATCTCCCTGCTCCTTTCTTGTTTCTTTACTTTCTTTCCTGTAAAAGTGCCGTCGGCAAACTCTCCTTTTTAATACAATAGGCAGCTCTCCTGCCGGTTCTTTCAAAAAAAAAGTGCACGTGGGATTATGTTAAACTGTGCACATCTTTAGGTTTGAAAACTATTGGTTGCAACATGAAAACTTTGTGGAACAAGTATCCATAGGTTCGAGCTTTGATGATATGCACTCAATCCTGCTAAATTGATACTGCAAAATTCAAAATTTTGCAAAAAAAAAAATTCTGAAGCGATGGTAGTCAATCATCTCAATATTAATCAAAATATTTCCAATGCCAAACTTATTCTTAATTTTATAAACCTGATGGAGGACTTCAAAGACTTATCCATAGTTGAGTGGAATTTTAGAATCATTTTAGAGGAAAAGCTCATTTCTCTTCTCAGGCAACGGTGAACCTATTAGAAGAAAAGGGCAATAGTGAAATGGGTCATCCTAGGTGATGCCAACACCAAGTTTTTTCACACACATGCTACTGTCAAGTTTAGAAGAAATCTAATCACTCAATTGATCAATGACCAGGCCCAAGTTGTCTTTAATTACGCAGATAAAGCTACCCTTACTTGGGACTCCTTCAAAGACAGACTTGCACCAGCAACTTCACCAATCTTTCTTTTGATTTATCAGCTCTCTCAGAGTTCAGTTGATCTTGCTAATATTGTACAACCTTTTTGTCATGAGGAGATATTGATGTTGTGGGCAAAAATTTACCATCAATAAATCACCAGGCGCAGATAGTTTCAATATAGATTTCCTAAAGAAGTGTTGGTCTATTGTGATGTAACACCCGAAATTGTGCATGTTTTTAAAATAGGGAATTTGATTTAATTATGCAATTTTTGTGATGCATTGAACCTAGTAAAATAATATTTTCTGGAATTAAAATCCATCATAAGGTTAGATACATATTTGAGCATTGCATGCTGGAGCATTTATTTCTATTATGTCTTGTTTTTGCTGAAATTGGAATCGATTTGAATTGTTTTACAAATGATGTTGGAAACCTGTTTATGTATAAAGAAAATGCATTCCATTTTTCTTTCTCTCGTTCTCTGGATCGGCCTGATGGCCTGTTCACGTTGCTGCAGGCCGAGGGGCATTCTATTTGGCCGCTGGCCTGATTACCTTGCACCATGGCCTGAGTGGCTATTTTCTTTCCTTGGCCTGTTCTACTTGGGCTGAAATCTTGGCCAGCTCCGGAGCAAAGCAGCAACGCTGCCATCCTTTCTTTTCTCCCGTGGCTGACACCTGGGCCCCTGGCCACCGTCGCCCTCATCCTTGGTCGTTCCCAGGTCGGACCGAGCCCGACTCTGTATCCAGCGCAGCACCGATTCCGCGTCGATTTTCGTCGACCGAAAGCAAATCCCCTGCCTCCGCGCGAGCCTATTCTATAAATAGGTAGCTGCTTGTTACGCGCCGCCTTTTTCCCATCTATTCGCGGGAGCCGTCCTCGCTCAAGCTGGTAGCGCAGCCGCACGCCCTAGCGCCGCCGCCAAAGCGATTTTGCCGCGGTTGTTGCCTTGTTCTCGCGGTAAGCACGTAAATCAGCGTCGCCATTGATTCGAGAACCCGCCCGCACTATCTTCTCCGTTCAATCTTGCTTACTGTGACTCGTCGTCGGTTGCAGTTCAAGGACGTCCGCTGTTCCGAGCCATAAGCCGTCTGCAAGCCGTCTCGGACCACCTAGTTTCCCTAGGTGAGTCCGCAACGAGCTCCTGATCATCTTGGTTCAAGTCTCATGCCAAACGGTGGCCGGAATCGCCCGATTGGCTTGCGCCGGCGAGCTGTGCCGTTTTCCGGCGATGGCGCCGCCGTCGTTCCTATTTCCGGCGAGGAAGCGCCGCCTGCTCCTGCCGCTTCTAATCGTGGCCGTTTGTTCGTGATCCGACGGCCAGTACCCTTTGATAACCCTTCAGCCGTTCACTCTTGCATTTTAGCCCCTGCTGGTTATTATGCACCGCAAGCGCGCCCTTGGCGCCGGCTAAGTCTACGTTTTTCCACCTGGAAAGCGTACTTCTTGATTTATCTGTTCAGTTTACGCTTTCCCGTATTTACAGTTTTGCCATTTTATTCAAAACCTTATATCTTTTGCATTTTAAATCTAAATTAAACCGTTCAAATTTAGTTGGATTCGTAATTCCGTAATCTAGGTGTTTATGGTACTGTTCAGTAGGTTTTCCAATCTTTAAATTTCGTAGGCATATTTAATTTATTATTTTATTCATCGAAACTTGGGAAATTCATATCTTCGCTCGTTTTAAATCCGATTTCGGTGATCTTTACGCCGATGTGATCGTAGCGACGCATAGATTAGTTTTATACACTTTTGAACTTGTTTTATTTCTGGTGGTGTACTGTTCTAATTGTATCTCCTTGTTTGCTTCGTGTATGTTTGCTCGGATGGTTGTTTGGTGTTGCTTGTTGATTGAGAATAGTCGGTGAGCAATTCGGGAGTGACCAGGAGACCTTCTTCGAGCAAGACCAGCAGGACCAACAATACTTTGAGAATCAAGGCAAGTTTAGTTTTGGAATATGCTAGCTTTAAATCATGATCTCATAGCTTACTTAATGTTTATGCAATTTGACGTTAAATGTGAATTGTTCAACAACATTAGGATTTGTGCGTGACGAGAGATCCGGTATTACAAGACAGCTATGGGGGTTATATGGCTCGACATTAGTTCTCTAGAGATCATTTTTCTAGCAACATTGGAGGATGTGCCGAATTAGATATAGTATGCCCCCTATCCTGTTAATATGTGAGTATAGGCTGCGAGTTATGTGCCACATAGGAAGGGTGGGTTCTATGTCTGACGACTTAGCTACCCCAACTTGTTAGACGAACCTTTGGGGGGCTTCTTAGTGGTTTCGGTGTACGGAAAGTCATGAGCCCGTGCATTTAGGAACCGCGACTCATAGTGAAAGTGTACACCTCTGCGCAGAGTTTGAGAAACTGGTATACTAGCCTTGCCCAAGGTCACGGGCGGCCCTGGAACCTTTCCATTAAAGATGATGACTTTTGTTGCTAAATTATTCATGATTTATCGTTACATGTTCTACATTATTTATGCTATAATGATCATGAAGTTTGGGTAGATATTGCCTTGCTATTCTTGCTAAGTACGTTTGTACTTACCCTTGCTAAATTACAATCAATAGATCAAGGCTGGAATGAGGACTACAGTGATGACTACCGCGATGAGTACTAGGCTTGGTGTCAACTAGTCAACGAGTCCCTGTGTTGGAGTTGCTGCGCCGTGTGTCTTCATAGCTATTGTTACTATTTGCTTAAGACTTTGTAATGATTATTATTCATTTTGTAATAGCACCGAGATGATACTTTATCGATTTGTCAGCTTATGTGTGTGACTTTCTAGGGCGCACATAAGATTTGTATGCATCCACTTTTGTTCTTAAATTTGGGTGTGACATGTGAAGGAAGATTTTTACTATTTATGTCAAGATTTTTGTGATGAGAGTATTTGCCTACAAAGCATAAATGGTTCCTTTATAACCCTTATTCCAAAAAAAAGGATGATCCTATGAAAGTCTCTCGATTTCAGGCCTATCTCTTTGCTCAACAATCCAGTTAAGTTGATCATTAGGATTTTGGCAAATAGGTTGTAGATGGTTTTACCTTCCCCCATCCACAAAAAACAATATGGTTTTGTGAAGCATAGAACCATTCAAGACTGTGTTGCATGGGCTCCTAAATACTTGCATATGTGTCATCAATCAAAAAGAAGGATCATTGTGCTACAGTTAGACTTTAAGAAAGCTTTTGATAAGGTTGAACATGGTCTAATGCTTCAAATCATGGAACACAATGGTTTTGCTCCAAAATGGATAAATTGGATGAAGACCATTTTGACTCGGGGACTTCATCAGTCCTTTTAAATGACATTCCTAGAAAGCTTTTTCATTGCATAAGAGGTGTTAGGCAAGGTGATCCACTATCACCTCTGCTCTTTGTTCTTTCAAATGACCTCCTCCAAATTGTACTTGAACAATGCCGGAGACAACAATTTGATGACCCTACCACTTTGCCTCTTTCTTTTGATATAGATTTCCCAATTCTTCAATATGCGAGATGACCCTCTATTTTTTTATGCAAGGTGATACTGATCAGTTAAATCACTTGAAAGATATTCTCTTGTCCTATGCTGAAACTACTAGCTTGATAGTACATTTTGAGAAATTTTTATGGCCCCTATCAATGTCTCTGAGGAAAGGTTAGATATCTTGGCCTCTGTTTTGGGATGCTCCAAACAGGACTTTTCCTTTTTACTTACCTAGGTCCTCCTTTGAGCTTTACCAAACCCTCAGTAACACAATTTTTGCCTATGGTCTCTAAGTGTGAGAGAAGACTTGTGGATTTCTGCTCTCTTCTAACAAAAGTGGCAATTACAGATGGTTAATGTTGTTCTAACAGCTCTTCCTACCTTCACGATGTGCACTTTCTTTTTGGCAAAGACAATTATAAAGCAAATTGACAAGTTTTGAAAGCATTGTCATTGGAGAGGCTCGATCTGAATAAATAAAAAACTTTTAAAGGCATCATGGCACTTAGTTTGCCAACCAAAGATTAAACGTGGCCTCGAGAGTCCTTGATCTCAAAATACACAATGAAACTTTGATTATGAAGCATCTTCATAAGTTCTTTAATAAGACTTCTACCCCTAGGTTCATCATCTGGTATGGGGTAAATATTATTTGAGGAACAATTTGGCATCCACTCAGCCATCCTATAGAGCTCCTTGCTGGTGGAGAGATATTCTCAAACCGTTGACCCCTTTTAAATCTTTGTCTTTGATTTACTATTCAAGATTGCTTCTGCATGTTTTCTTTTGTCGATTCTTGGAATGGAAATATCATATCTCAGTCTTACCCTGAGCTTTTTTTTCTTTGCCAAGGATCAATCAATTTGCCTAAAATCTGTTGTTGATGAAGAGCATTTTCAAAACTTGTTTCATCTCCCTCTATCTATTGAAGATTTTCAGCGGTTCCAAATTCTTTCCACTGAACATCAATGTTTAGAGCTTAATAATGATAAAGATGTTTGGTCCTAAGTCTAGGGTTCTTCTTCCTTAGTCCGGGAGCTTATAAACATCTTAAAGGGCATCAACATATTCATAATTCTTATAGATGGATGTGGACTTCATCTTTCCATAATAAGAGAAAACTCTTTTTTTGGCTGATACTAAGTGATAGTCTAGCATCTCAAGCTCGTCTCAAACGTTGTGGCATGCATCTACCAGATTACAGTTGTTTCAATTTGGAGGACATTTTTGTTATCCTGGAAAGCATTAAGAGGATCAACTAAGACTGCCTTTTTATATAGAGATCATCATCATTTTGTGTTGGGCTATTTGGATGATGCGCAATGAAATAATTTTTAGGAATTTGGCTCATTTTATTCAAAGATGCATGGAGGTTTTCAAAAGAGAATTTACTCTAGTTGTGCTATGAGCGAAGTCATGACTTCACCCTTGGTTTGATTAATAGCTAGACAACTTTGTGTAATTTGTGCAATTTTAGCTCTTTTCTTTTCTCGCCTTCTATGTTTCTTGATTCTCAGTTGCAAAGATTAAAAGTTATGTTCTATTTAATTAATAAAATCCTAGTAGGGGCTTTACCCCTCCTGTTTCATAAAAAAAAAACTATGTCCATATTCGAAAACCGATTGAGCATAGCATTATTGGCAGTTGTTGGATAATGGTTTTCTAGCAAAATTGTCAAAGCTACTAGAAATTCATGTCCAAACAATATTTGACTTTTTCCATTGCAATGTTATTGGACACTTCTGGTATTATTTTCTTGGCAAAGTATGTAGATTGAGGCGGATGATACATTTGGTATATCAAATCCAAATCCTCTCCTCTCTAAAAGCCTAGCTTCCCCCCCCCCAAAAAATGAACAAGCTATAAACAAAGAGGAGATCAGGATGCCCTTCTGGGTTGGTTTGGACAGTTCATAGAAAGGCCTTCAAAGTTGTAGATAACCATAAATTACTCCCTAGACACCTAACCAAACATATAAGTAACATTTTGCATAATGTAATTGCTCAAATGAGACTCAAATGGTGTCATTAGGAGCTGCAACATCAGAGAGACTTCTGAACGTCCTCTTTCTTCCCATTCAACATGTCCACGATGCAATCTATAATAGGTCTTTTACGTGGATCATTGTTAATGCAGAGTTGTGCTATTCTGATGCAGCTCCTGAATTTTGGGCGGTCTATATCAAGTGATTCCTGCCACTGCAAAATTTCAACTCATCGTGAGAAACTGAGAAATCTGTTACATAATATTATTCCCACACCCCATCAAGCATAATAGTATTATTGTCTCATAATTTATTTTGATAAGATACAAGCGGCTCTTGCTACACAGTGTAGCTATAGTTTATCAAGAAGCATGGCCAAGGCTCCACCAAAATTAATGTGCCATTCCACTACACATTTGCGGTGATTATGAATTTGGCACTCTATGTCTAACTTATGCGCAAACCTCAAGCACCTGTACTCGCACCAATAACTGTTTTGTCCTACTTTTATCATGTAGTGCAGGGACTATTGGATATGAAAAGTTTTCACAAGTAGGACCAGAAAATTCTCTTCAAACGCTTTGTCATGGGCCCAAAACAGGCTTTATTGGCATCCGAGGTTTTGGGTCCAATACAGGCCAATATGGCCTAGCATGAACAATACCCCGTGTGTATTGTAGCATGCAGTGCAGCGCCACGTAGATCATTTAGGAAGAGTCCAAAAGATATATGATTACTTGTAAGTTGAGTTACTACATTGGCGATGCAACTATTGAGGTTAAGTAAGAATAGTGTAGTAGGGCCAGATGACTGTAGCCTCTTGTTGCCGCCACACACTCTCGCTCTCTCTAAAGTGCGGCTTGCCCTAGGGCAGGGGTTCCCCATCCCTAATCACCCATAATTTCCCTAATTCTACACTACAATTCTTCTCTCACATACCAACCGCAGCAGAACCAATACAATTTTTTTAATTGTTAGAAAATTATAGTTATATTAAAGATATGTTAACTATGAATCTACTAATAAAACTTATTGGCACTGGGCATGCATATAATAATCTAACTACTTATTAGTTGTAATTAAAGTTAGACGGTTTGACTGTTTTGGAACATTGATTCCATATATATAAATAATAAGGGAGTACTCCATCTATCCCCTTTAACTATCACTATAGGAAGCATCTTTGGTCAAACTTCATAAGATTGACTAGGTACGTTTGTAGAAAAATATTAGCAACATTTGTATTCCAAATAAATTTATTATGAAAATAGATTAATGATCTATCTAATGACACTAATTATGTATTCTAAATATTATTATTATTATTTTATATTTGGTTAAAGTTTGAGTATGTTTGACTTCTTGTGAAGTTAAAAAAGCGACCGAGTGAGTACCTTATTGATAAGCTACCAATTTATATTTGTGTACACGATCTTTAATTACATATGATCACCGTCCCCTATGTTTGAGATATACTATACCTCTCTAGCCAATAATGAGTTCACATATTACCACTATATAAGGCACATTAGAAAGTATTTTTAAATCCATATCTTATCATCTTTCAATATGGTGGTTATATATCTATTTTAAGAAACAAAAAGTGCAAGTAGGATAACTCGGTTTGATGGTAATTGTGTGTTAGTGGGATGGGAATGTAGGTACTGCTGTTATGTGTTAATCTTTTATTCAATTCAAAGTGTCACATCAATTAGTAACTGATTATAATTTACTACACAAACACGGAAAATAGAAGGCTTTTAGAACTTAAACAAGGTTTCAATGCGTGTATGAGAGAGAGAAAGAGAGGGAGAGAGAGATATATACTTTTCCCATACATTTTCAAAAATCAGACAAATCGGTGCTTCCCATTAAGATATTTCGATTATCACACCCAAACTGAATATATCGACTTCATCGATATTACCCCTATTTTCACTAGTTCTGGTGCAATATATCCCCCGTGCATCATGATAAGATATATAGTTTAAGTCATTGTAGCGCAAGGGAATTAAATAGATTTAATGTCATAAATAAAAAAAGGTGGTGCCCCAAAGATACTTTTTTGCTTACAGTGATCCGCGTAAATTTTCAGTGATTATTCTAGACTCTGTTCCACTGAATCGTCTTGATAACCCAAAGTCTGCTATTTTTGGAACCATATTAGCATCCAGCAAAATATTACCTGGCTTGAGATCCATATGAGTAATCCTTTCCTTGTTGTGAAGATATTGCAAACCATGGCAAATTCCCTCAATCACTTGATAACATGTATCCCAATCACGGCCTTGAGATTCATCTGTCATGATCAGTATATATTTCAGACATGATATTTTCAGTATATATTATAAAACGGTGACTTTTTTTAAAAAAAAAAAGATAAAACGGTGACATGATATGCATAATAATTTATTGCTTAAAGCATAGATAGAAGATAAACTATTCAATAATAATGTTGTAGCATTCGTACCTTTGAGATACTCATCAAGGCTTTTATTAGGTGCATACTCGAAACACAGGAATCTTCTTCGGATATCTGCCAAAACAAGCCGCCCATTGTACTCAACAACTTTTTGTTGTGTGTCGGAGCAATACCCTATCAATCTCACTATGTTCTTGTGTTTAGCCCTTATCAAACATGTAAGCTCCTCTTCAAATTGCTTCTCAGTGAAGCTCTCCGTGTTGTGAAGTTTCTTCACAGCAACTTTTCCATCTCAAGAATTCCCTGTTTATACCATAAAGTTTATCTCACACACACAGACATCCTTTTCCCCCTAAAGATGTAAATGTAATCTGAGGTCTTGGCTGTGCGAATGTAATTTGATATCTGAATGAATTGTGCATTGTGAGCGCATTGTAAATGTGTATTCACCCTCTTTTCTCTTCTTAATATTAATTATAAGATGTAGCTATTGAGAAAACATAGGCTACGGGCCCCAAGTAAGATTTTGGAAGGATAAAACTAAGTGGTTTAGGGTTACATAAAGACCTCGTCTATACAGATAGAAGAATAAACTATTCAATAATAATGTGTCAGAGATTTCCTGACGTTCTTGTTGCTCGAAGCAAGCTCCAAAAGCTGTGCTTAAGGCTGTTGTTGTTCCTGGGCAGGATTCGACTGGCGAGATAGACTACTTTGTTTGCGACTTTCCATGCTTTACTTTCAACCGCGATGAGGTCAGCGTTTCTTAGCGGATAACGTGTTGATGCCCAATAATAGTCGTAAGATGAAGTAGCAGATCCTGAACCAGCTTTGGATAGTTCTTTCTTTTTTAATTAGAGGAAAGACGGAGGATGCTTGCCTTAGTACATCACCTCTAAGCAAAAGTATATTTAGTACATCAACTCTAAACATTTCATGGTGGCGTGGTTTAATTGGACCCAAATTAGTAGCCTAGAATGACCTTCTCCCCCACATTGCTAGTGTTAGGCTTACGCAAGGCCATAATGTGTTTCGTTGGAACACAGATCCAAAGGGTTAATTCTCAGTGAAATCACATTATTTATTCTAATTCATCAAGGCACTCCCAAATTGAACAAACTTTTTTGGAGTTTAAAGGCTCCTCTTAAGAAAGATTTCTCTCTGGTATCTTCATAAAGGTGTCATGTTAACAAAAGATAACTTAGCTAGAAACATTTGGCACAATAGTAAAAGTGTTGCTTTTGCCATAAAAATGAAACAAACACTTTTTCTTTGAGTGTTGTTTTGTGCATGTGGTTTGTGGCTACCACTGCTACACAAATGATTTCACGTGGCCGCCTCCATTAATGGAGACGCGCACAGTTGGGTGCCGCCTCCACTAATCATGGTCAGGGCTGGGCTGCAGCTGAGCGCTGCATTAAGGGCAGTCCCAATGGAAGACACTAACACGTTTTCCATAACAGAAGAAATCATCTATAGAAACCATTCTTCACAGTGGTAGTGTCTTCGAGTAATAATTGTTTTCTCTTTCTCTCTCCCAATTCCACCAATAGGGAGAGTTGCATTAAACCCATAGAAACTAGTGGTTTCTCCCCAATGGCAAATTCATAGTTTCTTGTGCATTGGGTCGAGAGTAGACATGGTTTCTCCATGAAGAAACCATTTCTATGATTTGTTCTCTCTTTCCTCATTAATTAGGTTGCTACATCATCATTTTACTTAGTTGGCAAGCTATTTAATAGAGATAGAAAGTATCATTAATGCTCCATTGGGAGTGCCCTAAGGGTTGTAACACGTTTTAGCCTTTCTAGATATGTAGCTAATGTATAAGCAATTAGGTATATAATATATCTACATACATAATAAAAAAACAATGTACTCGAAAAAGTCAAAACATCATATAATTTAGAATGGAGGACACATCTAATTGTTCCTGTTCCTACTTTGGTTCTGGTTAATTAATTCATTGTGGTTTCAAATACACAAAAAAAAAAAACTTCGGTTGGGTGGGGAAAACCGCCCCACCGGCATTGTTCTTAAGAAAAAACCTCGGTTTCCCCGACCGAGAAAATCTCCGAAACCTAGTCCCGCCATGACACTAGGAGCCTTTAGCCCATGGGAACTACGATCCTCAATCCTTCCGAGAGGACCTGGGCGGAACCACCAGAACCCCTGGGCCGGTATACCAACCAGAGCCCACAACTTGATCCCTACGGGACCTGGGCCGGCTCTTAACTAGTGCTTTGGCACACAGGACTGACGAGGGAATTTTTTTAAAAACAGCCTGAAATTCGCTCCCACGGAGAGTCGAACTCAGGACCTATGGAGTGCCGCTCGAGTATCCTAACCATTAGGCTAGGACCCCTTTGGCGTTTCAAATACACAGAAGCAATCAATTATACAAGATAATAATAATATTATCTGCATGGATTTATTTTTGCAAAGGCAAAAGGTGAACATACGTACCATATAAACCTCACCGGACCCACCACGACCAATCACTTTTGAGAAGTTATTTGTAATATCTTCTAAAACGGCATATGACATCATCATCGGCTTTGCACTCACATCAGTTAATAACTGCTGCAGGGTTTCATGTTCAACAGTTATTCCAGATGACAAATTCCTTTGTACTGGCTGAGTGGAAGAAACATGTGTCCCTTCACAAGAACTAAACACTCCAGAAGTTAAATTGATGCCCATGTCAGGTTTAGAAACCATAATACTTTCATTGTGCCTTTTTATTGTATCATCAGGAGGGCCAATGCTAGGTTGATGTGAGCTTTCAGGAATTACATCACAATAAACACTCGTAGCACTTGAGAAACTAAACTCGTTGTTGGATTCTGACACCTGCAATCATATTATATGTCAAAGTGTTGAATTATTTGAGACAAGCCTATGGGCTCCGATCCAGAAACAGTTATAATTTGCATATAAATATAGAGTACCTTGTTTACTAGCAAATTTTCTGAAGGATGGGTTACATAATTAACAGCATTATTGTTGCTCGTATGAAGACTTTGATTTGGTCTTTTCGAATCAAAATCCTTGTTCCTTCGTTCTGTTGGGAATGGATCAGTATCTTGATTGTAGATATGATCAGTTAATGGAAATGGTGACTCTGGCCTCTGGGTCTCTGATACTGTATTGGTATTCTTATCATGCATGTGAATGTCACTTATATTACCCCTACCCCCAACATGTGAATAATTCAAGTTACTTGACAAGGGCATATGTTGAGAAGCGTCCCATGCTGGTACACCATAGCTGCTAGCACCATTATCATTCCTCCATTTCTGGCATTCGTACTGATGTTCTTGCCGCCAGTGTACTATTTGACAGTTAAAAGAGCTACAGCACACTCAAATAACATTACAAGGGATACTAAAAAAAGCAAGCAATGATAGTGTTCCAGTAATTATGAAAACTATATATGAAGGGAGACCCGAGACTGCGACACCATGCATGCAGTGGGAACCATCTCAACCATAATGCACCAAAAATTCTTTCTTAAGTACACCCAACACAATGAACACCACAGTCATCATCTCCCCTAATTTCTCTTAAGTGTACCCATAATAATACCCACGTCCAACCAAACTTTCAAACCAAGGGATGAGTGATGACTCACTCAAATCCAACGGTCGACATTACTTGGACCAAACCTTGTCAATGATCCCTCCTCTCTTCACGAGTCCACCCCGCAAACGAGTATATAGAGCGACCCACGAGGCTGAGGTGCGACTCTTCCCCTCTCACAATAAAAAAGAAAAATCTTCCCTCACCGAGGCCATCACGCCGAGGCCATCGCGCAAGGATGAGCACCGCAGCGGCGGCCTGGACACCAGCAAGGACGAGCGGTTGTCGTTGAGCTCCTGTTTGTACCCAAGCTACCGGAGGCGCAGACCTGTTCCATGTCATGGCGGTGGTGCGCGCCGCGTCATCGGCTCCGTGACTAGGCTGTGTGCTGCAACTGTAGTAGGAGACAGTGAGCTTGAGGTCAGTGGAGGAGGACGCCGGATGATAGCCGCAGCAGCACGGACGGCTACGGTGGCGGGGGCACGGATGACTATTTTTCTGTGCATGCAAGACTGACAGAAAAATTATTTCTGATGGCGAACCGATAGAAAAAAAAAATTATTTTTCTGTCATGGTATTTTTGTGGGTTCTTCTGTCGGTACAACCCTAGAAAAATATACCTTTGTCGATATTCACAATTTTCTGTGGCTTTTTGTACACACAGAAGTATTCGAGTTTCATGTAGTGGACGAAATGTCCTGGATGCAGGAGGCAAAGACATTTTATCAATGTCGATATCAAGAAGACATAGGATTAGATGACAAAAGGACCCATTAGGAATAAGGGAATTGTCTTCAATAGCTTAAGGGGTATTTTTGGTCATCTTTTTGTAAGATTTGCGAAGAGAACAACCTCTATAAACATCTGTACGACCAGATAACGAACCGTGTTTAACGCCCACTTTACTCATTCATTGCTTGGGAATCAAAGTTATCACCCAACAGTGGGAGATCTCAAAACCGTGACAGTGCATTCTAGCCATGTTAACCATTGGATATTCACAAAGCCCTACTCTAATTGTCGCCAAATATTTGCCGTTGATGGTTTGTGTGTCGGTAAGTTTGGCTAGATTATAGAAATATTAGCAACATTTGTATCTTCAAATAAATTTACAATGAAATTAGATTCAACGATCTATCTAATGATATTAATTATGTACCATGAGTATTAATTTTTATATATAAATTTAGTCAAAGTTATTTTTTTTGGAAGTGAGAACCACAGTTAGGGCGTCCGCAATGGTAATAGCTAGTACTAGCTACGCGTAGCCGGCTGATGTGGAGGTGAGAGACAAAAACAAAGACTATTTTATATTATTGGACTCACATGCTCATCTCACATGTTCTTGGGCTACGTGAAATAGTCTAGCTATTTGCATGTAGCTAGTGACTACTCTCTCTCCTACTTTTTTGGTGCCACGTCACATCTAGATAGCCAAATAGCTAACCATTGGAGACGGCCTTAATAAAGGAGGGGGGGAGTATTAATTAAAAAACTTAAAAATAATAAAGTAAGAAAATAAGAGCAACCTATCTTACCAGTATTTGACAGATTTGCATGACTTGCATCTATAAATTGCAGGCAGCTGGCAAGTAGCACAGGTACCAGGACGACAAACATTTTGGCTCGTCGATTCACAGGTAGCAGGACGACAGACATTCATTAATGACGCCGGATAACTCCGAAATGCCGTTATTTCATCTCTCAAGGCATCTTCTTTGGCTCGTCGTCTAAGCTCCCTTTCCATTGGCGTGACTTTCGATCTCTTGAGAAACAGCGTTAGTGCGGGAACTAAAATGAAAATAAGAAAAACAGCAATTAGATCCTCGGGACCATCATCATGATTATCTTCACTTTGGTCGACCATGTCCGTAACAAAAAACTGATATGATGTCCAGTTCCAGAAGTTTTGTACTTCATCTAGGAAAAACATTCCAGATTGCTTTCTGTCCCGGCCTACAACAAGCATATAAGATAAGTCTGTACGAATACTTGATCACAAAAAAATGGAAGAAGAAAGCTGTAATATGGCCAAGTATATTATGACCAGCGTTCAAGCAATTAATAACAAAGAGCTTGAGCCTCCAGTAAAGATTTGCTTAGGGCTTCTCCAACAACAGTCTATTTGCTAGCTGGGAGTGAATAAATTGATTAAAAAACTACTCGCTAGCGAGTCACTCATCGCTAGCTCGGAGCATTGGGCGCGAGCGTGTGAGTGGTCATAGGTAGGGAGAGGAGCAATGGAAACAGTAGTTATATTAATTTAATGTGTAAAATATGATCTGCCGGTGACGTCGACTGTAACCGTTGAGGACGCCCTTAATGTTATATGATGATCTCAAGAAGATTCCACTGTTCTCTCACAGCTCCTGCTTTTGGCCATAGCAACCTATTTAATAACTGATGCAAACATACAAAATGTAGCCCAAATGATGGTGAATTTCTTAAAATGAAATAATAAGCCCAGAAAACCAAACCAGACAAAATTCAGTATGTATCTTACACCATTGTACTATCTATGTTGAGACTATCTTGAGTTAAGCACTATACTGCCTTATTGAAGGGAATCCAGAACAATAGGATTAATTTTTTTGCGTTGTTCATGCATATGCATATATATGGTTGTGCAAAAGGAAAAAAAAAAGAAAAGAAGACTAAGCATAGATGAATATATATTCACTGCAGGTAAGTAGGCAAGAATCTAAATTCCAAACAGACTAAATCATCATACAGGTACCTATATATTGAGGACCCATGTAAGATGTTCAATGAGTGATTGACCTTTAACTACTTGGTTTGTGGGTTTCCATGGTTGCATGAGCATGTTCCAATTATCAATCTGCATATTTTTTTTTTTTGTAATTACCGAAAGTGGTTGAGATCAATTTGGGTTGGACACGATGTGTTTCAGAGAATTGTACTGACTCATCAATTTCAGTGATTATATTCCTCTCGGATTTTTATTGATAGATCATATATATGTACGAACAAACACACAGTGACGGATCAAAAGAGAGCTATGGATGCAAGTCATAATTAGACATGCGAAACTAGTTCTAGAACTGAACAATGATTTTCAAGAACAGCAAGTTCGAGGAAGACTACCACTGTGAAGGACCGAAACGGCGACCAGGAGGGGGTGAATGGGAGCCTCGATTTTCCTTTTCAATTTCGGGTCATCGGCTCAACCCCAACCTCAAAAAGCAAACTCAAACGAGAGACGAGTAACACACGTGCTAACTGGTAGCAAGGTGTCACAAGCAAAGAGAGCACCGAGATGTCCACGACCCAAATGGTTGGGTGGATGTTCCCTAGGAACACAGCGGGACACCTCAGACGACCACACACGACTAGCGAAAAGAATTTCTGAATCGAAGGACGGAAAAGAGTTACCCAACTCCTATGGAGAAGAAGTGGGTTCTCTGAACTAAAATATCCAAGTCAACTTGTGACAAGAATATTTAGATAAAATCCTCGGAAAGGTAGAGACACCGCGAGAGAGAGAAAATTGGATTTGCATGGCACTCGAAGGTGCACAGCCTACCAACAAAATTATCTTTCTAAATCGAGCACTGTACTGTTCTCAAATAGCAGGGGCAACAAAGCCTTCACCGATGACCATCGGTGCTTGTCCTGCAGAAAATGAGCTCACACAATACCTGCTCAAATCACAGCAAGCACACACAGCAAACCAGCTCAAGCAAGCGCTGCATGCCCCCTAGCTGAACTCACAAAACTTCAGTATCTAGATCAAATCAGAGAAGCACGCAGCAAGAAGAAGCGAACTGACAAACAACTTGTGCCATCCGTGAATGCTAGTCAAGATAAATCAAAGTAAATTAGTACTTCACAATGATTAAGCAATGATTGATAGATGTAGCTCACGGATGCTAGAGAAAGTAAATAGTGCTCACACTTGTTGCTTCACTTACGGATCCAAGGAGCCAACAAAAAGACGAATCAGAGAAATAAAAGCATGATCTTGCGAATCCCTTGCTGCTGCAGCTGAACGAGCAGACAGGGCTCTGACAGAAGTGCTGCTCTCTACTTCGCACAGGAACCAAAGAAGATGAACAGCAGGCTGATGCGATTTTGAAGCGCGAACTGCTAGAACGAACTGAATCTCGAACGAGCAACTAGGTACGAGAGACAAGTAGCGAGCGCAGCTCTACTGAGCACGCACGGCACCTGCGCGCCGGCGCTGGTTGCGCTGCTGCTGTGCCATCCCACACGAGAAGACATCCATCCCGCGACGACAGAAAAAGGAACGGCCCAAAAATCAACGAGAACTCCACCAAATCACAGTGGCTGGATCTCAAATTTCACACAGGTCAAATTCACCTAGCCACGAGCATATCCCCAAAAACTCACAGCCTAAGATCAAGCCAAACTCTGGGAAAATCAAATCACAGCCATGAACGAGAAATGGAAAAAACTGGGAACGACGAACAGACAAGTGACTCAATCTTGATCTAAAATTCCAGAGGGCATGAGTGGACTAAGGGCCACTCTTCCTACGAACGAAAAATCACAACACAAAAATATCTACAAATTTGTTCTTGGACCTCTAAACAAGAACCCTAGGAATTGGGGAAAAATAAAAACGAAAATGAGAGAGGCAAGAGGGGATGGAGGGGTAAGGCTCCACTAAATAGTTCAATATTCCCTCTTCCTAAACTACCCCTAAGATACATGAGTCGATCTTCTAACCCTAGGGCTATTTTGGTCGACTCGGATAATTTGTCGATCCGGCGGCCACCGCGCCTCCTCATCTGTAGCCTTGCTCCGCGCAATCTCCCGGATGCCGCCACGTGCCGTCCCTTCCGTCCCACGGGCGTCTGCCCGGGTTTTGAGGCCCAAACCCGTGAAACCCGCCGATGGTTTTGAGGCCCAAACCACCAAACCCGCGCCCGTGGTTTTGAGGCCCAAACCCAAAAACCCGCACCGATGGTTTTGAGGAAAAACCACCAAACCTCCTCGACACGTGTCATCGCCGTCTTGACCGCCCGAAGTCGCCAAGTCATCCGAGCTCCCCTCTGCACGCACACGCTCGCCATCTTGACCCGATCGACACGGTCCCGCCACGCCCTCTTGCATTCGCCGATGTCCCGGATGTCACCACCATGGCTAGCCACCCGGGCGATCCGGTCCCTCGGTCCAAGCCTCACGTCCGTCCTTCACCTCCGCGGTCCGTCGGCCCGACACGTCCTCCTTGGCCCCTTCACCTCGCCGTCGGCTACCATCTCCGAGCTCCACACACCTGCATAACACGAACCAAGAGATACGTCTTCGACACACTCCACGTGTGCCGGTGAACATAGCCGAAGCATAAAAGATAAAAGAAAATAGGCGTAAAATGTTGGATCGTTGACAATCACTCAATCACAAAACTAAACACATGTGACCTAAATCAACCATGTGTTCGCAATCTCCCCCTTGATGAGTGCATTGTCAACATTCAACACGAAGACGTAAGAAGGTAGAAGATAGCGCATCCGGATGAACAAAAGCTAGGACAAAATCACTGGATAGCAAACATGGAGCAAAAACTTGGTTCCCAAAGACATGGGCAAAAGGCTCGACACAACCAAGCTTAACAAACGGCTAGTCCTCAAGAAGAGGTAGAACAGGCTCAACACCACTAGCACAGCTCCCAAACCAATTACTTTCACACACAAACAAATAGACCCTCAAGACAGAGGCAAAAGGCTCAACACATCTAGCTCAAAGTGCTACTCCCCCGGACAAATGCAGTCAACTGTCTTTGTATCTTTCTCCCCCCCCTGTTGGCAAATGCACTAATCAAGCTATGAAATGCATGAAAATGCAATGAGGGAGCTTCAAGTTTATAGCAATCCAAATGAGAAGATGCTCTAAAAAGTGTCATGGCAACAAGCTCAAGTGCTTAACACGGTGCTCAAACCGATCAAGAGATATGAAATATGACTTGAAAGCATTTTGATTCAGTTTTAAGCATTTCGAAAAAAAGCGCCCACCACAAAGAATAGCACATAGCACAAGTAAGCCGGAAATCTACCAAGTGCTACACATGTATATCAAGTGAACTACCCCAAGCAAGGTTTATACATCATGCAAAAACAGAGCCAACACTTGTCAAAATTTCAAGTTGTCGGAGTTGCAAATGTTACAAGCATTGGACAAAGCATGTTGCGAGTGGTTATCCACAACCGTCGACCTTACTAATCAACCATGTCAAGCCTATGCGTGTGAGCAATCGAAGCTTAAGACAATGGTCTGGTCAAACACTACCAAGCTCGAGTTCAACTCAAGTGCAATGAGCAAATAGCCCCAAGACTTGGATGTGGGACGGTATGGACCCATCTCGATCTTTTCCATACACTTAGCTTAGATTTCGGATTTTAGCAGATAAAAGCATGTGGTCATCTAAGCAAGTGTATAACTCGATGAATGAGACATAGTCACCTAGCATACATGATAAGCACGAAGGATCTCAACAACTTAAACATGCTAGGAACTATCTCAATGGTGAACATTTTGCAAGATTCATCGTTGTTAAGTAAGTTCATATGAAGAACAACTTTGCTCATAACATATATCAATTAGGCGAGAAAAGAGCACAAGTCGTAAGCACCAACATGTAATTGTTACACTAAACGAGCATAGTCTCATTGTGATCAATATAAACAAGAAGCTCAAAGTGCAATAGTGTACATGATGGATGCAATATGATACAAGATGATGCACAAAGCAAAAGCAAACCTAAAACTACAACTGTACATTAGCTACAAAACTACCCCTCAAAAGGATAGCAAACTCCCAACTCCCCCTCAACCAAAGATACCTAGCGTAAGAAAACTAGGAAACAAAAGGGCACAAAGGCTAGCATGGCATATAATACACAAGATAACACAAAGCTATCATGAATAAGATGGCTAGCCTACCATGGTATATACACAAGCAAGACATAGAACCAAAATGTGCCAAAAATATACAAGTGAGCAAATGAACATCTCATACCACAAGTAGAGAATCATGAATGTACAAGGCATGAGTGTATACGATAGCTCACAGACTGTGTGTAGGTGTCACAATAAGGCACATGCCTCTTGGAGGCCATCAAAGTGGTGTAGACAACCATCAAGTCTTGATCACACCACAAGAAAGAATCAAGTTCCACCAAGCATGTGTTCTCCATCCCATGTCCTCATACCTACACATGAGAGGACAATGAAACCCAAGTCTTGGATCCCAAAGGGTCAACAAGCATAAACTTGAGAACCCAAGACTTAATCACCTACATCATTGAAAAAACATGGGATGAGCAAATGAGACAACACTGGGGTTAGTAAACTTGGAAGAATACCAGTGTTGACCATCTTGCCCAAGATAGATGTTAGGCACAGAAAACATCCCATGACCCTTCTTCCCAAAGTGCTCACCACGCATAACAAAGCGTGGTGCACTCCTCCTGTCAACCTCAAAACTTCCAAAGCGAGGATCTACATCCACTCGCGGAGCACGACCACCAAAGGGTCTCACAAAACATGGCCTAAACCTCTGAGGCCTCCTACCTTCAGGCCTAGCAAACTGCCTCTGAACCGACTGCACACCCCTCTCATACATGCCAAGTGGTGGGTGATACATATCACGGTTCTCAAACTCCACTCGACGCCTAGCATCCCTCTTCCTCCTAAAACAAAACTCAACCAAGTGACCATCTCTCTGGCAATACTCACAGTGATACCTCACCTCTCTCTTAGGTGGTGGTTGGTTCACTCTCTTGGGTGGATGGTTCACTCTTGTTGTGGTCTTGGCCTTAGAAAGGGTTTCCTCAGGGATCCTGGGCAAAGTGTCAAGTGGGTTCTTGAGGTGGTTCGGTTTGGGAAGCCACACTTGTTTGGGAGGTGGAGTCTTAGTTGGCTCTTGGAGAATGCCATCTTGCACAATGGGCTTGGTAGGCTCGAGGTGGAGTAATCTTGGTAAATTTTGGAGTGTTGGTTGGTTTCTCACTCGAGCTCAAACCACTACCTTGACCAACCTTGCCATAAATGACTTCTTCCTTCCCACCTATAGCAAAGCCTAAACCCGATGTGTCAGTCCCCCTCTTGAACTGACTCATCATCATGCCAAGCTGCGGCTCTCCACAAGACACCCAACTCAAGACAGAGCGAAGATACTTGATCTCCTCTTCGACTCTCCCCTTGTCATGCCTACAAGACATGAGCTCCAACTCCAAAGCTTCACACTTAGCACATCCCAAAGACGGTGCTATCCGAGTTGGCCTTCTCAAGCACGGCAAGCTTGGCGGCCTTCTCACGCCAACTCGGATCGCAAGTCCGGACAAGACTTGCACGCACTCAACAAAGACAAAGCCTAGACTTCGATCAACATGCTCATCTAGCAAAGCCAAATACTTTGACTGCAAAGACATGATGCTAGACATATGCACAAAGCACAAGCATCACACTCCGTCTCATCGAGACATCGACAAAGCTTCCTAAGCAACTCTATCTCCGTCCACGCCCATCTCCCACTTCTTCTTGTACTCCTTTCTCTCTCCCTAGCGGCACGCTTAAGCAACTTCTCTTGACACACAAGCGCATCGCCCAAAGATTCAACCTCATCGAGAGAGATTCGATCGTAGGAGGTACCTCGGAGGAAGAAGAATCGTTGCCGTGTGGCTTGGCACCGCTTGTCGGTCACCGCTCCATCGAGGGCTATGGTGCAGAAGCCCCCGGGCTTGAAGTCGGTGAAGAAGCAAAGTCCATTCAGCTTGTCCTCAACCTTGCGCTCGGACTCCTCATCGCTTGAGGAAGATTGCCCATCCGAAGAGTCGTTGTCGAGGTCACCGAGGGAGGCAAGGAAGGCGTGCTTGTGCTCCTTGGCACGCTTTGAGGTACTTCTTCTTGATCGCCTCCTTGTCGAATCCCTTCTTGGACTTGTACTTGCCGGAGGTGTGCTCGCGCTGTCCCTTGCGCTTTGTCGGAGTCGTGCTTGTTGGAGTAGTACTTCTCGCCGGAGTACTTGTCCTTGTTCTTCTTGGGGCACGCGGCGACGTGGTCCGGATCGCCGCACTTTCGAAGCATCCGCCCTTGGGTGCACCGCCACGCCGACGGTTCAAGCGGTTGTTGTGGAACCGCGAGAATCGGGCGATGACTAGTGCAAGCTCATCATCCCCAAGACTCTCCATCTGCTCCTCTCATCCACGCACACCAAGGAAGACAAGGCAAAAGAAATCTGTGATGGGTTAGCGGAAGAACCGAACCGCCCTTACCGGAGACAAGTGCAACGTTCGGGCGCGAGATGGATTCTTGAGCCGCCGGATCCGAGCCTCAATCTCGGAAGACTTGAGCTTCTTTGTAGAGCTCGTCGGGTGTGAGGGTGTCGTGGTTGGCGAACTCCATGATCGCGGACACCTTCACATCCCACACCTTCCGATCCGTAGCGTATAAGAGCCGCATCGCCTTCTTCGTGCTCGTCAAGCCTCTCCGACGGCTTGTTCGCCCGGCTTGTTGCGGATCGTGCCGAAACCTAGCAAAGAGAGAATCGATGGACTCGCCATCAAAATTTGGATGAGGTTGTTGTACTCTCTTTGTAGGTCTCGTATAGGCGGGCCTTGACTTGTGGGGTTCCCTCGTGGTAGCTCTCTAGTGTCTTCCACACCTCACGAGCGGTCTCACAAGTGGCAACTCTCTCAAACTCGGTGTCTTTGAGGCTAGAGAACAAAACGCTCCTCGCTCGGTTTTTGGCATTGTGTTGGGCTATTTGATCCTCACCCACTCGGCGGCTAGCACTTGGTAGTTCTCATCCTCGACAATCTCCCACACTCTCAATCTATCCCCATAAGATGTGCTTGCATTTTAATCTTCCAATAGGGATAGTTGGTGCCATCGAACTCCGGAGGCTTGCCACCAAAGTGACCAAACCTCTCCATGTCGCCTTCGCGGATCACGGACCGATTAAGGTGGATATGATCCTTAACCGCTCCGATACCAATTGAAGGACCTAAACGGCGACAGAGGGGTGAATGGGAGCCTCGATTTTCCTTTTCAATTTCGGTCATCGGCTCAACCCCCAACCTCAAAAGCAAACTCAAGCGAGAGGCGAGTAACACACGTGCTAACCCAGTAGCAAGGTGTCACAAGCAAAGAGAGCACCGAGATGTCCACGACCCAAATGGTTGGGTGGATGTTCCCTAGGAACACAAATGGACACCCTCGCATTTACCACACACCGACTAGCGAAAAAATTTACAATCGAAGGACGGAAAAGAGTTACCCAACTCCTATGGAGAAGAAGTGGGTTCTCGAACTAAAATATCCAAGTCAACTTGTGACAAGAATATTTAGATAAAATCCTCGGAAGGTAGAGACACCGCGAGAGAGAGAAAATTGGATTTGCATGGCACTCGAAGGTGCACAGCCTACCAACAAAATTATCTTTCTAAATCGAAAGCAATCGCATCGTTCTCAAATAGCGGGGGGCAACAAAGCCTTCACCGATGACCATCGGTGCTTGTCCCTGCAGAAAATGAGCTCACACAATACCTGCTCAAATCACAGCAAGCACACACAGCAAACCAGCTCAAGCAAGCGCTGCATGCCCCTAGCTGAACTCACAAAACTTCAGTATCTAGATCAAATCAGAGAAGCACGCAGCAAGAAGAAGCGAACTGACAAACAACTTGTGCCATCCGTGAATGCTAGTCAAGATAAATCAAAGTAAATTAGTACTTCACAATGATTAAGCAATGATTGATAGATGTAGCTCACGGATGCTAGAGAAAGTAAATAGTGCTCACACTTGTTGCTTCACTTACGGATCCAAGGAGCCAACAAAAGACGAATCAGAGAAATAAAAGCATGATCTTGCGAATCCCTTGCTGCTGCAGCTGAACGAGCAGACAGGGCTCTGACAGAAGTGCTGCTCTCTACTTCGCACAGGAACCAAAGAAGATGAACAGCAGGCTGATGCGATTTTGAAGCGCGAACTGCTAGAACGAACTGAATCTCGAACGAGCAACTAGGTACGAGAGACAAGTAGCGAGCGCAGCTCTACTGAGCACGCACGGCACCTGCGCGCCGGCGCTGGTTGCGCTGCTGCTGTGCCATCCCACACGAGAAGACATCCATCCCGCGACGACAGAAAAAGGAACGGCCCAAAAATCAACGAGAACTCCACCAAATCACAGTGGCTGGATCTCAAATTTCACACAGGTCAAATTCACCTAGCCACGAGCATATCCCCAAAAAAATCACAGCCTAAGATCAAGCCAAACTCTGGGAAAATCAAATCACAGCCATGAACGAGAAATGGAAAAACTGGGAACGACGAACAGACAAGTGACTCAATCTTGATCTAAAATCCCAGAGGGCATGAGTGGACTAAGGGCCACTCTTCCTACGAACGAAAATCACAACACAAAAATATCCACAAATTTATTCTTGGACCTCTAAACAAGAACCCTAGAAATTGGGGAAAAATAAAAACGAAAATGAGAGAGGCAAGAGGGGATGGAGGGTAAGGCTCTACTAAATAGTTCAATATTCCCTCTTCCTAAACTACCCCTAAGATACATGAGTCGATCTTCTAACCCTAGGGCTATTTTGGTCGACTACGGATAATTTGTCGATCCGACGGCCACCGCGCCTCCTCATCTCGTAGCCTTGCTCCGCGCAATCTCCCGGATGCCGCCACGTGCCGTCCTTCCGTCCCACCGAACGTGCGCCCGGGTTTTGAGGCCCAAACCCGTGAAACCCGCCGATGGTTTTGAGGCCCAAACCACCAAACCAGCGCCCGTGGTTTTGAGGCCCAAACCACGAAACCCGCACCGATGGTTTTGAGGAAAAACCACCAAACCTCCTCGACACGTGTCATCGCCGTCTTGACCGCCCGAGTCGCCAAGTCATCCGAGCTCCCCGCTCGCGCACGCACGCTTCGCCATCTTGACCCGATCGACACGGTCCCGTCACGCGCCCTCTTGCATTCGTCGATGTCCCGGATGTCAGCCACCATGGCTAGCCACCCGGCGATCCGGTCCCTCGGTCCAAGCCTCACGTCCGTCCTTCACCTCCGCGGTCCGTCGGCCCGGCGTCCTCCTTGGCCCCTTCACCTTGCCGTCGGCTACCATCTCCGAGCTCCACACCTGTACAACACGAACCAAGAGATACGTCTTCGACACACCCACGTGTGCCGGTGAACATAGCCGAAGCATAAAAAGATAAAAAGAAAATAGACGTAAAATGTTGGATTTGTTGACAATCACTCAATCACAAAACTAAACACATGTGACCTAAATCAACCATATGTTCGCACACTGTGAATTGAAGTACAAATAACCTGGAACATATAAAAGAAAACACAAATCGGGTAAACACAGCACGAATTCGAATTTGCTTTAACGAGCACTGACCTTGAAAGTGCTCCCGCCGGGAGATTTAGGAGAAGCAAGAATATGGGGAGAGGACAAAGAAGACCTACCAAGTCTGTCCTGTAACAAGATGCTGATAGTTGGAGGGAAAATAACATAAAACCCCTTTGACATGAATGTAGTTTTCAAGAAACAAACTGTACCTTAATAAATTACAATGACGTTTTCGTGACCTGACACTGACGTACAGTCATCTGTACTTCCATAATTCCCTAAAAATTAGTACTACATGTGTTAATCTTAATTTAAATTACTAAAGCCTATAAAGAAAAAACTTGGCTGAAAAATATAGGCCGTGACATTTTTCAAAAATGCCATAACTTAAGTACCTTTCATTTTTGAGTATAACATTTTTGTGACCTTGTACGGTTCTTTTCCATAGCACATCCTTCTCATCTTGCCACTAAAACTTATCATGTCCTTGCACTCATCATCCTGGAACTATAAGTTTCTATCGGCGGAGATATATATTATATGTGCAATCATGCATCGCCTTATGTTTGCCTGCAACTTATACTTAAAAAAACTGATAAGGGGAGCTTTGTAAACTTAGAAACTTGTTCGGGTTTACATGCAACTAACAGAGTGGAGGGTCGTTACTCAAATGGGAGCAACAATTGAGGATACAAATGGAAATTTCGCAATGACAGAGCTGTCGAAGCAGTCGCAATCACGGGTTAAAAAAATCTAGTGAAATTTGACTCCAGGGAAGAGACTGAAGAAGCCTTCAAAGAGCATGCATGGACCTATTGACAGGTTGCGAGGTTCACAAAACGAAGCAGTTACCTCAATGGAAATATATAAATCATTGTGTTGGCAAATCACTGACATGAAAGAGCTGTTGCAGCTTCCAGCGGGAGAGCTCGAGAGCGACATTGTTAAATCCGTGACATGCGGAAAGGATTCCGAAAGGATGGACGAGCCCAGTTTCTGAGGTGGCAATCAGTTGGTGGAACAAGTCCGTCAGTCTACAAAATGGTAACCAGGTCTGTCATTGGGGTCAGTAGAAAAAAAAAATGTAAAGTTCACTACTACAGATTCAGTCATCACTACGCCCGGCATCATCGACGAAATCCAGTCCACCGGCAATGAAGGCCCTTTTGTGGCTTCAAAGTCAAAAATAATTGGGACCTGGCCAAGATCCGGCGATGAAACTCTCGATCCTTGCCGGTGGTATAAACAATTCCGGCGGTGAAACTCTACCGATGATCGGTTGTATCAGCCAACCCGCGAGAAATATATGGACTCGGACCCGAAATTTTCATTCATCTTCGTTAACTTCACCTCGCGTCTGCGCTTCTCGAAAAAATATCGTACCTCCCCAACCGCATGCCCACTCCCTCCCCATCAACCACTCATTCTCGCATGCCGCGAAGAGAGAACCACCCGCGCCGGCGCCCGGCCGTCTCCCTCTCCCTCCCCTCCCGAGATCTCCTCCCCTCGATGCACGGTACACTCCCTCTCCCTCCCCTCCATGCATGCCGCGGCCCTCCTCGGCTTCCTCCCACGACCGGCCCGCCGCCGGGGATGGCCCCCCCACCGAATCCGCCGCCCGGAGCCAAATCCGCCGGGGCTAGAGGGCGGATGGAGTCGAATCCCCACCCATGAGGCACACGGCGGTGCTGCGGGCGGTGTTCGGCACTCGTCCTCTCCTCCTGCGGATGGAGACGGCGGCGTGATGGATGTGAACAACCCCAAAGAGATCTACGAACACTTTAAGAGTTGTCCGTGTTTCTTGCTTGTCTATTGAAATATTGAATACTGATTTGTTCGATCCATCTCTCCATGAATACCGACTTGTTTCTTGCGTTTTTCCCCCTTTTTCTCCTCTCTCTCACACTTTGTCCTCGAGATCCACCGTGCCGTGGATCTCGGACGGACGGATACGCGAGAAGCGACGGTCGATGGCTGCCGGTACGTCCTACATCCATGCATCCCCCTCGCGCTATGTTCCTTCCGCTCTTCATTTCCTTCTATTTTTAGTTCCTCTGCAATTTTTTCTCCTAATGAATAACTAATCTTTGCTATGGTGCGTGCATGTGGTTCCGCGTGGGGCAAGATCCACCGGATGCGGGCATGGCAGAGGAGAAGTAACGCTGCCGGCTTCCTGGACTCATGATTTTCCCTCTTGTCTCTCTTTCCTATGCGAATTTGTGATGTGTTGAGCCCTGCTCCTTTGTTTGTGATTTATGAATCGATTTATGAATGAGTTAATTCGTGATGTGTTGAATCTCTTCTTTGTTTGTGGTGTACAAATTTGTTCTTGAATGAAGTGCTTGATGACGGTAGCGGCGATAGCCAGCCACCATGGCGGCGGATCGGGATAGCGGATGGGGATAGCGAACATGCTCCCAAAGGCGGCATGCATGGAGCATGCTTGGTGGCCTTTTTTTTTTTTTTTTTTTTTTTTTAAGAGGACAACACTGCGGGTATCCCCGGAGTGATCACAAAAAGAGTCATCACTACCGCTTCCCTACTGCCGGTTCATTTTCCGGTAGTCAAGGGGGGTTTGGACCCAGCAGTGATGTCATATTCTGTAGTAGTGGTTGTACTATATCCTCCAAGTCACGAAATGCAATTTTGGATTTCTAAAGTTGTAATGGATTTTATCAGATCCAAACAAGCATTTACCAGATTTTCTATCTTACGTGGCGTAGATCTGTTAGATATATGGAGATCATTTGTTTATGAAAATTGTGGCTCTTAGTGAAATCTTTAACTTTCTAGTATTGTGTGTTTTCATTTAAGATAGTTAATATGTTAATAAATAATATAATGACTCAACAGCATATTAATCGCATTTCAGGGTGCGTCATTTTACAAAGTGCTGTCCCCTTTCTTTTTTTTTGCAAAGGGTGAGCGAACACTTCATTTGAAGTTATAATGCACCTTAGTGAATTAAAAAACGACAACCCCTTTCTTTTGCTGCGGAGGGTGAGCGAACACTTCCTTTGAAGTTAAAATTCACCTTAATAAATTTAAAAACCGTTGTCCCCTTTCTGAGCGAACACTTCGTTTGAAGAGGGTAGGTATATGCATTTATGTTTGATTGAAGATAAAAAATGGCACCTACTTGTGTTTTTTTGTGCCGATGCTGGAGTATGCTTATGTCATGATCTTGGACTTATGTTTGAATCTTGCCATGTGTGTAAGACTTTTCTGGGGAACTATTTCTCATTTATATTCTATATGAGATATTACAATAGAGTGTCTCTTTTAGAAAAAGAGTGCAGCCCATTTACATTTGTAAATGTAAATTGCACAATTTAAAATCTATACTAAGCTATGCTTGGACTAAAGTGTGGCTGATTTCTTCTCCTTTTAGATTTGCCAAATGAAATGAATCAGGCTTGTTTGTTTTGTGATGAGATAAGGGCCTTCCTATTTCTACTGGAATTTTAATATTGTGTCTTTATTTCTTAAAGAATCTCTTCTCCTTTTAAGACTGCAGTGATAGCTCTCTGGTTCTAACTTATTTGTTGTACCAACTGCTTGTTTCTTTTTGGTACTTCTTGAGATTTTTTAGTGCTTGAATTCTTTCCTCTTCTATCAATTCTTTGCTTATTGTCTGGTCTTCTTCACTTCTGATTTGTACACATTTGTTTTTTGGGCTTCGAACTTTATTTCTTCAGTAGTGATTGCTTCTTCGCTATAGAGTAATTTGAATGGCGTGAAGTTTGTTGCTCTTGAGATTGATGTATTGCGAGACTAGACTATTTTGTTCAATTCATCTGCCACCTTTCCTTGTGGTAATCCGACTAGACATTTCGAGATCCTTGTGCAGATAATTCCATTTGGTCTTTCGACTGCACCGTTCGATTATGGGTGCCTTATTGATGCGAAGCATAATTGTACTCCAAGAGATAAGCAATATTCTCTAAAGTCTTCGCGGTCAAATTGTGCTCCATTATCCACTATGATGTGTCTTCAAACTACAAAACGACATATGGTGTTTTGCCATTAAAAAATTCTTCATTTTATGCTAAGACATGTTTGTTATTGGTTTTGCTTCAATCCATTTTGTGAAGTATACCACGGCTACGACTGCATATAGACAATTTTCTTGTGTTGGTGGGATTGTCCCAATGATACCAATCCCCATCGTGCTAATGTCCAAGTTGGTTCTATGGTTTGTAATTTTGTTCTTTGGAGCATTTACCTTGTTTTTCTGATATTTGGCAGTTGTGACATGTTTTGATGATTTTCTTGTTGTCTTTTTTGAGCTACTGGCAACAAAAACCTTGGCAGAATGCTTTCCCATGTGTGAGTTCCACAAATCCCCTCATGTATTTCTGATAATAATTCCTTTCCCTCTTCGCTGGAGGCACTTTGGTAGTGTCTCACAGAGACCATGCTTGTATAGCTGATTGTTGATTATTTTATAATTTCTTGTCCTTTGTTTCATTCTGGCTTAGTCAGCTTTGTTTTCTGTTTCTTACAATCCTCTGAGAAATGCTATGATTGGTGCTCTCTAGTCTTCACATTCTATTATGTGCACTTCTCTTGGTTCTTCTTGCTTTGCTTTGATTGAAGCTTGAGTTAGTGTTTGAAAGAAAACATTTGATGGTAAACTTGTCCTTTGGGCCACTCCTTTTGTTATTTCATCAGCATCGATCTATATTGTCTGTTCTTGATGTGTTTTTTTGACGGTGAAGCCATCAAAGTGCTTTTCTTGATCTCTTAGGAACTGTAAATATTTTTGCAAGCTCTGGTTCTCTGGCTTTGTATTTTTTTCTCAATGTATCCTATCATGATTTGTGAATCTATTTTGACTACAAGTTTTTGAATTCTCATTGCTCTTGCTTTGCCAAGCCCCATCATAACTGCTTCGTACTCTACGATCTTGTTTGTGCATTCAAATTTCAGTCTTGCTGCATATTTCATTTTTATCCCGAAGGAGCAGTTATTACGACTGCTGCTCCAGCCCCCCGTGAAGCCCTAGGTGCCATCGCAATATATTATCCATTGTGAGTGATCTTTTTGCTCTTCTCGCATAGTCAGCCCAAAGAGGCCTGAGGCGCCATCGTAGTATATTATCCATTCTGGGTTTTTCTTTTTTTGCTCTTGTACGTACTCCGTCGGGGTCTCTGAAGTCTGCTAATACTTAGGATTTTAGTGTCATTTTTTGAATTCTATGAAATATTGTGATAATTGTGCAGCCCATTTTCCCAATCTTCCAAATGATCGACAACTTTGGAGTACTTCTTTGAGTGGGTGATTCATTTGTACTTGTATTTGTGAGCTCGAAAGTAATGCTTTGGTTTTCTTGTTGCCATAACCATGATGTATGCCATTTTTTCAATCTCTGAGTAATATATTTTGGAGCCTGATAGAGATTCGAAACAAAGTATATTGGTTCTTTCTTTTTTTCGAAAGTGTTCTCTTTCCTTCTCTTGTATAAAAACTGTGTTTACTACATTGTGTGCTGTTGATATATATATATGTATTTATAGTAGTAGTTCATCCTCAGGATTTGGTGTAGCCAAAGTTGTTGGGTTTCACAGATGTTTTTTTTTTTTTAATTTCTTCAAAGGCATGTTGTTGTTCTGGCCCCCCCAAGCAAAGTCTTTCCTTGAACCTTTGTGTGCTTGAAATATTGGTAGACTTCTTTTCTGCTGACTTTGAGATGAATCTGTTAAAGGCAGCCAACCTTTCTGTTCATTTTTGTACATATTTTATGTTTCTTGGTATATCCATGTTTAGTATTGCTTTGACTTTCTCTGTATTTAGGTCAATCCCTTTCGCTGATACGATGCAATGTTTTGACTCTTCATGATTCTTGAAATGAATTATAATTTGAAATGGGGGAAATATAAAAGATTTGATAGTTACGAATAGACATAAGCTATACGGAGAATTCAATTTGTATATTGAAACTCAGTGGAAAAGGCAAATTTGGAAAAAGTTTGTGCCCGATCAACCTTCTTTGATATAAGAGCAGACTAGAACATGTAGTTTAGATTGGGATACTTTGTGCTCAAATAAGAGGCATATGAGAGGATACAGATCGGTTAGAGAGAATGAAAGACTAATTAGCATCCAAATTACCGCTTCCGAAGGCCAGAGAAGTAGCACGAGACGTATGCTTCAGTATACGTGGTCCTGACTGACAAGGGCCAGAAAACAAATCAGCATGGTTAGCTATGAATCTGATCATAAAACCAAACAGATTCTAGGATAATATGGAAACAGTGATGCAGAAGGAAACGGAGCATGGACAGTGTTCCCTTTTTGTACTTGTTTTCCTTTTTGTATTTTGATCTCTTGCTAATTAAATATTGAATAAAATTTCAGAGCATGTACCTTGAATATAAGCTTGGATCAGCTACCTTTTTCTATTCCGTTCCCGAGCTATGAATCTAGGATGCACTGCGCCCTTGAAAACCAGAGTCCAGAGACCTTGAGGATTTCCGGATGCAGAGTTGCGAAGGTACGCAGGAGATGCACCACTTGAGTGCCTCCCACACAGCAACTCTTGGTAACGAAGGTACCGCGAAACTTCCCACGGCATACAACAACTCTCACACCCTACCCAGACCTTTAGGAGTTCTGGGCCTGGGAGTGAATTTTAGGAGGATATGAAAAATGATAATTTATTTAGGAGTCTCATTGGAGTTTTATTTTATACTCAATCTCTAAAAAATAGAGTAGAGATATGATTAGGGGCGGTAGCTCCCACTTCTGCCGGCCTCCCCGTCTTGTAAATAAGTTCACTTACACCACGGAATGAAAACGACATACAACAACTCTCGGTAACGAACGTACCGGGAAACTTCAGTCGCAGCAAAAATCCAAACAAGATGCGTCATCAGGACCGAGTAATGGATTCCGTCCTACAGGTTAGACTCGGTGCTTTTGTTGGCTTCCATCTGGTGCTTCCTCGTCACCTTTTTTTTGGCTTCATTAACACAACAAAATATATAATACAAAATGGAAGTGCAATGTGACTTCGTTGCCAACGAAAACCCAAAGTATAGCCCCAAATGTCAGAAATTGTGCTAACGCCGTGGCCAAGTTGCAAACTGGATGGCAACGGGAGAATAAACATTTCGGAAAAGAAAAAAAAAAAGAATTCGTGGCCATGTAATGTCAGCACAAACTGTCATAAAAGAAGTTAGCAGATTGCAGGGTGAGTGAGACTAAACCTACGAATACCCCCGTGAAGTTGGCTGTGAAGTTGGCCCAACAGCCCAGCAAGCACCGGCGTTTGGAGTCGTGACTACTCCTCTCTGCCACGCTGAGCTGCGCCATGCGAGGCGGCGAAGGAGGGGATGCCGGCACATCCTGGGCCTGCCTCACCTCCAACATAGCCTGGCTGAGACAAGCCTCCGCCTCGGCTAGCATGGGGCTGGGCTGGACCACGTGAGGTGGCAAGAGAGGGTCTGCCAGCCCCGCACGAACCTCTGCCGCCACATCATCCACGAAGTTGAGTCGGACCACACGTAGCGGCGAAGGTGGCTCCATCTACACTGATGAGATATGGCCCGATCTTCCGTGAGGTATGGGGGTAATTTCGATTGTTGGAGAACTCGGCGTTGACGATCCGGCTTCAAATCAACACGATTCGAACCCTGCAACCGCTACACCACAGCTCCGATGGTTATCAACCAAGCGCGACTTGATTGACCTCGCCAAGAAGGCTTTTCCTGCAAGCGAATCGAAGAACACCGGCAAGAACAGGTAAACACGCAATCTGATAATTGCAAATATAAATGAGACGAATTGATTGATAGGGTTCAAGAACTCGGTTCCAAAGGACTAATCGACACAGTGGAGGAGATCAAGAACGGGGCCCTGATTCACAGCAAAAAGAACTTGACGTTACAGTGGCTATGAAGATAGTCTGTTCCTTGAAGGAAAAACACAACTCAAACAAAACCCGAGGAAAAAAGTGGCAACTCGGGGTGTCTAAATACATGCGTAGCGAATGAAAAGAAAAATGTTGCGGTTGCTAGGAGATCCTGGAGTCACGGTGGTCCTAGGAGATCCTGGAGTCACGGTTATTGTTCGGTAGCATGGTTATTTGCTAGAATAGCTTTCATGCATACACCGATGGATGGAGGTCGTGGATGCATGCTTATTATCCGGTCAACATTGGCGTCCACCAAAAGCTTTCCTCCAAAAGCTTTCACGCGAGTTGCAAGGATGTTGTGGATCGTGCATGATTATTGGCTAAATATAGCGTTGGCCATTTTCCTCCAAGCTTTTGAATTCCAAATTTGATGGAGCGGCCACAAATATTCCAATTCCAAATTTAGATAGGTGCTCCTCGGTGATCTTCATGCAACGCTTGCGATGTCCTCATCATGCACTGCCTAGGTGGTAGCCGAAGCGTGTGACGAGGGAGGCCACGAGCTCATCAAGCATTGGGTCCACCGAATAGGGGGCTCCGCATCCACACCCGGCTCAAGCGCGAGTGGGTCTGTGGGAATGCCGGCATTGCTCACGTCGATGTTGGCCTCCAACAATGATGTGGTGCCATTCCCCAGCCGGGCAAGGTCGATGCCGATGGGGGGGGGCGAACAAAGAATCTCGTCCGATGAAGAAAGGAACCACTTGCGGCCCTGTCGCCCCTGGAGCGTCCGAGCCCCACCATAGTTGTCGATGGCATGGAGGTCCTCGGCGCCACGTCGGCGTCCTGTGCATGGCTCGTGGAGAGGTGCTGTGGTGGAGCGGCGATGTCGATGCTTGCAGTTCCTCGCCCGGTGCCTCGTGCTAAGGCGAGAAGAGGGCAGCGGGACAAGGAGGAGCATCGGGCGGCGACGTGAGCCCCGCCAGGCAGTTGAAGCGAGCCCGACAAAGGACGGCGAAGTCGTCTGGCGTCGTCGCCTGCACCTCTCGACGAAGCGTGAAACCGCTGTCGTCGGCAGGGGCATGCCGACGGCGGGCGTATGGCGCCAATTTCCGTCGATAACCCAGGACCGGGCTCGTGAAAGCGGCGACGGCGGCCACCAGGCGGCGAAGGGCGATGGCTGTGGCTGAGCCACTGGTGTGCAGGAACGCGCGCGGCTGGTTGTCGGCCGAGCCGCTGGCGTGCGGGCACCCTAGCAGATGGATGATGAGGCTCCGCATTAGGGGTGACGGCGTCACTCGCCCTCGCCAGATGATGAAGACGGTGCCGCGCCCTTTTTGGCGATGACGGGCGCACCGACAGCACCGCTCGCTCCGCGCTTCGTGCGACGACAGGCCCGGCTGACGTACTGCCTTGTCTCAACACCGACATACACGACTCAAAACGTTTTAGGCCCCAGTTGCCAGACTAGCTGCAGTCTTCTTCCGTGTCTTCGCGTTGGTCCTGAAATTCCCTCCCAATGGAAACAAGCTTGCCCCCAACCTTGGCACTGCAGGAACTTCCTGCCATCAAGCATCGACGAAGAGCTTCTGCCTCTTCCCATGTCGCCTGTGAGGATGGCAGCGCATCCCACTGCACCAAAATTTGAGACACATTTAAGGCTCCAATATATTCCCATGGCACGCCTCTGCCGCCCTTTCCGCGCGCTCTTCTGCATGTCGTCCGTTTCCAGGCGTGCTCCAGGAACTCAGCTCCCCCGCGTGCTCTAGGCTTGGAGAGCAAAGCCGAGGATCCTGAGCGCACTACCGGTGCGGACCTGAGCGGCCCGCCTGTGGTCTGGAGCTCCTCGCCGGTGCGGACCTGGGCGCCTAGCCGGTTATGGACGGCCTCGGCCATCGAGGGGGACGTGCTCCACCAGACGGACGCCCGCGTCCGGGCGGGTGCTCTCGGGCCGCGCTGGGGAGGAGCTCTATCGGGCTGTCCTCACCGTCGCCTGCTCAAGCTGAGGAGGCTCCCTCGGCTGCTTCGAGTGGTTCGTCGTGAAGTGGACGGCAAACTCCGGTGGGATACAGGTGGGTGCTGCTTCCGAGTAATCGACCTGGATGGCGATGGTTGTCCACTGAGGACGAGCGAAACCAGCTCGACGAATTGCGCCAGCAGAAAGACCTGATCTTTTGAGCGGCTTCATGGTTGCAGATACACTGGAGTGGGTGTACGAATCATGCTCATCGATTTGTGCATGAAGAATCTGGTGCTCAGGTACGTGTGTGAGCCTTGTTTTTAGCTTTTCTGAACTAGTTTTAGCGGTGTCGTGGGGATTTACTTCTGCCAGTTACGGGCACTCTGATTATTAGAAGCTAAGTCTTCTTTGCTTTGCGTTAATGGTGAAGCAATCTTCGTTAGAGCAAGGCTCACAATGGCCAAGTAATTTGAGAAGGCGTCGTTCTGCTCCTGTCCTTTCCTTGACGTCGGAACTGCTGGTCGGAACCGGATAGTCATGGAAATGACCAAGGTTTTGGGTACTCGATAATGAGAGCCGCAATGATAATGAGGAAGATGACAAGGATGGTGCTTCTGATGTTGACTCAATCCTTTCAAAGGAACTCATATGTGATGCACTGCGTGTTGGATTCTCAGTGGGCAATGTGATTAGAGCTGACGCTCTGCTAACTGAAAATTTTCAATCCCCAAAATTCGACTCTTTAGATACAGGAGCTGGGCATGTTAAACACCCCAGACCTCTGGCGTCTAGAATTTCTGAGGTAGTGGCTGATTTAAGGATGATGAAGCCCCAGAAACTTGAGTGGCATCATCTCACTGGTAGGATCCACAAGCAGCTGAGAGATGTCCTCAACAAATATTGAAGGGGGAATATGGCGCTTCAGTTGCGAAACATGAACCACCGAGTGTACGCGTCAATCATCCACCAACTGAAGCTTGTAAGCTGCTGCACCAACACCCATGAGAACTGGAAATGGGCCATAGTACCTCAAGCTTACCTTGTGAATGGATCTCAAGGAAACTAAGGATTCATATAGGCTTGCAGCACGAGGCATGGCGATTTAGCCCGGCCCACGCACGGCACAACCCTGCCTCCGCCGGTCCCGCCTGAGCCGTTCCCTCGGCCCGCCGGGTGGCATGGCACAGCCCGGCATTTTAAGGAAGAGCCCCTGCAGCTTAGTATGGAACGGAGAACATAAAATTTGCTGGGACCAAGATACTCAGATCCTATTAGGATAATAGGGCAGCGGCAATATAGAATCAATCCTTCAAATTGAAATGAACAATGAGCAGCACATCCATGATTAGACCAGTAGCAGAAATGTAACAAATCACATGTAAATTGGCATATATAGCAATTTTCATAAATAACCAAACTTTCGCTATAATCAACAATGAGGACAATGAGTCTTCTCTAGAGCATCCGGAGGACTATAATAACGGCAATACATTCATCAAGTGGCAAACTTGGCATCAGCTACAGACAAAACCTTCTAACAAGAGGAATGACGACACATATAATAGAGAAGTCATTGATTTTGTCCCCCTAGATAATCAGTGACCAATTTCTTACTAAAATGAGTGTGTCCAAACATCATTCTGTCACAGGCATGTATAAGCTGCATATGCACATTGCCCTCTGCCATAATGCGAAAAAACAATATAGTGCTAGTTTCATCTGAAATACAGTTTTCATTTCATGTTCTGACAAAAAGCAATTTTTCATCACGGATTCTCACGACACCATTCCTTGAACAGAGACATGAAACGTAAACAGTGCTGGAGAAATGGAACAGAACAAGGGTCGCTACCAAATTTGGTTCTAACCAGCCAACTCTTTTACTTTTTTCTCTAACTCGGAGAGGAAAGGCATGGATATCATCTTCTGCCCAAATTCTGTCCCAGCAAAAAAGTATGCAACTTTCAAGGTTAGACATAATTTTCGTAGCATCGGAGAGTGATTCCGCAAATCCCTGGTTTTGAATTGTTCAGTATACTGGTTGCGGCACATCATTGATGCAGCAATCTGACCGCAAAGCTTCACAATTCTCAAACTGATAGGTGCTTCCTCACAGTTGTCTTCAACTATAGTTTTGAGCTTCAGTACAAATTCTGAACTTCCTTGGCCTTGCTTTTGAACTGCATCATCGAAATCATTCGTACTGATCAATTTGTCATAGATCACCAGAGTAAGTGATAAAAATGATTCTTGAAGTTCATTTGTTGCAGTTTGCTCATCATTTTCTTGATCTGACAATTCAGTTTGATCTGTGGTTGAAGAAATCTCCTCGGTCTCTGTGTTGCCCACATGTGCAGAAACGTTATAGTAATGATCAGCATTTCCTGTTGGTGCACATTTATTCTGGTTCTCTTCATCGTCAACTGGTGCAGATTTTTTTCTTGTTCTCTTCATCACTTTGTGGCTGTTCCCTTTTCGTGGACAGTATTCCCTCAAGAACCTGCAACAACAACGGGATTTAATTATATGGAAATGTAAGGGGCCTGAGATTCAAATCTTAGTTACCATGTTATCCGATGATTCTAGAAAACTAGATAGTAAAAATGAAACAAACTTGAACACTTACCTTTGGCAGCAATGCATCCTTCACGCGGTCTGTCAAATCACAGTGAGCACATATATTTCCCAAGATCTGTGCCGCGATGATTCTGTATGTGATGTTTTCAGTAGCATCAAGTATTTCAGTGAGATGGTAAAAATGGTCCCTGACTATGACAGTGCACATTTCACTGTTGCCTGACAGGAATGCCAGTGTTCTCCCAGCTGTGACTAAGCTGGTTGCATACGTCGTCAGATTCTTTTTCAAGGAAGATCTCCAGCTGCTTCTTTATGAGACTTTGCTTCATTTCCACGGTGAGGTTGATAGACGCATCCAAGGCCAATTCTGTAAGGATCTCCATTGCTCGCATCTGCAGGTGCTGGTCATTGTGGCAAGCTTCGTTGCTCATCTGGGCGAGAAGGCTCTCCAGGTTGCTGATTGCTTGTTGGTTAGCGAAGATCTCCCGGCGCAAACTTTTGCCAGCAGGGTCAGGACACCTGATGAGACTGTACAATACCTTCAAGGATCGATTTACTACGTCCGCCCATGCGGTGCTCTTGACCCCTTGGATCAAGGTGCTGGAACAGAGGGACGCCATGATCTTGGGGAGGAGCCCCGGGGAGGTACATATTTCAATGCAGTTATGTTCGTCGGACGCGAGCCTCTCCAAGATAGTTAGGCCTTGCAGGATCATCTCGTTGCAGCTACCAATTGTTTGGCTCGCATGAGTCTTTTGCTCCACAGCGTCATCATCACCTTCACGTTGCCGGCGAACCTCTTCTGGATTCTTAGCCAACCTCTTCTCATAGTTACGAACCAATGCATGCATTGTGGATCGGGGCCCTGCACCTGTACGAAGGTGGGGGCGGCCATGTTGTTGGTTGCCTTTCCGGTGATGTATCTGAGTGGCGGCTTCATCTTGGAGCAGAGTGGATATACACCGGATCGCGCCTGGGAACTGGCTGAGATGGATGTCACCAGCGAGATGCGCCACTATGATCGCGGCGTCCAGTCTCATCTCCCTGGTTACTGCCGCTCTCCATCCAAGCGTGTCGATGAGTTTCTGGACGCTGGGCCTGGAGCGAAGCAGCAGCAATCTGATGTCTGCCCCCTGACTGATGAACGTGGCCAGCATCCTGGCTCCAGACAGATTGTCACCCCGAGATTCAGAGTCTATCAAGTCAACAGCGTAGCGGCTGATTGTGCGACCTCGGATGGATGCAGAGTCCTTCCAGCATCTTGCTCGGGTGTCGAAGTAGTAGTCTACAAGCCATATATGGCCCCACTCTCTGGGCAACTTGTAATCTTGTCTTGATGTTGCTATAAGATATGGTGTCTCGACAAGATGATAGAATAGCCATATAAAGTAGAGCACTCCTTGACAGAGAATTAGACCATAGAACATGTCCAGTGCTGGCGCCAGGTTTGCCTTGGTGCCGTCTCCATCGTCATTGCTGCCGTAGTCACGCTGCACTATGCGCCACAGTGCGAGCCCAATGCAGATGGCAGGACCACCGTAGCCATAGAGGAACACTATAATGTAACATGCTGCTAGAATCGGTAGCATCAGCAAGTAAGCCATTACCAAACCGACAATCCTCTGCAAAGTGAGAGGAGGGACCCGCCTTTGGTCCCCGGTTCGAAAAGCAAGCCACTCGACCCGCGCTCGGGAAACAAGACTGTGGGTCACTGTAATCACTTGGCTGGAAAACTTCGCGACCAATTCGTCCCCCAAGTCGTTAAAGATCCTGTGCGGTGCCATGGAAAATCAATAGTGAATGATTTTATTTTGGCCCCAAATGAATGACGATTTCACTAAAATTTTATTGCTTTTTTTCTTTGAATTGCAGTGTACCATGTAGACGTCCAAAATCAGAACGCACACTCGCCCCTTTCAACAAACCATATCCCTATAAGCACATCCGAAGCCTACCACTGCAAACATAGTGCCCTTAAATCCTACAATAAATTCATGAAAATACGAGAACCTGTGCCAAGTTGATGATTCAAACCCAGGTAGATACATTCCACCTGATCGGAGCCTACCACTGGAAACCCGACCAACTGATCGGATCTGTTGACTGATTTGCTTATTATTTTCCTTGGGACACTTGGTACAATTAAGTATATCTATCATAAGGAATAATGACTATTGTCTTTCGTAGTTTACAAACACTAGTACATTAAATCTTTTGCGAGTCACTTGCAAAATATTAACCATGGCGGTTATTTAGAAAACCACCGCCATTAATCGAAGCCAAATCAGGCATCCGGCAAGGGTAAAATCCGCCGCGGGGTTAATCGATTAACGGGCGGTTTTACGTAAACTAACCACCACGCTTAATGACTAACCGTGGCAGTTTTTGTTAATTAACCATCATGGTTAAGTCCGGGCTATAAATACAGACCTTCTCCCCTCTTCTTCCTGGTGGCTCTCTTCCATTTATAGGGTTTGAGTTCCAAACCCTAAGAAAAAAGGCCAATCTGGGGGATAGGTTTTGCCCTTGGATTTGTCGAAGTTTGGCACCGCAAGATGTTGATTCTTACTGTTCTACCCTAATCTCTCTCTCCCTCTTTTGGATGATTTTGTTAATTTCTAGATCTAGATTCAAAATTTAGGAGAGAGCAAGTAGATGTAGAGCAAATTTTTGTGCTTTTAGGTGCTCATTTTGGTGACTTAGGTGATTAAGGTACTTAGTTGATTCTTCCTCTCCTACTCTAATCTCTCTCTCTCTCTCTCTTTGATGACTTTGGTGATTAATGTGCTGATTTAGTTACTTTCCTCTCACTTTTCTTCTCTGCTTTCCGTAACGAGGCCGAGTTATGGACAGGGATTGGATGTACATGTCGAAGATGACTCTGTCTTTCTTGGATGATGTGAAAAAAAGTGTTTGCCCATTGCATAGAAGTATTGATTAAGCCTGGGTCGGGAAGAAATGGTCTCGCCCGGCATCATCACCGCAAGAACAAGTTGTTACAATAGGACAATGTGGTGACGTCCGCACTTGGTACGGTATGGTTTCATCAAGAAGCTGAAGTACACTTGTGTGGAACTATCACGACGAAAAAAGATCCAAGTGCCACCACCGGTTCATCGGGAGGACACTAGTCGACAACATTGACGGCAACGGTGGATGACAGAGGACAACAACCCTCATCATCACCGGAGCTGCACCGGGCGACAAAGATCGCGACATTGAGAATCGTGATTACATCATGATAAATGATTTGCTTGAAAACTTTCTTGAAGACGATGGGGGTGGAGATGGTGAGCAGTTGGAACTTGATGAGATATCGCCCGAGGATGCTAAGCTTTTGAGGATATTGTTAACCTTAAAGATGAAGACGACATTACGTTTGGCAATCCAATGTGGCTAGAGAATTTTAGATAGGTGAAGCAGATTTACGATGGATCCCCTCTACAATGACAGCGGCAATTATTTGAAGCATTGCACGGTGCTATGTCTTAACCTACAAATGTTGATGCTGAAGGCTCGCCATGGGTGGTCGGACACTAGCTCCAATGACCTGTTATGGGTCCTTGGTGACATTTTACCAGAGGGGAGCAAGATTCTGGCCAATACCTATTGGGCGAAGAAGCTGATTCGTCATGTGGAGATGGAGCTTAGAAAGTTCCATGCATGCCCAAACCACTATATTCTATTGGGGTCAGTGTGACATCCCATCTTAGGGCTTAATAAGGTTGATAGAGTAGTCACACCAACAATGGGCAAGAGTTACGGTGCTCCTCTTCGACAACAATGGGCAAGAGTTCATCCACATCGACAATGTGATCGTCGACTCACTGGAAGTGCGCGGCCCCCGGCTTGGGCCGCTCCCACGGTTTCCCGGCGACCTTCTCTACAGTCACCTACTTCACTTCACCTCGACACCGGTTTCATCGACCTATCATGTCTTTTGCGGGCAAATACACGCCTAGGTACACGTCCCCGATGACCTACTCCATCCCGAGTCCGCCCGGACACCCAAATGGACACTCCACTTGATAGGGGTCATGAGTGGCGCCATCATGGAGGCAGCAAGGGTTCCCAGACCTTTTGTGCGTCCCATGTTCAACTACAACTTCAGCATCTACTTGCCGACCTCAACTTCGACTTCACCTTCGACAACAACGCCTTCATGATCAAAGAGTCCCACGACAGGATCGGTCAACTCCAGCTCGGCTCCGCTATGACCTAGTTGTCACCCCCTCACGGTCGCCATAGCCTTCGGCGTCCAAGCTGCTGGGTTGGCGGCACGTGGGCGTGCCGCCTCGTCGAATGGTGGGGAGATGTCACAGCCCAGGTGTTGGGTACCAAAATAAGGGCCTCGGGCGACACTGTAGCCACAACGGAAAACCCTCGGGCGGGTACAGCTACAGCTCCCGGACACTATCAGTTCACCCCTCGGGCACGCTGTTACCACCTCCCTCGGAGAATGCCCATCGGAAAAACCAGGAATCTCGGGAAGTCAAAGACCCCTTGGCTCGATCACTCCGGGACCCGCACCCCTCGTAATCACCTGGAAATCAGCGGAAGGGCGACGCCCTTTCCACGACGACGGCTACGGACACCATTTCTTCGCAATTCGAGTACAAGGCACCGGCCAAGCAATTTCTTACACTCGAGAATATGTACTCGCCGGCTCCTCCTTGTGGCTATAAAAGGAGGAGCCCTGACGTAGAGTAAGGCAAGTCGAAGCACACACGACTTGACTTCACACGATATTGGCAACCTAGCTCAATCACCCCACGCAGAGACTTGAGGTCCCGACCTCTCTCTCACCCGCTTGTATTCCCGTACTACGAGCACCTCGGTGCGGATACACAGCTCCATCACCTTGATTGGACTAGGGTTGGCGTTGGCCTGAACCCGATATAAACCTTGTGTCATCTCGCACCAACCATCCGGATCCCGGGGCGCGCTGCACATTGCTCGTCGGTTAGCCGAACCCCGGTTCAAAACTCCGACACCAGGACCGGCCCATCCCAGAGTGGGCTAGGCGTGGCCCAACCGGCCAGGCCTTCCTAGGATGGGCGGGCGCGCGCGGCCAGGGTAGCGTTGTCGCCGCCGCCGCGACTTCCCGCGTCCACATCATCGTCGCTCTGAGTAGGATTAGGATTTTTGTGTGAAGGGGATATTCCACTCTATAAGAAAGTCTCCTATTAGGAAAAAAAAATAAGAGTTTGCTTGTAAAAGGTATTCCGAATATAAGGAAACCTTTAGAGATTGCTTGAGATACAAGTCCCATAGGAGGGCTATATAAACAAGGAGGATGTAATATTTTAGGGACAAGCAAATAAAGAAATATTCCCCGCTTACGCTCCCTGCCCCAAAGACCGCCGCCGCCCCCTTGCCCTCGCGCTCACGGCCGCTCTGCCCTAGGGCAGCGCCACCGCTGCCCGCACCGTCATCGCCGCCCCTCCCTAAGGTGGCTGTGACATGCACCAACTGAATCTATTCACCAAAGAACTATGCTTCTTTGATGGGCGCTTCTACCTTCCCACAACATCACCACTACTATCGGGCCTGCTGGACACGCTTCTCATTCTGAATATGGGCGATGTAGCTAGGGAACCTATGTCTACTTGTGGTGAGTTTTCATACACCACCAACGATGGTGACCAAGTCCCTCGCCTTTCGTGCAAGCATGCTTATGGCGTGGGCATGTCCAGGATCCTACCCTCCGTGACAATGATCTTCTTCGATGACTTGGGCTGCCAATTCCTCACCACCATGAACATATAAATGGGAATGAACCGCGACTTGGACCATCAATACCTCTCGGCAAATGAGTTCAATGCAGGGAGATCATGTTTAGCGACATGCTACACTCAATGATGACATTGTATACATGCCACACCATGACAATTTGTCAACGCATGAAGAGTAACAAGCTCCCCAACATCGACAACCAGGTAGAAGCCACAACGGGTCATGCACCATTTCAACATCAACAGCAGCATAAACCAGCTAATCCTTATCGTCGCTCTACAGGAACAAACAATTACAAAATAGAGCTATGTCAGCAATATCCAACAGTGTTTCGAGTTCATCATCGACCGCACCCGTGTCAATATAATCAGAGCAAACAAATTTTGTGACCGTCTCACTTTCCGAGTGGAGGCAATGTCTTATGGGCGACCTCTTCCTCCCAATGGTGTCAACATCTGGACTATGTTTTTTTATCCTTCTATTCTAGACTATGGTTCATCACGAGGACGTGCTAAGACGGGGGAAGATGTCAATGCCTAAATACGTGCCCTCGAGTTGGACCAATGTTGGGCCCTGGCCAGCCTCAGCCTCCCCCCACATAAGGGTAGGGGACGCGCAGAATAAGGGGCGTAGGCGGCACTGCTCCTCGATTCCCTCCCACCTAGGAGAATCCACAAAGAAGGAAAGTTTGGAAAAATCGTAATAAGTAATATTGTGTTTTTTAGGATATTATAAGACAAACTTTTTCTTAGGAAATAGGATCAGTTTGTTCGGAAAGGAGAAGTCCAAAACTATAAGGACTTCATTCGTTTGCTTGAGATACATGTCGTATAGGAACTAAATATAGAGTCATGTAATCATTCCAACCTTAAGCAAGCATTGACCAATTGCTATTCTCCTCCCACCCCCCTCTCTCTCTCTCTCTCTCTCTCTCTCTCTCTCTCTCTCTCCCTATCATTATCATCACACTTCCCATATCTAGAGAGATTGTTGGCTCCCGCCGGATCATTTTGAGGGCCGTCCTCTCACACAGGAGGGACAGCCGGTGTCAATATGGTGGCTGAGCTGTTGTCGGAAAACGGTCAGTGGAATGCAGACTTCATCAAGCAGTCGTTCATCCCAGTTGATGCTGCTACTATTCTGCGTACACCAGCGAGGAGCCAACATGGAGATGTCTGGGCTTGGGAACCAGAGAGGCATGGTTTTTACTCCGTCAGGTCTGCGTACAGACTACTAGATGATGCACGCATCCGGAATGAAGAGGGGCATGCAGCAAGCGGTTCAGGAAATTCAGTTTGGAGGAAAATCTGGAAACTCAAGGTGCCACCAAAAATTAAGGTATTCTATCAGACACATCCTATTGGAATGTGCATCAGGAGACGTGGGCGCATGATCTGGTAGAAGGAAGAGTTGGTTCAGAGCGAAAACAATCGACGATCATTATTGGCATGTACACGCTCCGGATGCAACATAATAAAAGGCGACATGGGGAGACAACACCGCCGATCAGAGTGGCTGTGCAATGGGCGGTGGACCTGGATTTTGATCTAAGTCAGGCAATCTTACCTCAAACGTCAATAACAGACGTGAGAACAGAGCCAAGATGGGAGTGTCCACTGGTGATGAAGTGTAACTCGTATGGTGCCTTCTATGAACTGTCAGGGCAGGGTGCTACAGGTGCGGTGCTGCGTGATGATGCTGGAGTGTTTGTCAGGGGCAGCGCCAAGTGGTATGATCATTGCCTCGACGCCCTCACCATGGAAGCTATTGCCTGACGGGACGCCCTGAACTTAGCGATTCAAGCAGGAGTCCAAAAAGCTTGGCTAGAAACAGACTGCCAACAATTGGTATTGCTATGGCACGCTGGGACTAATCAAAGATCAACTGTTGCGATGATTCTAGAGGAGATTCGGGAGCAGAGTTTATTCTTTCATGAACTCAAGTTTTCCTTTATCTCAAAAAATTGTAATAAGGTGGCTCATGTCTTAGCTAAAAGGGTCACAGGTGACAGACGAGTTGGGTGGTGGTCTGTTGCCCCAGATTGTAATCCTGCTCTCCCTTAATATATGAATCTCCTTGAGCGCCAAAAAAAAAAAAAAAAAAAAAAAAAAAAACTATTCATTTGAACTGTCTACCCTATTTTTGGTGGCAAAAATGAAAATAAAACATGGATATATTCAACACGTTGAATAGGTTCTGTTTACCAGCATCATTATTAATTTCACACTCATGGCTATATATAAGAAATTGTTGAGATTGGTTTGGTGACATATTTCAGGTAATACGTACTCTCTGCTGAAACGTGCGTTCTTGGTTGGATCAAGTCAAAACCGCCGAGATGGACTTGGGGGATGGCCTCCTCCTGTTCGATCGGATCTGACCCACGAAACCGCCTCCCTCACGCTGGGCGGCTCCGGGGCCAAGTCCTAGTGCCGCCACCTCCCTTCTCCTCCCCTTCCACGCCTTGCCGCCGCCGAAGCAGGCCGCCCGGCAAGGCCGTGCGGCTTGCAAGGATGGTGGCGGCGGGATCCTTCATGGACCGGCAGTGCGGTGATGCAGCAGGCTGAAGGTGTTTCCTTGTCGGGTTGTGTGAGGATCGGCGAGGGCGCCTCGTCCTGCTGCGTCGGTGCCAGTCGGGCCTCGGGCTGGCACAAGCCGATGGTGACGGGATCCTTCCCTTTGTCGCTGATGCTGGTCCGGGGCTGAGGAGGCTCGTGACGGTGGCGCAGCGGGGATGGTGGATCCGACCTCCAACGGTCAGACCTTTTCCTCCTGGTGCGGGATGCGCGTGCCTTGGGGGGTTCCTTTGCGAGGCTCCGGTGGTGCGCGCGGCCGGAGGTTGGTGGAGGTGCGGCAGTGGGAGCTGAGGTGGAGGAGTCCGGGGCTGGCGGTGCGATGCGGATCTGAGGCTTCGGCGTGGGTGGCTGCGCTGGCGGCGGCCTTCGGTGCTGCTCCCGATGATGACCTTATCGAGCTTCGTGTGATGGATTCCGTCCCCTGCCTATTCTAAGGCTCTGGGGCGCTGCGGCGCGTGGATGTTGGTGGTGCATCTCCAAGAGCTCCATTGATTTGGATTTGTGGCCACCAACATAATGGCATGGATCGCGTGTGTTTAGATGGCGTGGCGCTGTGTGGGTGTCACTTCAGCGCTGGAGGCGTCGTCACTTCTCTCGGCCGCGCCTTGAAGATCTTTGGGATGAAAATCCGGCACCAGTCTTCTTGGTCGGGCAACGATGCATCTTCGTATGTCATGTTCTTGTTGGAGGCGTCGCTTTTGGAAGTTTTCGCCTTGGCTTATTAGTGTTGGAGCCGGCCTAGTTACCTCCGTAGATTCTTATTGCTATTGTAGTTCATTTGACGGTGTATTCTCATCTTGTGGCAAGCGAGAATGCCGCGGATGAGTTCTCGAGCTCCTAGAGGTTTTTCTTTTCGTTTTTCTGGCCTATGTCCTAAACTTTGTAATAATTGGCCTGATTCTACCTATTGGTAGATGAAGCCGGGTATGAAATATTATCTATTATTTTTAAAACGTACTCTCTGCTACATTTCTTAGGCTAGATCTTAGTTTTGGTTTGTATTTGTTTTAGTTGATTAAGTCTAGGGATTGGAAAATGATCGTTAATTATATGACAAGATTTATTTATGGTCTGGGACTATCTAATCTAAACATGGAAAAGTTTTGTCCTTTAATGAAGTTTTAGTACTTAATTAATAATTCCATCCCAAGCTAGTGATCATCACATAGATAAACGGAGTGCCACTTTTTGACTTGTTGTGGTATATATACGGGCGAGGAAAGAATTTGGAAGGATTATGACATTTAGATAATACTGACCTGGCAGCCTGCAGCATGCTAATGACCGTGAGGCACCAAAAATCCTTCCTCTGCAACGAGGTGACGAAACCACCCAGCAGGACTACCGTGGACCACGTCAGTGCCAGGTAGCCTAAGCCCGTCATGGCCATGAGAACGTGCGTCGTCCAGGTCACGAACCCGGTAAACGAAACATTTCCTGGGCGCATCTTCCGCGGACTGGATTCCCCGCCTTCCGGTCTCCCATCTCTCTTAGCGCCGCCGGCCATCCTCCTAGCTGGACGAAGGCGTGCAGATGTTCTACTTGTTGTAGCGTGGCTAGCTGCCTAGCTTACTTTTTTGGGTTGAAGGTGTGCGGCGGCGATGCTTGCGGGTAGCAAACGGCGTCGCGTCAAACAAGATCTGGAGCGAGCGAGCAAGCTACTACATACCCAGATGTAGAAGGGAGTCAGATGTGGTGGTGACGACAGGACATGAAAGTAGAGGCACACAAACGGAGTCAGTCCTGAACGGAGTATGGCCTTTGCTTGTACTAGGGAGCGTGGAGCCGCGGACAAATGTAAACAAGAGAAAGAATACAAATCTTGTAGGTGGTGGCCTGGTTGAAGAGATGGCGAGGAGAGCAGTGGCGGAGCCACCAGTATGGCAAGGTCTGGCTCTTGCCATACCATCGCCGGCCGTCAGCACGTACGTATATAGGTATTTGTATTAAAAGAACAGAGAAAAAAATACTTGGATGATACGCTCACGGTCCATTGCCAAGCTTGAGTAAGGCTGTCCTCTCGCGGCCCATAGGCCCATCAGGCCAGTGTCTCTCGGTGAAACAGTCCAGGTAACCTCCCCGATCCCTGATCTGCTGACGGGATTACCGATTCGTGCTCACGCGTCATGCATCTACGCCGATCGCCACTCGCCAATACGTCGGAGATCGCCAGCACCTGCACCAACGTTTGACGCCCTACGCCAATACGCCGTCACGCGGCTCACACCGACCGCCGACGCCGGACGCCGGAGATAGGTTCGCCACACCTAGATTTTAATTCTGGCTCCGCCACTGGAGGAGAGGAAAGAAGAGGGCAGCACAATCAGTGAGGTTGTTGGAGTAGAAGATGATACTTTCAGGATTATGTCGAACAGAACTACTGGCACCTCTGTATTGAGCCAAAGGGAGAAGAGAAGGCATGCTAGTTGACTTGACTGCAATAATCGTCCCCGGGCCATCTGCATGCATGAAGTGAAAGAGGGACTCCCTAATAAATTACTCCCTCTATCATCTTTTATAGGGCGGCTAGTGATTTTTGTTTCTGATGTTTTGTTAGGCGCGGGCCGTGACATTTACTCGATTTGCATGGAACCTGCTGCCTTTTGCATGCGAGACTAAATCAGTTTTCAACGTGGACTGTGTTGGTTCGTTGCATGTATGCATGCAAATACGGCACATGCACATCGACTCTGCATTACTACTACTACCCCTCGATATACATGTTTCCTTGGTATCTGGAATACTGGCCTCCGCGCCTAATAAAAGATGATGGAGGGAGTAATAATAGGGTGTTCGTAATGGTAATAGCTAGTGCTAGCTACGTAGTTAGCTGATGTGGAGGTAAGAGACAACAACAAAGACTATTTTTATATTATTGGATCTACATACTCCTCTCACATGTTCTTGGGCTACGTGAAATAGTCTAGCTATCTGCACGTAGCTAATGACTGGACTGCTCTCTCTCCTATATTTTTTTCTTGTCACGTCACATCTAAATAACCAAATAGCAAAAACCATTGCGGACAGCCTAAACTGTGGACCCATGCACTCCGCGGTTACCGGCACGGTTAGGTACACCTACCATCAGGGAAATCACACATAGTAGCAATTTGGCTTTCTTTATACGAAATTTGATTCCAGATGCCGCGAGTCACGAACTCCGCGGTCATGTGCAAGCACAAAGATAAGACAACCCTTAATGAAAAATACTCTGCACCCATCCAACTTGTGCATACATAAGCATTCTGTATGTCTTATATGGAGGATATAAAAAGATTAATAAAAAACACAAGCTGGCCCCTATTCTTGCCCTCATCTTACCCACAAAACGAGGGTCAACTGCCAATTTAAGAACTTCTTTGGACGGTGATGAGTGGCTATTTATAAATGCTACTTGCTGTATAGTTAAGGAGTCAAGTGGGTTTTGGTTAGAGAATACTAGTTCACCAACCCGTGCTCTACACGGGTTATATTCTTAGAAGACACCAACTAATAAAAATTATTTATATTTAATATTTTATCTTCAATAATGTTCTAAAGTAACAACTATAGTCTATGTTCAGTTTTGATATTTTATCAATTATTCATTTTTATGTATTTTTCATCCATATCCATCAGTTTTTTTTTCATAGCACCTCTGTTTTTCTCCAATAAGTATTTAGTGGAAACATATTTATAAAGTATGATGACTTTTTCTATAATATATATTTTGATGACATGAACCTAAATTTTGATTCTTTTCTGAAAATATTGAGCTTATCAAATGCAGAGATACAACGACTATTATTTGCACTGATGATTATAGTCTACTAATTTGATGGCAAAAATAAGAATTGTAGGATCTAATTTTTGTAGTCTCATTGTAATAATTTCTCGGATTAATCTTTTCCTCTAGCACTATATGTCTTCAGCTGAAAGATTAAATTAAAGTATATGAACTCACATCACTTGATATCATAAAAAAAAGGCCTCACGCGCTCCTCGCCTCCCTCGGCGAGGCGCCGCAACCACCGATGGCCACTCTCTTGCCACTCTCTCCCACCCTCACGCAGCGGCCGGCGGTCATGACCGGCACCTCCTCCGGCCCTCACGCAGTAGCCATGGCTGGCACCTGGTTGAGCTCCTGCGTCCGGCTGCGGCTTCTCAAGCATCTGCACGTGGTCATGGCATGGCGGTGTTTGCTGCGTGCACGATCTTCCGCTCCCGGTGAGCCATAGGGAGTGGCGGACATGGCGAAGCGCGGGCCCAGATCTGCCTTCTTCACTGGCGGCACCGGCGAATCCGGACTCCTCATCGCCGGTGGCGGATCCGGCTCCCCTCCTCGGCGGCCCGCCATGCGGCCTCCTCCTCCTCGTCGCCGGTGGCGGATCCGGCCTTGTCTTCGTCGTGGGCTAGAGCTGTAGCGAACCTAGGTGACGATGGCGGCGGTGGGATCTATGTCTAGGGCAGCAAAGATCAAAGCCCATGTGGGCTTTTCTTTTCTTTTCTTTTTTGTTTTTTGCAAACCATTTACCATGGCGGGCTTTCCTATGTGCCTGCCACGGTTAATCGATTAACTTGTGGCGGGCAAAGGTGCCTCGCCGCGGTGAGACCACAATTTACCGTGACCTCACCACGGTGACAGGCACATCTACTCGCCACGAGAAAACCGAAGAAGCCCGCCATGCAAAAGTTTTTTTGTAGTAGTGGGATCTCGTAAAAGGATATTTTCCCACAAATGATAAGCTTACAAAATATTTTTTTTTATCCTAATATATACATATCATGTTTTCTTGTCTATGCAGTGGAATATAGCTTTGTGCATAATTTCATGGATAATGCTCACTAATTTTTAGAATCATTAATATGTATACTCAAGGTAATATAACTAAGTTATTATTTAAGTGAACAAAAAATTGTAAGTCTTTGTTTAATAAGGATTATATCAAGAATTATTTGTTCAGAGTAATCCAATACTCTTGCTTTCATCTTTTACAATTCTTTCATGGGTCTAATCTCATTCACCTAAACTTCAACCATAGCGAAACAGTACTAAAAAATACTTGGAGAAAACAAATGAAATTTTAATTATTAGATGGCCAAATTTGGTACATCGTAGAAGAGAAATTGAATGGTAATTATAAGATTTAGCAAGATGGCTATACCTTAGTCTGATGGTGCGGCTGGTGCCAGCATTAATGTATATGTCGTAGATGCCGATCGCTGGCACCAGCGGCCTGCGTGCTCGCATCTGTGCCACACGTATGGCCGACTTTCTTGCACGTACTTATTACCAAGTATGAATGCGTGAATGGCCTCCATGGTGGTCAGTTCGTGGCCGAGTGCCTATGCATGCATGTAACGCATATGCTTGCATTAACATGTGGATGCATACACGTATGGTACATGTACTCGCGTGCCTCTGCCAAGTGCTCAGCCGGCTTTGGGTCCTCACGCGCACGTCCGGTGACCATGCCGATGTCCTGCAGCCTCCAGTCTTCACGTCACGGGCACGCCCGGCACCAACAGGCTGGAATCTACTGGCGATGTGTGACCCGATCACGTCGCGTCGACACCTCTCCCGGTCTGGCGCCACCTCGATCGTCTGGACGTTGCTCCCTATCCTTCTAGATTGGCCAGAACTGTGACACCGGCCAACATATATGTATGCTACTTTGTAAGACCGATGGAGAAGATAATAATAATCGGATTAGTAGTTTTCTCACCCCACCACGCATGGAGGATGACGTGACGCCATCGCCCTTTCCTAATCCCGTGCTCTTGGTACCGAACCTCCTTCGATGCCTCTGGTCTCCATGCAGATCAGCTGCAAGGCCGCCGCTCCTCTCAATAGAACATCGCCCACGTTGTAGAAGCAGGCATGCGCCGCCGAGCGAAATAGGGCAGGAGGTGCCACCGCTATAGATGGCCATTTGGCCCGTGACCCGTGGCCCGGTCGAGGCCCGGTAAAATGGCCCGGTACTGGGCGGCCGGTCCGTTATCTCGCGGGGTTACGGGCGGCCCGGCCCGGTGGCGGGCGGGCCATGGGCCGCTGCCTGCCCCCGTAGCACGGTGCCGGCACGGCCCGGCTGGCCCGGCTGGCCAGCCGGTGGCCCGGCACATTAACGAGAATATTGGAAGAGTGGAAGTGATGTTGGAGCGAGCCTGTTAACGAATACATCCCCATCCGGCCCACCCCAATCTCCTTCTCCAAAAAAAAAAAAAAAGCCAAGCGGCGAGACCTTCGAGGCGAGGCGACCAACCCTATCCTCTCCACGACTCGTAGCGGCGGCGTTCGAGCAGTAGCGCGGCCCGGCGCTCTGCGGCGCCCGGCCCGCGCCAGCCGCCCAGCCTTGGCAGCGGCAGCCTTACGGCGCGGCCTTGCGCAGCGCGGCAGCGGCCAGCAGCGCCAGCGAGGCGGCAGCGCGGCGGCAGCGGCGGCGGCCCAGCGGCGGCGGCGCGCGCGGCAACCATGGGAACGCGGCGGCGGCCATGGGAAGAGAGGCGGCGGCCTTGGCGGCGGCCATGGGAGGCGGCGGCCTTGGCGCGGCTCGTTTGTTTTTTACGGCTCTGATGGGCGGCCGTGGCCCGGCCCGTGGCCCATGGGCGGCAAAATGGCCGCGGACGGGCCATGGGCGGCGCGGCCGACCCGTGGGTGCCGCGGCCAGCGCAGCCGTAGCCCCGGCGACCGCGGCGGGCGGCCGGATCAGCCCGCGGCGGGCCCGCGGGCGGTACCGGGCCGGCCCGTTGGACATCTATAGCCACCGCCTAGGGTCCGGAACCCAAGCGACGGTGCTCCTGAAAAAATAATGCATTTGTTATTTTTTTTCTTTCTTTATTTGTACGTAATGGTTAAAGTAATAGATTTATCTCTTTTTTCCTTCCTTTTATCCAAGGAAACTCGTAAAACACCCAGATTGATTTGCTTCGTGACGACAATCTTGATTTTTCTCTACATAACTAATTTTGTTTTTCGTTATAATAATTAATAATATATTAATAATATATTGATAACTAATCATGTAGGCAGTCTCGGTGGACAGATTTCTTATAACGTGGTTTTTTTCTCCTTTAAAAGGAGAAGATAATATGTTAATAATGGCATAAGTGGGTAATTTTTTTGGTATTAGTAAAATAGATCCAATGGTCATCTGTGGCTGTAGGCTTTTGATTTGATGGCTGGATTTTTCTAATTAATGTGAGAATTTCTAGCATTTATCTTTTTTTACGCATCGGTGAGAATTAACGTGGAGCCTCGGTTGGAGCCTCAATTAGTAATAGTAAGATACCCTCAGATGCCAGTTGGAACAGTTTGCTCAATTCGAGCAGACGAGTTAGACCCAAAGCCACGCCGTCAACCTCCGTTTCCTTCTCCCTCCCTTTATTGCGACCTCTCCCGTCCCGGCACTTGCGTCTGGACAGATCCGCTCATCCGGCGTTCGGATCTGGGCAAGCAGCGGCCATGGCGGGCGAAGGCTCGAGGTAGTAGCGATCATGGCGGGCAAGCTCGACCTTGGGTGGTGGTAGCCATGGCGGGGAGCTCGTTCTCGAGCTATGGCGGCCATGCTAGGCAAGCTCGGGCTTCGGGGCGGTAGCGAACAAGCTCCGGCTAGGGACGGAGGCGGCCATGGCAGGCGAGCATGGGCTCGAGGAGTTAGGAAGCGGTCGGTGATGTGCTCGGGAACGCGAGGCTCGGGGTGAGCAGCGGTGCGGGCTCGAGGCGGTGGTGACGGCCATGGAAGAAGGCCGGGGAAGATCATAACGATGTGTTTTTTTTTTTTTGACAACATAACAATGTGTTGGCGTGGGCAAAGGAAGGGGGTATCGTTGGAATAAAAAAGAAAATAAAGAGGTTTTAACGGTGTCAAAAATGTTATCCATTTCATCCCTCACAATCCTCCTAATCAAATATAAACTTGGTTCAATCCACCCCTAGGCAAACACGGAGACAGATTCATTCCATCCAAGAAAACTAGATTCGACCCAACTCAATCCACTTGGTCCCCAAACCAAACACATGCTAAGAGCATCAACAGTCAATTGAACCAACACCATTCCTATAAAGAGATGTGACTTCACCTGTTACACGGATCAGAATTGCAGTAATAGTAGGACTCGAACATCCGTCGTTTTTCGGACGTGGCTAGCTGGGCCTTCAAACCTGGCCCATAAGCCTGCTGCCCTCACCACGCCTTCCTTAAAAAAACAAAAAAAAGGGAAAGGAAAGTAGCAACACCCCGTTCCCCATTATGTATCAGCCGCCGGCATTCTACACCACGCATCGGTCCCTCGCTTCCTCCCTTATGCGTCTTGCATCCTGCGCGCTCCCCCCGACGAGTGGCCATGGCTGCCTCCCTAGCTGGCGGCGGCGCGCTCCCCCATCCCAGCGTTCTTCTCCCCATCCCGGTGGCCTCCTCCCTATACCGGCGTCCTCATCCCCACCTCGGTGGCGTCCTCCCCACCCCAGCACTCGACATGGAAGCCATGGCCGCACTGCGGGCCTTCTATGTTCTAACTTTTGTTAAGCACGCCACACGGAGGTCAAAGCTGAAACCCTCTGTTCAGGAGCATTCAGCCCGTTTCGTGCATTTCGGCCAACGTGAGTCAGCATCTGTACATGCTTATACACACGGCCGTTGTCTGCCTCTGCCTACAAGGAAGGGCCGCGCGCCACGCCAGCCGGTGGGAATGGGAGACGGGGGAGTTCCTTTCTGCACTCGCAATCAGGTGGGCCACTAAGATGTACAGATCCTCTGCTTACAAGAACCACAAGGTAATAATAGAATGAACAATCCAAATATATATGCCCCATCACAGTTAATGGGAGCTTCTGCCATGCATGATCATAGTTGATCCGCCTCGATCTGCTAAATGCTTGGAGCTCAGGATTAGGCACCGCACGAATAGACTGGTAGTATTAAGCTAAAACTAGCAGTGTATATGATACAAAATAACCACATCCTTGTAAAACTGTGCCAAGCAATGAAGTTCTGAACAATCTAGAAAATTTGGTCAGCAGCTGAGAGACCAATCCATCTTCATTCTCTAACTTGTAACCTGTACACAACCACCATTAAGCGGAGTCCGTCAACTGTCCTAGTCTCGCAGAGATTATCGGGCGGGTTTAAATTTTTCAATTGCTTGGCAGAAGACATTGATTACAAACTACCATTGCTATACGAGAACTTGAGAAAAAAAAAATATTATTCTACCTACTGCATTAAGCTGTAGTTCGGCACTGTGCGTATAAAGCAAAATGCGTGCAGCAATATTAGGAGAGGAGAAGATGTGCTCGTTTGCTCAACTGCCCTAAGCATTAGGGGGAACCAGGGGCTTTGTCAGGGCTTTGGAAACGAAAAACAATACACAAAAACTGCATTAGAAGGCTAATGGTTAACAATTGTCTCCTTCGGCAAGTAGGACTACCGAAAGCAGCCCCACGTGGAAGCAAGGATCTGGAACATTTAACGAAACAAGATGAAGAACTAGCAAAATAGTACTCGTATGATCAGTAATAACAGAAGAAACGTACCATGGGTTTGACGCTACCGCTGTCGTTTTCATTTGCCCTCTAAGGAGACGAGTCACACCAGCCGACCAGGTCCCCTAATCATACACTCACGCGAGGAATGTGAGAGACAAGGTGCCAGTCGGGCCCAACTCCACGCTTGCAACTTGTTTCTAAACCAGGGCAGGCATTAATGTATAACTCCTGGAGAGCAATAAGACGTTTTATGGATTGGGGCAGGCATTTAAGGGCGGGGCAATGCTGAATATAAAGCTCCCGGAGAGTAGAGAGTTGTCCAATCCACTCTGGCAGCTCGGTCAGGGCCCCGAATCCAACCAAGTTGAGAACTTCAAGTGATGTGAGGTGCTGAATGACATCAGGTAGCTGCTTCAGATTATTGTCCCAATTGCCGATTCCAAGTGTGACGAGGGAGTTAAGGTGCTTTATGGATTGAGGGAGGCTTTGCAACATTGGGGTCCACACGACACTAAGTGATCGTAATGAGTGCAGTTCGCCAAGCCAATCGGGCAGCAGGCCAAGGGTAGAGCAGTCGAAGATCCACAATTTCTGCAGGGAGGTGAGACTCCGAATGCTCTCAGGTAACTGTGTCATTTCATTGCAAAATTCAATTCTCAAGGTCTCTAGTTGTGTGTGGTGCTGCAGGACTTCCCAGCCGGCCGATGATCCCATCATCATTCGTGTTAGTGTTAGTGAGAGGCTGCTGAGTGCATGCAGTATGACGACGAGGATTCATCGACTGGTGGAGGAAGCATTTTTGCGAAACTACCCAGGGATAGCAGCCGCATGTTGCTTTTACGTAAATGCAGCTCCTCCAGTGACAGTGGGAAGTAAGGCTTCACATTCAGTCTCGGGCAGCCTGATATCTCCATATAGGATAGGACAGGGAAGCAGCATTGCCCACGTATTTCTCCATTGGAATTTTCAAAATCACTTGTTATGGTCCACAGCTCTTCTAAATTAGCCATTTTGAACAGGCAGAGGGACTTCAGTGAAGGCAACACCGAAAGTCCTCGAACTTGCTTCAAGTTTGGACAGTTTTCTACTTTCAGTTCAGTTAGAGAAAGGAACTGACATAGTCCTGTTTGCTTCAACATTATGGCTTCGCAAAAAGAAGAATCACTTTGTGCCATCATCCATCGTGTTCAACATTATGGCTTCGCAAAAACTGACATAGTCCTTGTTCATCATCCATTTAAATAGCGGGCTATGGTAAATAGCGGCATATTTTTTCTAGGAGCTATAAAGCTATAGCGGAGCTATGCCGATAGCGGTTTATAAGAAAAACTATGAAAAAACACCAATAATTGATGCCAAAACAAGGCAAATATGATATTTGATGAACACAAATACGTTTACAAGATTCTATATGTCTAAATAACATTCCCAAATACTAATACGACATTACAACTTGGTTCATAAAAATTTAATCATCCAAAATATTAAATAAGTAGCAAATGAAATACGAAATAGCGGGGCGCTATAGCGGTAAATAAGCGGTGCTATAGCGGAAATGCAAATAGCTTAGCGGTGAGTCTTTCTAGCAGCTATAGCGGCGCTATAGCGGAGCTATAGCCCGCTATTTTAAACAAGGCAAACAGGAACCTTGGTAACCCTTGATTTTCAAGTTTGTAATTTGTGATGGTGGTTCCAGAGCACTCAGTATACCATGGACTTGTTCCATATCACATAATAAGCCTTCTTGATCAGTTTCACTGAAAGACCAGTCCAATACAAGACTCTTTATATTCCTCATATGTTTCAAATAAGATTTCCCTGTACCTTCTAGAGCCTTCAAATACGTAAGATTTGTAATTTTTAGGTGGCCACATAGCTTATCAAAAGCAATGAAGTTCTCAAGTCTAGAAAATTAAACTAAACTTGATCAGCTAGTGGCGGCTCAACATATTTTGCTTGTCACAATTTTTTTTTTTTTGACAAGTAATCTTGCTTGTCACAATTGAAACCTGTACATGCATGTAAGAGAGCAACGAGTCAGGTGTCGCAGAGATTACTAATGGTTTTCAAATGCTTAGCAAAGGACTTTGAAACAGAGACATATATATATATATAGTAACATTACTATACGAGAAGTCAAGCAAAATCTTCTTGTATACCTAAGAGCATCTGCAGAAATTTTTGTAAAACTACTTCCTATTTTTGTTTTCCAGTAGAAGCAGAAAAAAAAAATTCTTCCAACAGTTTGGTAAAGAGTTCCTTAAAATAAAAAGTTATCAGATATCCTCTTCAAGTCCTAAGTTTCCATATACTCGAGAGGAACTCATTATCCGCTCTACATCTGGCCTTTGTGGAGAGATTGGTATAAATTGGACGCATGAGTAAATTAAGGAAATAAAAGATTTCATATGAGAAAGTAGTAAGAGACAAAAATATTAAAAAGGTTCGGTTAGTTAGAAGTAGTGGAGGTTCCCAATACAAAATCGTTTAGAAAGCTACTATAGCAGACCGTTGGGGAAGGAAAAAAAATTAAGGTTGCTATTTTTTGTTGTTAACTTGCTAAATCTATTAGTTTAGCAAGTAAACAATACCAAAGTCCTAGAGATGCTCTAAGTACAGGATACTGAATTTTGTATCTTTGTGGCAATAAATTATGCATATGTGCTAGTTTGCTCTAATAGCCCATCATGGAGGAAAGAAGTTGGCAGTGCCAGACTTTGAAAAGAACAGAAGGGGCAAAGAAAAGGAAACTGTGATGGAAATTAACTGTGTTGAAAGGCAAATTGTAAACCACTATCTCGTTCGTTGCACAAGGACTGCTGGAAGCATGGACATGCAACATAAGCACAATAAGATCATCTAGCAAATTAGTACTCAAGACAAACAAAACATACCATGTGTTTGATGTTCCCATGCGTTTGTGTCCGGGGAGACAAGCCGCCAGCCCAATGGTCCCCTAATCACCTAGCCTATCCTCACACTAGGAATGTGAGAGACCAGGTGCCACTTGGGCCCCACTCCTCGCTTGTAACGCCTTTCCATATCAGGGCATTCTTTAATGTACAAATATCGGAGAGAAGTGAGGTGTTGTATGGATTGGGGCAGGTATTTAAGTGCAGGGCAATACTGGATTTGAAGCTCGCGGAGAGCAGAGAGTTGCCCAATCCACTCTGGCAGCTCTGTCAGGGCATGGAATCCAATCAAGTTGAGGAATTCAAGTGATGTGAGGTGCTGAATGATGTCAGGTAGCTGCTTCAGATTATTGTCCCAAGTACCGATGTCCAACGTGGCGAGGGACCCAAGGTGCTTTGTCGATTGAGGGAGGCTTTGCATCATTGGGGTGTCCCATACAAACAGTGATCGTAATGAGCATAGTTCGCCAAGCCAATCGGGCAGCATGCCAAGGGTAGAGCATTTGGTGATACGCAAGCTTTGCAGGGAGGTGAGACTCCGAATGCTCTCAGGTAACTGTGACATTTCTTTGCATCCATTGATACTCAAAGTCTCTAGTTGTGTGTGGTGCTGCAAGAGGTCCCAGCGAGACGATGATGATCCCATCACCAATTTTGTTAGTTTCAGTTCCTTGAGGTGAGAGACTGCTGAGTGCATGCCGTAGGATGACGAGGATTCTTCAACTTGTGGAGGAAGCATTTTGGAGAAACTAACTGGGGATAGCAGCTGAATGTTTCTTTTACATAAATGCAACTTCTCTAGTGACGGTGGGAAGTAAGGCTTCACTTTCAGTCTCAGGGCAGCCTGATATCTCTATATACGATAGGACAGGGAAGCAGAATTGCCATCGTGTTTCTTCCCCAGAATTTTCAAAGTCAGTTGTTATGGTCCACAACTCCTTTAAATTAGCTATTTCGAGCAGGAAGAGGGACCTCAGTGAAGGCAACACCCAAAGTCCTCGAACTTGCTTCAAGTGTGGACAGTTTTCTACTCTCAGTTCAGTTAGAGAAAGGAACTGACATGTCCCTGTTTGCTTCAACATTGTGGCTTCACAAAAAGAGGAATCATTTTGAGCCATCATCCACCATGGCAAACAGGAACCATGGTAGCCATTGATTTTCATGTCCGTTATTTGTGATGGTGGTTCCACAGCACTCAGCATACCCTGGACTTGTTCCATATCACATAAAAACTCTTCTTCAATTTCCCTCAAAGACCAGTCCAAAACAAGACTCTTTATGTTCCTTATATGTTTCAAATAAGATTTCCCTGTATCTTCTAGATCCTTCAAATACATAAGATTTCTAATTTCTAGGTGGCCACACAGCTTATCAAGATTTTCAAGCTCGGAGATCCTTGCAACATCTCCACCATACCCAACAACAAATAATCCCAGCTTTCTTAAACAAGTCAGTTGTCCCAACCCTGGTGGCAGGGAGCGAAGTTTCCTACAGCCCTCTATATTCAAAATTTGGAGCCTTTTTAAATTACCTATACCTTTTGGCAACTCCACTAGCTTGCTGCAGTGTTGAAGGTTTATACTTTCAAGAGTGCTAGTCGTAGTAACCCATTGAGGTAGCATGGCAATGTTGGTGTTGGAAAGATCAAGAGTACACAGCATAGGATAGAAAGATTTGCTTGGCAAGTCCTGGAACTTGATACACGAGGACAAGTTGATAGTCTGTAGGTTGTTGAATTCCCCAATGAATTGCAACTTATCTTGTTCAAGAGATACACATCCGACTATATGAAGGTCCCTTATGTTTTTAATTTTACTTAGAGTGACTGGTATCTCACTGAGCTTTTGACACCAAATTAGTTTCAAGGATTGAAGATCTCCACAATCACCAATGGACTGAGGTAAACTCTCAAGATCAGTAACGTGCTGCAGTTCCAGACTTCTTAGCTTCCGAAGCTTCGTGATAGATTCAGGCAGTGTCACAAAGCCATTACATCGAATAAAATGAAGTGACTGCAAATTCCAACAATCTGAGATAGCTTCTGGAAATTTGGTGAAACTAGCTTTGTGGATTTCAAGATACCCAAGATATTGAAGCCTTAATATGGATGATGGAAAAGGAGTATCAAATTTGTAGTTTAGGACAACACTGCGGATAAGCCGACTCTTCTTGATAAGGTTAGGAAATGATCGGTTGCCTTCAGTGACATATAGAGCACGTAGCTTCTCAAAGACCCTTTCAACATTGTCATTCAATGATGTCAAAGATAAATATCTACACTGGCGTGCACGGGTCCATTGTTATCTTCTTTGTTAGAGATGTTACCACTTCATTTTGTAAAATATATTGAGCAAGATCATTAATCAGGTCATGCATCCGGCATACTTTTTTTCAAATCATTAGCCTCTGCTTCACGTGGCTCCTGAAGAAAGCCGCCCTTAACAAGAGAATTAAAGTAGTCACTACCAACATCCTCTGGCCGCTCCTCCATCCACTTGATGAATCCATGGGCTATCCATTGTTCAATCAAGTAATCTCTGTTAAATGCATAGCCTTTCGGAAATATAGAGCAAAATGTAAAGCATGGCTTCAGATCATCTTTGAGGTGGATGTAGCTCAGTTTCAAGGATGCAAATACACGACCTTCAATATTCTCTTCATCCCATAAATTACTTTCTTTTATGGCTCTCCAAGTATTTATTCTCCTCTTCTCTTGGAGAACAGATCCCAGAGTTTTTATTGCTAGAGGCACCCCGCCACATTTCTTCAGGATATCTTTTCCAACTTTAATAAATTCAGAGTCTAAATCCTCCTCTATCCAACCAGAACTCTTTAGAAAGAAGCACCAGCTCTCCTCCCCTAATAGAAGTGGCAAGTTGAATACAAGCTTAGATTCCACAGCTTCTGCAACATTTTGATTTCGTGTAGTTAAAAGAATCTTGCTTCCTGATGCACCATTGTTTATATGCACCATGAAATTTTCCCAGTCATGCCTATCCTCATGCCAAGCATCATCCAAGACAAGTAGAAACTTCTTACCACACAATTTGTTTGAAATTGCATGGAGCATGTGTTGTTGGGCATGTAGATCTGACTTTTCCTTAATAATGGCTTCGAACAGCTTACCAATAAGTTTTTCCCAAGAAAACTCTTGAGATACATGGACCCAAAATATTGAATCTTTGAATTGCCCCTTTATCTTGCCATCATGGCAGATGTGTTGGGCCAAAGTAGTTTTCCCAGAACCACCAATCCCAACAATAGAAATTATATGACCCTCTTGTCCATTGTTAGATTCTTGAAGCTTGGAAATGATTTCAGTCTTCAAATGATCCCTTGATGGTATTTTTGACTCTTGAGCATTAGTCAGCAGAGACTGCTCTGCGAGAGCCTTGTCGTTTCTACTCTTAACTGGTTGGTTGTCCACTTGAAGACTTTGAAGTATAATATTGGCATTGCTTCTTTGTTTCACAATTGCATCAACTGTTACCCTGATTGCTTTGATCTCTTGGGCCACCTTGTGCCGGAACAGAAGGAGCTTCGGTTTTGCACACAAGTCCGCAATAGCATGCCTTTCACGGTCATTATGTATCTTGTGTTTCTCATCTTCTAGGTCGACTTCATCAATTAAATCATAAATGTCATTTGCAAGATTTCTCAACTTCATCACCCATTGAAGTGATGGGTCTGTCTCTATTGCTCTGTCAGATACAGAAGATAACCAGCTAGTAATTTCTGCATGTATATCTTGGAGATCAGACAGATTTTTTTCATGCCCGTTATGGCAGCAAACTCGCTGGATATCAGTGAAACTAGCTTTTCCCTGCGACGTTCAGCAGTCCAGATGCTAAAGCAGCCTCCACTCCAGTCATATTTCTAAGGTTCCCTTGCCAATTCTCTGTAGATGAAATTGGAAATGAACAATTATGTGTAGTCATTCAAACCACAATAACTCTGGAATCATATGCTAGACTAGATGTAATATCTGAAATTCACGAATTAACATGAGCTGTCTAAAATTTAATTTTTGAAACTCAATGGAGAAAATATCTGGTCCTGTGCCTGAGGAACCATCTGCGATACTTATATGAGCAAACCAAAACAAAAATTTAAAATAGGGATCCTTTCTCCGCTTTGTACTCCATATTAAACAATTCCATGCCACATGACTACTATGCACAAATAACATGCATATGAGAAGATAAAGATCGATGGGGAGATGGTTAAAGAAATGAGAGATTAATTAGCATACAAATAACATGCGTAAGATTAGTATGCAATCAGGCAAATACACAAGTATGACAATTGCGCTTCTTATACCACGAAAATGTCTTGTGTGTTCGTGCTCCTTGCTGCGCAGCAAGAAAAAAAAACAACTTGATCATGGAAGCAAACAGGAAGATGTCTATGCAGAAGGAAACAGAGAAGATATATACAGATATTTTTGTACTTCTTTTCCTCTTTATATTTTTTTTATCATGCTAAAAAGATTTCAACAGATCTTTGATGGCCTTTGGGAGAAAAATCAGAGCATGTACCTGAAATAGAATCTTTGATCAGCTGCCTTATCCTATTTCATTACCAAACAAGGCACTGGGATGCACTGCGCCCTTGAAAACCAGAGACTTTTCTGGTGTTCAGTAAGACGCAGAGCTGCAGAAGGTAGGAGAAGCGGGGTGTGCAGCTTGGCTGGATGGAAGACATCAAGTGACCCGCACAGTGCTTTTGTGGCTCTGGTTCATTGCTATCCTGTCATCTGTACTAGCTTAACACAAAGTCCAGATTTTTATTACAAAGAAAAGACATGCCACCAACTCTTGAGACTGCATGAATGAAGAAAGTGATATGAAAAAGAGGCAGCAACCAAAATTCAAAACTATCGGCATCAGAAGACCCAGAACATGGCCCCACTCATTAGAAACCAGAACAAACACGGCTTGCAATTTTCAAACCGGATTGCGATGTGCAATTCACCAAAGGACACAAAATCTGTAAGAATGGTATGCAATCTGGTAAATACATTCATAGGAAAGAAAATTCATGCAAGGTACCTTGCTGGTAGTCTGTGCTGCAGTTTCAGAGCCTGCTGCTGCAAGACAACCCAAAAGGAACCGTCCGTTCGGCAAGTAGAAAAATGGAGCTAGTTGTTTTAAACTACTTCGTTAAGAATTCAAGGAGAAGTAATAATGGATTTTTGCTTATGATTTTTTCCTTTTGTTTGTGTCCTACTTTCTCCCTTTTATTTGCTCAGCCAATTAACTGAGAACGAAATCAATACCACCTAAATTGGCAGGCAGATGCTACGGAATCATGAAAACAAGAAAATAAAAAATGTAAATTGGCAGAGGTGACGGAATCGTGAGATAAGAAAATAAAACAGTGAAGGAAGCAAACTGTGACAAAGGGGCACTAGCTAGTAGATCTTTACCGGTTCGAGACGTGGCTGAGAGACCGTCCAGGTAGCTTCCTTCTGTGCTTCCTGCGTTGTTCCTCTCACGGTCTCACCTTTCATGTAAGGAAAAAAATCCAAATTTTGGTCATAATTATCAAATTGGCTTGTAACCTGACTACTACGATCGATATAGGTAGGTGGATACTCGAATCGAGAAGGTCGACACTCTGGCAACCGCCGGGGGCTCGCCGCCGATGCCGCTGCGGCTCGGGTTCGTTCACGAGTTCAAGTTTCAGTTTCCTTCTCCGTTCCCCAACACTTACATAGAGGAGCACAAAGCATTCCCCTTCGCCCGTTCATGGGCCAGCAAAGCGAGAAGTAAAATGTAAATAACGAAAGCCCAGTTAACGTTTCATCCAGGCCGTTCCACTTCACACCCATTCAGGCCCGCTCACCTTCGGGTTAGGCCTGCTCTTCCTTTTCCCGCCATCCTTGCTCATACCGCCATCAGCGCAATCAACAGCTGGATCAGTAGTGGTCTTACCAAATTTTGGTCATAATTATCAAAATGGCTCCCCACGTTAGAAACTAGGCGAAACACGGTTGCCAATTTGCTTAATGGATGGCAAGCAAAGCTCTCACAATGTGGACGAAAAGGCAACCAAATCCCACTGCTGGCTTGAGATCTGCGGACCGTGTGGCTGCCATCACTGTCTAGTCGACCGATGCGACGGCCACCAATGGCTACGAAGCTGTGTCGGTTGATCCGTTGATGCCCCACCCTCCTCTCCAACTCTCCTTCCACACTACACACTAGATAACGAACATAATGAACTCTGTGATAACTGATAACCAGGACAGAGCTTTGTCAGAAAAATCTGAGTAGTTTGGAAACAATCAGAAAAATGTGCGAACACATGGTTGATTTAGGTCAAATGTGTTTAGTTGTGTGATTGAGTGATTGTTAACAGTCAACATTTTACTTCTATTTTCCTTTATTCTTTATGCTTCGGCTATGTTCACCGGCACACGTGGAGTGTGTCGAAGACGTATCTCTTGGTTCGTGTTGTACAGGTGTGGAGCTTGGAGATGGTAGCTGACGGCGCAGGTGAAGGGGCCAAGGAGGACGTGCCGGGCCAACGGACCGCCGGAGGTGAAGGACGAATGTGAGGCTTGGACCGAGGGACCAGATCGCTGGGTGGCTGTTGGTATAAATTAACGCAAACAGAAAAAATCCGCAAGCGCACGGATACCGATGTAGCTTTCACCCGGGAGTATTCCAAGGTATCGATTTCCACGGAGAACGTGAAGTGTACTAGGAGAATTAGGATCGTCCAAGGTAAGATAGATGATATGGGTAGAGAGGTTTTTGAGTTTTCTAAGTGGTTCTATCTAATTAAAGGCTTACTATACTTTATCTACTTTGGAGCAACAGGTCCGTTCCAACTCTTGAAAAAGACTGGGAAGAAGGTAGTTGGAAGAAGGCTGCCAAAAGCTCTACGAAAACACCAATCCACACGTGGTGGCTTACACAGCCTAACAGGGGCTATCACCCCCGGGCTACCACAACTAACCGTAGGATTGGGCGCAACCTCGTGTAAACCCTAGTCTAGACACCACGCCTACACTAACGCTTCACCGCTCTAATCTAGATCTAAAGACTAGAGCACTCAATACGAGCGGAGATCCAAAGAAATAATGTAAAGTAAGAACTAGAATTAAATAAATGCTTAGAAATAAATGAAGAACCCGAGATTGCCAAAGACGAACTAGTTGCTGCAAGAATACAAAGTTGAAGAAGATCCCGACAAGTCCGGCTCTTCAAAAATTCCCTCTACTCTCCCCCGATCTAGTTACAACTAGATGAACTAGACAACTAGACAACTAGAGGGACCTCTCTCTTCTAATTGAAACCCTAACTTTTGCTCTGTAGATAGATAATGAGGAGATGATCCTTAGGGTTACCCCCAAGTTGCTTATATAGCCCTAGCCAATGAATCGAGGACCCTTGGATCAAACCGACCTTGGCAACGGTGTAGATACAACCTCAATGTCGGTTACAAACCCACCTACTGGCGGGCCCGGTTTGGGCTCGCCACACCGGCGGTCGCCATGAATGGGCCTGGCGATCGCCGGTCCATCATGGATCTTTGATTGACCTTTCGTAGGTGCGTAGATCTCGCCGATAGCTTCGAATGACCGGTATTTTGGCCGAAACGGAGTCCGGATGAGAAAGTTATGGCCGCTTTAGTGAACTCGCTCTCGCAATTGATATCTTTTGATTACGACTCTGAATATAGCAAACAATATATCCGTTTCGATTGTCTCGACGAGCTCTTTGCAATGATGCTATCTTGAAATATGTTTATAACATGTTTATTCTTCATATGTCTTGCAAACTCTAGGCTTTTCCCTGTTTAGTCCCCTAAAATATAAAAATCACCAAAACTTGTGGAACTATGTTAGTCAAGCCCCTAGTCTATGTATATATTTATTTTATACCCTTATTCCATGTTTAGTTGAGTTATAAATATATAGCTTAAGAGGTTTCAACAAGTTCCCCAAGCTTACCCTTTGCTAGTCCCTAGCAAAGCCAAACTTAACAATGGATCGGGGAGTTGCTACAATGCTTTCATGCCTCAAAAGTACACATGCTTTCAAACAAGTATTCTCCTCAAAATAAATTATTCTAACTTCAAACTTTTCTATCATGGGGCTTATAGCTTTCACTTGGATCTTGAGCAATTGAAAGACAGAACAATCAAGTCAAACACTATGTCTCAAGCTCTTAGATCAACTATTATCCTGAGTTTTTGTAAGATTTTCAAAAATAAAACCTCGAGAGATTCCCTCGTATATGAGAGTTTTCAGTGAGGGTCATATATGGTGAAAGTGGCATATAGCGTAAATATGATGGTGGTAAATGTGAAGCCACATTTTTTTTTTTTTTTTTGCTCCTTAAAACTATCTCTCCTTTGAATATGTTGTAGAGGACCAGAGTTGTATACTCTCTTCTTTTTTTTTTTTTAGAGAGGTGGGTCCTACTCACCCCCGGACTTGTGTCCCTTTTTCTCTCTCTTTTTATTATTTTAGAGATGTGGGCTCTACTCGCCCTCGAACACTTGTTCATTTTTCATCTCTTCTTTTCTCTCTTTTTTTTTTTTAAATACAACCCAAGCCTCATCAATTTTTTTTTTTTTTTTTACTTTTGGAGAGACAAGTAACAAGAACTATGAGCATTATAGCAATGATGGGCTTTTGGTGGAATGTGATGGATGCGTACTTCCGGATAGAAGTAGCATATATGAGTGGGGTGTAGGTTGTAATATGGTAATGGTAAGAACACTCTCATTATACAGAACTCATCATATAGCACTTTTAATTTTAAAGATAATTCTCCGTGACTCTAGTATCACTAGAAACAAGATAAATAGCAACTCAACTTTTCATATATCATATCCGTCAATCACCTAGACTTAGATCAAGCATTTGCTACCCACAATTTTTCAAATTTAAAAGCAAATCATGTGTCAAAAAACAGTTTTGTCTGAAACTTGGGAGAATTCAAGTTGAAAACTAGGTACGTGTAAGGAATTACTACAGAGCAACTATTCATCATTTCCATACTTAAGGTTTATTTTATTTGAGCAAAAGCAAAACGGTGAACACTCCCTCTAGATCATTTATTCTCACACTCTAACAAAGACTCTTTTTAAGACTAGACTCTTATCAAAACAAAGCAAAAAAGATATATAGCCTCGATAATATATAGTAAAAGAGATACTTATCGTGATAACTCGGGGGTGCTCTCCCCAAGCTAGATTGACATGTCGGGATGTTGATGATGTGGAAGTTGAGGTAGACAGCGATGAGGGTGTCATCCTATCATGTCTTTCTCCCATGAATCCTCGCAAAAACTCAAATAGACAACACAACTTGTGGAACAAAAGTTAAGCGTTAGTGGTTGGCCACTTAAGTCCTTGTTGCCTAGAGGTTTTGGAGTTGCTCTTAGATTGGATCATTGAATTGCAAGAATTCAATCAAGTCAATTTCTTCTAACTTTTCAGGTTCTAGAAAAACTTTCAAACGTTGGCCATTTACCTTAAATGTGTTACCTGTATCATCCTGAAGTGTGACTGCGCCATGTGGTGCAACTTCAAGCACTTTGAATGGCCCTTCCCATTTGCTTCGAAGTTTTTCATGACCAAAGAGCTTTACCCTTGAGTTGAATAGTAGAACTTTATCTCCGTGCTTGAACTCCTTATGTTTGATTCTCTTGTCATGCCACCTTTTTGTTCTTTCTTTGTAAATATTAGAGCTGTGATAAGCTTTTTCTCTCCATTCCTCTAGCTCGATATTTGTATCCGACGATTCCTTCCAAACTAGATGGAGATCCATGTTCCATCTCTTGATTGCCCAATGAGCTCTAAATTCCAATTCAACAGGCAAATGGCATGTTTTTTCATATACCACTGATATGGTGACATACCTATGGGTGTTTTAAATGCGATTTCGATATGCCCATAGTGCATCATGGAGCTGGTATTTCCATTTCTTTCCCATTTCATCTATGGTCTTTTGTAGAATATTCTTGATTTGCTTATTTGATGTCTCAAATTTGACCACTTGTTTGAGGATGGTAGGGAGTTGCAATGTTGTGTTTTACCCCATATTCTCGCAAGAAACTTTCTGAAGGACTTGTCAATGAAATGTGATCCTCCATCACTTATGACCATTCGAGGTGTGCCAAATCTTGGGAATATTACTTCATGGAACATTTTCTTGGCATGCTTCGAATCATTGGCTCGACATGGCAGTGCTTCTACCCATTTGGACACATAGTCAACTGCCACCAAGATGTATTCAGCATCTCCAGACCTTGGGAATGGTCCCATGTAGTCGATTCCCCAGACATCAAACAATTCTATTTGGAGGTTGTTCTGAAGTGGCATTGCATTCCGAGCATTAATGTTTCCATGCCTCCGCATCTAGTGCATCTTCTCACATACTCCTTTGTATCTTGATACATTGTTGGCCAATAGAATCCGCTTTGCGGATCTTAGCATGTGTAATGAATGCTCCATAATGTCCCCCATAAGGTGATGCATGACATCCGGCCAATAATCATCAACCCTTCTTCTATTGGGACACATCTCCGTAGCAATCCATCGTAACATACTTTCGATAAAGATATGGATCATCCCATAAGTGACAACGAGCATCATATTTGAGTTTCCTCTTATCCTCCCTGGTGCTACATAACCTGCAACCATATAATTCACAATATCCGGCGTACCAAGGGTCGAAGTGTGTGACCTTGAGGAGCGTGTCGCCCCTCAAATAGTCATTAATAGGTAACTCATATGTTTCCTTATACGGAAAGCCCTAGACAAGTGGTCACTTATCGAATTCTCTACTCCTTTCTTATCTCTTATTTCTATGTCAAACTCTTGGAGCAAGAGAATCTATCGGATCAACCAAGGTTTAGCATCTTTCTTAGTGAGGAGGTATTTAAGAGCGGCATGATGCGTATAAATAATAACCTTAGCCCCCACTAAGTAAGATCTAAATTTGTCTATAGCAAAGACAACAACCAACATCTCTTTTTTCAAAGGTAGTATAATTGAGCTGTGGTCCGATAAGGTTTTTGCTAGCATAGGATATAGCATGGTGCTTTTTATCCTTAGTTTGGCCAAAGAACGCTCCTACAAAGAAAGTCGCTAGCATCACACATGATCTCAAAAGGTAGCGTCAATCGGTGGTTGGATGATTGGAGCTGAGATGAGTGCATTTTGAGGATTTGAAAAGATTCATAGCACTCATTATCGAAGACAAAAGGTGCATCTTTGGCTAAGAGGTTAGTCGTCGGGTCTAGCGATTTGAGAAAAGTTTTTGATGAATCGCCTATAGAACCTGGTGGCCTAAAAGCTTCGACTCCTTTCACATTTGAGGGAGGTGGAAGTTGTTCAATGACTTCTATCTTTGCTCTATCCACTTCTATCCCATGTTCGGATACCTTATGTCCTAGCACTATTCCTTCCCTAACCATAAAATGACATTTTTTTCGATTCGGGACTAAGTGCTTTTCCTTTACATCTTTGTAAAACTTTGTCCAAATTCTCCAAGCAATCATGAAGGTTTTTGCCATAGACGGTAAAGTCATCCATGAATACCTCCATAATCTTCTCAATCATTTCGGAGAAAATAGACATCATGCACCGTTGGAAAGAGGCTGGAGCATTGCATAATCCGAGCGACATTCGTCGGTATGCATAAGTTCCATACGGGCATGTGAAAGTTGTCTTATTTTGATCATCGGGGTGGATTGGGATTTGATGATATCTAGAATACCCATCAAGGAAATAAAAAGAAAGAGTGTTGTGCAAGCCCGTTCCAACATCTCATCGATGAAGGGTAACGCGAAAGTGATCTTTCTTTGTGGCCTTGTTAAGTTTCCTGTGTAGTCAATGCACATTCGCCACCCGGTGGATGATCTTGTTGAGGAATGAGTTTATTTTTCTCATTTCTAACAACCGTCATTCCTCCTTTCTTTGGCACAACTTGGGCCAGGACTAACCCACTCGCTATGTGGCAGGGATAGATAATCCCGTGCAAAAGCTTAAGAACCTCTTTCTTAACAACGTCTCGCATGGCATTGTTAAGCCTCGCTGTATGTGGTTCCCTCGAGGGTGATGCATCGGGATATATATAGGGATACGATGCATGCGAGTGCGGGACTAATCCTATGAGGTCTTCAAGTGAGTAGCCTATGGCTGATCTATGTCTTTCTAGGACAGTGACAAGTTTATAAGTTTCTTCTTGGGAAAGCTTGTCACTGATAATGGCTGGAGTTTCTCAGTTATTATTGAGAAAGACATATTTTAGGCCAGGAGGAAGTGGTTTTAGCTCAATTGAGGGTCGTGGTGGCACCTCCGTTGTATCTAGTTCAATAGGCTCTGCTAGCTCTTCCTCCTCTTCGATAAAGTGTTCAACATCAAAGACTGGTTCAGCCATGTTTTCTAGAGATGCCATTAAAACATCCTCAATAGGGTCTTTCTTGGGCTTGGGTTCTACTATTGCGTTATGTGATCGTGCAAGAGAGATGGCGATAGGAGAATTTCCTAACTTGAGATTCAAAAGACCCCGATTTGGTTGTTCTTGAATTAGTGTTCCTAATGGTACACCAATCAAGATCGACATGTCCGAGATGTCATAGGCGTGAAAGTCTAGAAAATACTCGGATCCTCTTATGCGTAACATAATAGTCCTTATGACCCCATAGCTTTCAAGAATAACTCGGAAGGAATTTTTTAGAAGCTTGCGAGATGGGATCCAAGACTTCGTTGGGACAAAGTTTTTGAGCTAAAGCCCATGAAATGATGTTCATCCCAACGGTCGGACTATAATGAGCCTCTATGGTGGTCCCTTTAATTTTGCAAGATATAGTCTCTAAGGGGAAATGATTCGGGCTACCTCGGTGGACAGCTCGTTTCTACCAACCACTCATGGCTCATAATGGATGATAGTCCTTTAATGTGCTCCATTAAGAATGGATCATTGTTTGGACCATCCTCAAACGGTGCAGAGTGCACCAGAGGTTTTGCTTGCTTTGGAAAATTCGAGGCATTGCCAAAATCTTCAAACAAATCAACCTCGATTTCTGATAGGAATGTGCAAGTATGGGGTTCATCACTCTCTAGAGTTTTGTCTAGAGTGTGTTGTGTTCCCACAGTGGAAGGTTCTATGGCAACTAAATCATTAGAGGGTTTTATAGGAATTTCAGATTAAATTTGCGTGTGTCTCTTCTTGTTGTTCGGGGCTTGGCTCGATTTCTTCTTCTTCGGGAAGCTCATAAAAAATGCCGATGTAAGGGGTGTTTTTCAAGGATTTTCTCAAGAATGGCTTTTCCCCTCACTAACAATTTTATGTGAGAATGAACCTCCTGAAGCGATGTCGAGATGCGAGGCGGCTTCCTTGTTAAGACCGCGACAAAAGTGAATGTATAGAACATGGTCGAGGCAAGGAAAGGTTTGGACCGGAATTGGTAAGGCTTATGAATCTAGCCCAGGCTGCTCCTAGAGTTTCCTTCTCTTTTTGTCCGATTTGTAAGCACTTCGGTTCTAAGGTCAGCAATTTTATAAAGAGGGAAGTAAGCAAGACAAAACTTGTCTCGAAGTTTATCCCAATTTCCATTTACGCTTCCCTCTTGAATGATCATACCACTTTTTCGCTCTTCCCTCAAGAGAGAAGCGAAATAATTTCCATTTAATGGTCTCTTGTGTCATGCCGGGAATATTCCGAGAAGAACACAAATCGCTCGAATTCCTTAAGGTGAGCGTATGGATCTTCATCACGCTAAACGAGAGAAGGATTGCTCCCGAACCATGGCTATAAGAGTAGGGCAGAAGCTCATAGCCATCTGTTAGAATGGGGTGTGATGATGGTGGAGGCTCCAACAAGTCGCCCTTTGGAGCAAAGAATTTATAGATTGGAGTGAAATCCATGTGGTAAGGGTAGTGGTAAAAAGATGAAAAGGGTAAAAGGACGAACTTGGTTCTAAACTAGCACAGCTACCGTTCCCCGGCAACGGCGCCAGAAAGCTTGATGGTATAAATTAACGCAAACAGAAAAAATCCGCAAGCGCATGGATACCGATGTAGCTTTCACCCGGGAGTATTCCAAGGTATCGATTTCCACGGAGAACGTGAAGTGTACTAGGAGAATTAGGATCGTCAAGGTAAGATAGATGATATGGGTAGAGAGGTTTTTGAGTTTTCTAAGTGGTTCTATCTAATTAAAGGCTTACTATACTTTATCTACTTTGGAGCAACAGGTCCGTTCCAACTCTCGAAAAAGACTGGGAAGAAGGTAGTTGGAAGAAGGCTGCCAAAAGCTCTACGAAAACACCAATCCACACGTGGTGGCTTACACAGGCCTAACAGGGCTGTCACCCCTAGGGCTACCACAACTAACCGTAGGATTGGGCGTAACCTCAGGTAAACCCTAGTCTAGACACCACGTCTACACTAACGTTCACTACTCTAATCTAGATCTAAAGACTAGAGCACTCAATACGAGTTTAGAGATCCAAGTAAATAATGTAAAGTAAGAACTAGAATTAAATAAATGCTTAGAAATAAATGAAAAACACGGAGATTCTTGAAGACCGAACTAGTTGCTGCAAGAATACAAAGTTGAAGAAGATCCGACAAGTTCGGCTCTTCAGCTTTCTCCTCTACTCTCTCCCTGATCTAGTTACAACTAGATGAACTAGATGAACTAGACAACTAGAGGGACCTCTCTCTTCTAATTGAAACCCTAACTTTTGCTCTGTAGATAGATAATGAGGAGATGATCCTTAGGGTTACCCCTGGGGTTGCTTATATAGCCCTAGCCAATGAACGAAGACCCTTGGATCAAACCGACCTTGGCAACGGTGTAGATACAACCTCAATGTCGGTTACAAACCGACCTACGAAGCGGGCCTGGTTTGGGCTTAGGACACCGGCGGTCGCCATGAATGGGCCTAGCGATCGCCGGTCCATCATGGATCTTTGGATCGAGCTTTTGTGGGTGCGTAGATCTCGTCGATAGCTTCGTAATGACTGGTATTTTGCTTTGGAAACGGAGTCCAGAATGAGAAAGTTATGGCCGTTTTTAGTGAACTACGTTACGCAATTGATATCTTTTGATTACGGACTCTGAATATAGCAAACAATATATCCGTTTCGATCGTCTCGACGAGCTCTTTGCAATGATGCTATCTTGGAATATGTTTATAACATGTTTATTCTTCATATGTCTTCCAAACTTTAGGCTTTTCCTGTTTAGTCCCTGAAAATATAAAAATCACCAAAACTTGTGTAACTACGTTAGTCAAGCCCCTAGTCTATGTATATATTCATTTTATACCCTTATTCCATGTTTAGTTGAGTTATAAATATATAGCTTAAGAGGTGTCAATAGTGGGTAGCCATAGTGGCTGACATCTGGGACATCGACGAATGCAAGAGGACGTGGCGGGACTGTGTCGATCGGGTCAAGATGGCGAGCGTGCAAGCAGAGCGGGCGGCTCGGATGACTTGGCGACTCGGGCAGTCAAGACCGTGGCATGCGTCGGAGGTTTGGTGGTTTGGACCTCAAAACCACGGTGGCGGTTTAGGTGGTTTGGGCCTCAAAACCACGGGCGCGAGGTTTGGTGGTTTGGGCCTAAAAACCATCGGTGGCGGTTTCGCGGGTTTGGGCCTCGAAACCCGGGTGGAAGTTCCGGTGGACGGAATGGCGACACGGGCGGCATCGGGGAGTTCGCATCGGGTCGAAGCTACCGGTGAGAAGGCGCGGTGGCCGTCGGATCAAGTTTATCCCGAGTCAGACCATATCGCCCTGGCTATTTGCTTTGGCTCAAATTAGGTTTAGGGGTAAAATGGGGATATGTAATAGCCCAGTTAAATAGGCGAGGGTGACCCCAAACTCCCTTGCCTCTTTCATTTTCGTTTTTCCCCTTCTAGCTAGGGTTTCCTCCCTCCTTAGTGATCTTGAGAGAGGTCAAATACCTGAAAAATTTGTGCATTTTTCTCTGTGATTTTCGAGTGGGAAGAGCAGCCCTAAAGCCTGCTTGTCTCCTCAGGGATTCATCTATTTGATTTGTGTTCTTCGTTGGCCTGTGAAGTGTTTTTCTTCTTTTTCGTTATGGCTACGATCTGATTTTCCCGGTGACCGAGTTGATCCCAGGCTGTGATTCTTTGGGGATTAGTTCGTAGCTAGGTGAATTTCATCTGCGAAATTTGGTTTCGATTCATGGAGTTTCTAATCGGATTCGGTTGATTTTTGTATCGGGCGTTTTTCGTTCGTCGTGTGCAGGTGCATTGCTCTTGGGTCGCGTGGTTTCCCGTTCGTTTCCGTCTTTGCTTGGCGGTTCGCATGGGTCAAGCCACGCTACCAGCGCCGGTGCTCTAGCACCGGCGTGCTTCGATAAACAGCGCTCGCTTGAGCCTCATCTGCTCCTGCATTTGGAGTTTTCCAGGCCGCGTTCTTCGTCTGTCAGTCAAGCAGAACAGCCGAGCAGTGAGCATCCCCTCTGCTCGTTCTTTTTACTTTCAATTCTATCCCTGTGCGTGCTGCAGTTTGATGATTGCAGTTCGTAATTCTTCTTCTTTGCTTGTTCCTACGTGTGCTGATTTTCAGTTGGGTAAAAGCTGCTCATTTTTCGGCCTTGTCAAAATCAAGCTACAGTGAATCAAGTTTTTCTAATCATGCTCAGCTAGTAGCTCTTCACGTATTGTGTTTTCGGAAGCTGAATCCTTGCTTGTTCTGTTTGGTTCACGTCTTTGGCCTTGCTCGCTGGAGTGCAGGACCTCCACTCGAGCTGCTTTGTTGCGTGCATCTTCGATTCAGTGATTCAATATTCTAATCATGATTAGCTAGTAGCACTTTACGTATTGAATTTTCTCAAGCTGGTTGCCTGCTTCTACGTGCTCATCTTGTGCAGGACAAGCACCGATGGCTATCGGTGAAGGCATTGTTGCCCCTGATTGTTGAGAGCAGTGCAGTGGTCGTTTTGGAAAAGAACAATTTGGTGGTAGGCTGTGCTTTTGGGGTCGGGTGATAAGCCGATGACCTAAAATTGAAAAGGAAAATCGAGGCTCTCATTCACCCCCTCTGGTCGCCGTTTCGGTCCTTCAATTGGTATCGGAGCGGTTAGGATCACTTTCACCCTAATCGGTCCGTGATCGAGCAAGAAGGCGACATGGATCGTGGTTTCGGTCACTTTGGCAAATCTCCAGAGTTCGATGGCACCAACTATCCCTATTGGAAGATTAAGATGCAAGCACACCTTATGGGGATGGATTGGAGAGTGTGGGAGATTGTTGAGGATGAGAACTACCAAGTGCTAGCCGCTCGAGTGGGTAAGGAATAAATCAACCAACTCAATGCCAATAACCGAGCGAGGAGTGTGTTGTTCTCTAGCCTCAAGGACACAGAGTTTGAGAGAGTAGACACTTGTGAGACCGCTCGTGAGGTGTGGAGGACACTTTAGAGCTACCATGAGGGAACCCCACAAATCAAGGCCCGCCTATATGAGACCTACAAGAGAGAGTACAACAACCTAATCCAACTTGATGACGAGTCCATCGATTCTCTCTTTGCTAGGTTTCAGACGATCTACAACAAGCTGCGGGCGAACAAACCTTCGGAGAGGCTTGATGACCATGAGAAGGCGATGCGGCTCTTATGCGCCTTGGATCGGAAGGTGTGGGATGGGAAGGTATCCGCGATCATGAAGTCCGCCAACTACGATACCCTCACACCCGACGAGCTTTACAGCAAGCTCAAGTCCTCCGAGATCGAGTCCCAGATCCAGGCGAAGCTCAAGAACTCATCCGCGCCGAACATTGCTCTCGTCTCAGGTAAGGGAAGTTCCAGTTCTTCTGCTAACCCATCACATATCTCGTTTGCCTTGCCTTCTTTGGTGACTGTCACAGAGAAGCAGTTGGAGTGCCTTGGGGACGACGAGTTGGCTCTCATCATCAGCCGATTCTTGCGGTTCCACAATAACCGCTTGAACCGTTGGCGTGGCGGTGGTCGAAGGGAGGATGCTTTGAGTGAGGCGTCCGGATCACTTTGTCGCTCGATGCCCCAAGAAGAACAAGGACAAGTACTGCGGCGAAGTACTACTCCATCGACAAGCACGACTCCGGCAAAGCGCAAGGACAAGCGTGAGTACACCGTCGTCAAGCACAAGTCCAAGAGTTTCGACAAGGAGGCAATCAAGAAGAAGTACCTCAAAGCGTGCCAAGGAGAACAAGCATGCCTTCTTCGCCTCCCTCGGCGACCTCGACGATGAGCAAGCTTTCTCCCGGTGATGAGGAGTCAAGAGCAAGATCAAGGAGAAGCTGAATGGACTTTGCTTCCTCGCCGACTCGAGCACGGGGGGGCTTCGCACCATGGCCCTCGATGGAGTGGCGACTCCAAGCTACGGCAACGACTCTTCTTCGGTATCACCCACAATCGAATCCCTATCTGGCGGGGTTGACTCTTTGGGCGATGCGCTTGTTTGTCGGGAGAAGCTACTCAAGCGAGCGACTAAGGAGAGAAAGGAGTTTAAGGAGAAGTGGGAGATGGCTTTGGTTGAGTTAGAGTTGGCTAGGAAGCCTATGGAGGTGTCTGATGAGACAGAGTATGATGCTTGTGCCGTGCATATGTCTAGCATTGTGTCTTTGCAGTCCAAGTATTCTGCGTTGCTAGATGAGCATCTTTGAGGCGAAGGCTAGGCCTATGTTGTTGGGTGCATGCAAGTCTGCTTTCGGGCTTGTGATCCGAAATGGCGAGAGAAGGATGCTAAAATCTACGTAGAGAAGGTCAGCTCGGCGGACCGTGTTGGAGTGTCTTGAGTGTGAAGCTTTGGAGCTTGAGGTGATGTCTTGTAGGCATGACAAGGGGAGAGTCGGAGAGGAGAATAAATACCTTCGCTCGACTGAGTTAGGTGTCCGGTGGAGAGCCACGGCTTGGTATGATGATGAGTCGGTTTAAGAGGGGGGCCCGACACAAAGGGATTAGGCTTTGCAATAGGTGAGAAGGGTGAAGTTATCTATGGCAAGGTTGGTCAAGGTAGTAGTTTGAGATCGAGTGAGAAACCCACAAACACTCCCAAGTTGACCAAGATCACCCCCACCCGAGCCTACTAAGCCAATTGTGCAAGATGGCATTGTCCAAGAGACCCCAAAGACTCCACCTCCCAAGCAAGTGTGGCTTCCAAAACCAAATCACCTCAAGAACCCACTTGACACATTGCCCAAAATCCCTGAGGAAACCCTTCCTAGAGCCAAGACCACATCAAAAGTGAACCATCCACCCAAGAGAGTGAACCGGCAACCACCTAAGAGAGAGGTGAGGTATCCTTTGTGAGTATTTCGGAGAGAGATGGTCACTTGTTTGAGTTTTGCTTTAGGAGAAAGAGGGATGCTAGGCGTCAAGTTGAGTTTGAGAACCGTGACTTGTATCACCCACCGCTTGGTTTGTATGAGAGGGTGTGCGATCGGTTCGAGGCGGTTTCTTTGGGCCAAGAGGTAGGATGCCTCGAGAAAGTTAGGCCGCAGTTTGTGAGACCCCGTGGTGGTCGTGCTCCATGAGTGAAAGTTGATCCTCGCTTTGGGAGCTTTGAGTTTGATAGGAGGAGTGCACCACGCTTTGCTGTGCGTGGTGAGCACTTTGGGAAGAAGGGTCATGGGATGTTTGTTTTGCCTAACGTCTATCTTGGGCAAAATGGTCAACACTGGTATTCTCCTAAGTATACTAACTCCAGTGTTGTGCCATTTTCTCATCCCATGTACTATTGTTGATGCAGGATGGGAGGTTGGAGAACATGTGGCTCATCGATTCGGGTTGCTCTCGACACATGATCGACAACTCCAATTGGTTCTCCAGCTCAGCCCCATGAAGACTAAAGAGTGCATCACATTTGGGGATACTTGAAGAGGGAAGATCTTGTCTCGTCGTCGATCGGACTCAACAAGTACTTTGTCCTCAAGGATGTGGCACTTGTTTCCAACCTCTACTTTAACTTGCTATCTGTTTCTCGGCTTCTCACGGATGGCTTTGAGGTACGTTCAAGGTTGGTTGTTCTAGAGTCTTGGATTCACATTGTAAACTTGTATGCTGGATTGTGCCTTTCGGTCAAGTTTTTCGAGCTGACTTTTCTAGGGCCTTTGGTACCTCTCGTTGCTTGGTGGCTGGGTCTTCTTCGGACTTGTGAAGTGGCATAGGAGATTGGGACATTTGAGCTTCGATCTTCTTGCAACTCAATGGACCTCATCCGAGGATTGCCTAAGCTCAAGTTTGAGAAAGACTTAGTTTGCCTTCCCTGTCGCCATGGGAAAATGGTAGCTGCTTTCCATCCCCGATTAACTAGATCATGACCACTTTCGACCGGAGAGGTTTTACATATGGACACCTTTGTTGGTCCATCTCGGTCCGATGGCGTTGGTGGGAAGTGGTACTTGTTTGGTGATCGTGGATGACTTTTCAAGGTACTCATGGGTCTTCTTCATGGAAGAAAAGGATGAAGCTTTTGGTCATGCATGAGATTTGATTATGAGGTTGCGAGGCTGAGTTGCTAGATAATGCCATTCGAGCTATACTGCTGGTGATAATGGTACAGAATTTAAAAACACGCGGTTTGAAACCGGTTGTGCTAACCTTGGTCTCGAACACTAGTTCTCTAGTCCCTATGTGCCTTAGCAGAACGGGATCATTGAGAGGAAGAACCGGACTCTTATGGAGATGGCGAGGACCATGCTCGATGAACACAAGACTACGAGGAGGTAATGGGCGAGAGGCAATCAACACAAGGTGTGCCATGTCTCCAACCGCGTCTTTCTTGAGAAGCCACTAAGAAGACCTCATACGAGCTGCGGTTTGGGAGATTGCCCAAGGTGAGCCACTTCCGTGTGTTTGGGTGTAGATGCTTTATTCTCAAGCAAGGTAACCTTGATAAGTTTGAGTCTCGATCGGTGATGGCATTTTTCTTGGATATGCTTTACATTCTCATGCCTATAGAGTACTTAATCTTGAGACTAACCATGTTGTAGAGACATGTGAGGTTACCTTCAACAAGATCTGCGCCGTGTGCTTCTTCTCGCTTTTGAGTATGCAAGAAAGGAGGAGACGGGACAGAAGTATTTTTGTGGAGGAGGAGGCGAGGGGAAGATGTTGGCTGGAGTGATCCCGAGGCGACTCCACCGTCTGCCTTGATCGACCTGCGATGGCGATGTGCGCCCACGGACCCGACACGACTACCTCTACTTCTTGGGGTCGGTGGGCAGCTCCCTCGAGCCCGAGCGGTTGTACCTGAGGAGGTCTCCACTGCAGTCGAGGGGAGGCGACATCTTCACGCACGGCGCCCAAAGCACATCGGCACCGCCACCCCCGGGAGCGATGATTGAAGGACTTAATCGAGGGTAACTCGTTCCAAATCCTATGCTATGTGTCACTTTGCTCATTCTACTTTTGTTTCCACCATTGAGCCCAAGGATGTTGACACGGCTTTATCGGATTCGGATTGGGTCAATGCCATGCATGAGGAGTTACAAAATTTTGAGAGAAATCAGTGCGGGTTTTTAGTTCCACCTCCCTCTCGAGTGCCACCTCATAGGAACCAAATGGGTTTTCAAGAACAAGCAGAGTGAGGACGGGGTTGTGGTAAGGAACAAAGCGAGATTAGTAACCCAGGGTTTTACGCCGAAAAGAGAGGATAGATTATGAAGAGACCTTTGCTCCTGTAGCCGCGCATAGAAGCCGAGTCGAGCCGAGCCGAGCTTGCCACGAGCGGCGAGCTAACGAAGCTTCGAAGTTTTTTCGTCCAGCTTTACACCTTCGTGTGCCGTGCAAATCCACCGGTGTGCATAACACTCCGCGCGTAACATCCTGCTACCAGTTAGCACGCGGCGTGTTAGTTGCATCTTGCGTGAGTTTGCTTTTGGGGTCGGGTGATGAGCCGATGACCTAAAATTGAAAAGGAAAATCGAGGCTCTCATTCACCCCCCTCTGGTCGCCGTTTCGGTCCTTCAATTGGTATCGGAGCCGATTAGGATCATTTTCACCCTAATCGGTCCGTGATCAGCAAGAAGGCGACATGGATCGTGGTTTCGGTCACTTTGGCAAATCTCCAGAGTTCGATGGCACCAACTATCCCTATTGGAAGATTAAGATGCAAGTACACCTTATGGGGATGGATTGGAGAGTGTGGGAGATTGTTGAGGATGAGAACTACCAAGTGCTAGCCGCTCTAGTGGGTGAGGAATAAATCAACCAACTCAATGCCAATAACCGAGCGAGGAGCGTGTTGTTCTCTAGCCTCAAGGACACAGAGTTTGAGAGAGTAGCCACTTGTGAGACCGCTCGTGAGGTGTGGAGGACACTTGAGAGCTACCACGAGGGAACCCCACAAATCAAGGCCCGCATATATGAGACCTACAAGAGAGAGTACAACAACCTAATCCAACATGATGGCGAGTCCATCGATTCTCTCTTTGCTAGGTTTCAGACGATCTGCAACAAGCTGCGCGCGAACAAGCCTTCGGAGAGGCTTGATGACCATGAGAAGGTGATGCGGCTCTTGTACGCCTTGGATCGGAAGGTGTGGGATGTGAAGGTATCCGCGATCATGGAGTCCGCCAACTACGACGACCTCACACCGACGAGCTTTTTACAAAGCTCAAGTCCTCTCGAGATCGAGTCCCGGATCGGCGCGGCTCAAGAACCCATCGGCGCGAACATTGCTCGTCGCCTCGTAAGGGAAGTTCCAGTTCTTACGCTAACCCATCCGCAGTCTCGTTTGCCTTGACTTCTTTGGTGATCGTGGACGGAGGAGCGGTTGGAGTGCCTTGGGGGCGGCGAAGTTGGCTCTCGTCATCGGCCGATTCTCGCGGTTCCACAACAACCGCTTGAACCGTCCTTCAAAATGAGCGTAACCCGGCCTACACTACAGCACGTTCGAGAAGTCTGGCCACTAAGATCCACCGACAATAGTCCGCGGCCCGGCCACACCAAACTACCGCATGCACGGTGCGGTATGTGCGATATGCGATAGAGAGTGGGACAAAGAAAAAAATCGCAACTAGGCTGTTGGAAACGTGAATCGCAAGTCATCGCCGATATGGGCCCCGGCCGCGGTGGGGGGAGGGAGCGAGAGGGAGGGAAGAGGAGGGCACGCCGGGGGGAGGGAGAGGGGGAAAAGGAAGAAGCCGCCACCGCTGGCCGCCGCTGCGCCACACCCGCCGTCGTCACCCCCTGCCGTGTCGGGACGGAGAGGGAGAGGGAAGGAGCAACGAGGAGAAAGAGGAGAAGGTGAAGAAAGAGTTGGGAAGGAGAAGTGGGAGGCGGGGTTATATTTGTGTACCTAGATTCGAGAGAGAGCGGCGCGTAGAAGCCCGATAAATGAGCGACAAGCACGAAAAGCTGCACCCGGTAGAATTAAGATTACTCGCGATCCGGCCGCCGGCGATTGGAAGATCGGCCGGACCACGGGATTTGGGGCGACATTGACGTTGCTTCCTTGGAGGAAGCCGACAGGAAGTATAGGTTTTAAAAATTTAGAAATCTAGCAGAAACCTTATCACACTATAAAAGAGCGAGTTTTTTGCTGAGGGTTCTCCCTCTATAATAACTAGGTGAATTCCCAGCGTTGCCGTGGGTATGAAGAAAAATCTATGAGTTAGAACATTACTAATAAAAATTAAGAGATGTCACCCTCCTATTCTTTTTCTTTCTTTCTTTCTTTTCCCTTTTTCATTTTTCTTTTCTCTTTTTTACTTTTTTTTCTTCTCTTTTTTTTTTTTTCCCCTTTATTCCGTTAAATAAAAGGGTGAACTGGCAAGCAGGCGCATTTGGCCCAGCCTCGCCGCACTCTCCTAGGCCCACATAACGGCCCCGGTCAATGTCATACGTTGATCTTGATCGGACGAACCGAGATGCATCGGTGTGGAACAAAACGGATAACCCGGCTGAAACCCTAGTTCATTCTTTTGTCCTCCTCTCCGCGTTTCTCGCTAAGCGGCCGCGGCCAAGTAGCTAGAGGCGTGGCGCGGCGGTTCATGCGGAGGCAGCGGTGGCACAATGAGGCTTATCGCGGCGGTGGCTCGGGCGCCCTCGTCGGAGTGCGTGCGGCCCGACCGGCGGCGCCTCTCGCCCGAAGGCACCTCGTCTGCTTGTGAGGGGCAGCGCGCGGTCATCACCGGGCGGCGGGCGGCGAACAGCGGCGGCGATGCGGCGCGGGAAGCCGCCCGGCGCGTGCTGCTGCGGGGCGTGATGGTAGTGCGGCGGCGATGGCAGCGAGAGCGAGGAGCGATGCGGTGTGGTGCTGCTGGCGGCGGATGTGGAACAACAAGAGCTATTTAAACTTCGATTGCAACGACCTTTGGTTTTCTTGGTTGGCGGTTTCTTGTGGTAGAGGAATCAATAGCGGGCTGTGGCAAAAGAGATCGTGGAATGCTTGATGTGGCTCTTTGTTGGTGCGCCGCGGGCGGGGAAGAGGCCGAGTTCAGCGCGTGCGTGAGGGTCAGCGATGATGTGTCTTCACCACAACCCGAGAACTCCCTAGTGGGGGTTCCTTATATAGGTGTAGTAGATTGTTTGATCTATACGTCGTGCTATATGGCCCCTCTATTATCCATGATCTTACATGTAAGATGCAAGACTCCTCTTAAACCAAGATTCTCCTAGACCCTACACTATTTCCTTCATCATTATCCGAAGCAAGATCGTTTTGCACAAGTATTCTTGCATCTACGAGAGGCATATATATATATATGTGCACAAGTACTTGAAATATTTTATCAAGCACACGGCGTGTCGCACATGCATATTTGCTAGCAGAGGAAAAGCGCTGCACTTGGATTGTATGGGGCGTGATATGCTATCATTTATCTCCCCTTATTTGAATATATCTACTAGCATCCACATTATTCATATCCAATTTCATGGCAGCCTCACTCCTTACTCCACCGTTGTGTCAAGAACTAAACAAAAAGGATTTTTGTGCAGCAGTTTAATGAGCAATGATTACATGACCATTTAATAAATTCAACTTAATCAGGAAAACCTTATATTTTAATCAACTGGAAAAACAGGATGATCACACCCCCAAGACTTTATGATGGTAAATGCAGCAGAAACAAAACTAAAAAAATGGAAACTACAATTGTACTACTCACTCATGCAAAAGTATTTGCAAAGGCAGCCCGACTGCCAGACCACAGTTGATCCGCCTGTACAACTCACTCGTGCCCGAGAAGGCAAGAACCACAAGAGTAGAGTGGTAGCAGTTATAGGCCTGCCACTAGGGAGGGTATGGACATATCTACTCTTGTTCATATCAGAATCCAATTACTCCCTCCATTGAAAAATCTTCGTCTTCGTCGTGTGAAAAAAAATTTCTTCAAAAATCTCCATCGTATTATGTGTGGACCACAGGTTTGGCTCATCGCAAGCGCCTGGCGACTCTTAAGCATTCGATGTGCATTTATTGCTCCTCACTCCTCCTTGGCTGGTTGGTTCTACACATTTGTTGCTGTTCGCTGCTCCTTGGCTGGTCGTTGCATGCAGCTCCTCGCACACGCTGCATCAGTGACCATTAAATGTTAAATCGGCACTTGTTCACTGCTAGTGGTTGTTCCTTGGTCACTGTGCCGAAGGCTAATACGATGGAGATTTATGAATGGAGAGAGTATATATTATCCAATCCTTACCCTCCTCATTTCTACCCATATCCAATGGATAATTAATTTTGTACTAGACACTATATATATCTAATGGATAAATAATTTAATCTCCATACCCATACCCTCCTCATTTTTAATGGATAATTAATTTTTTACCCATACCCTCCCCATTTAACATGGATATGGATTTGAATATGAATAATGATTATCCACCAGTTACATGTCAAGACAAGCAGCAGTATATAATACTATAAAATAGTCACATCCCCGTGAACAAAAGCAATGAAGTTCTCAAATAATCCAGAAAATTGAGGCCTTGTTTAGTTGCCATACACAACCCAATAAGTGCTATAGTTTTCCGTCACATCGAATCTCTTAACGCATATATGAAGCATTAAATGTAGGTAAATAAAATAACTAATTGCATAGTTTGGTTGAAAAGTGTGAGACGAATCTTTTGAGCCTAGTTAGCCCATCGGGGGACAATAATTACCAAATACAAACGAAAAGTGCTACAGTAGCCGAACCCAAAAATTTTTCACCAACTAAACACCCCCTGAAGTAACTTGATCAACTAGTGGCAGCTCAACCCGTCTTACTCGTCGCAATGGAAACCTGTACATGCACCACAGAGAGCAGCAAGTCAGGTGTCACGGAGATTACTAGGGCCAACTTTTCAATTGCTTGGCAGAGAACATTGGAACAGACCTACCATTGGTATATCAGAAGTTGAGTAAAATGTTCATGTACCTAAGTGCACCAGGCTGGATTTTATTTCTTTGTGAGAACAAATCATGCGTGTGGTAATGAGGATTATGTGCTAGTTTGCTCTAGTACACAATCACCGAGAAAAGAAGTGAGCAATGATATGCTTTGGAAATGAACAAGAAGAAACGAAAAATGTGATGCATGGAAAACTGAAAATTGTAAACCACAATCTCCTTCCGTATACTAGGACTACCGAAAGCAATCACACACAAACATAGAAAAGGAAGCGTGGCCGTTGAACATTAGGCAAAGTAAGATGAAGTAGCAAATGGGAGTAACAAAAGAAATGTACCATGTGTTTTAGATGCTGCCGTGTGTTCGTGTGTCCTCAGAGACAAGGCGCCCACCCTCACGAATCAGCTCCTGCGATCATCCATATCCTCAAATCGAATGTGCACTACAGGAATTCCATGCTTTGCCGAGTGCTGGATGCACTCGGCAAAGGCACCATTGCACTGGCAAAGCCTTTGCCGAGTGCCGCACTCGGCAAAGGACACTCGGCAAAGAATTACTTTGCGAAAGTGCCACCGTCGGAGTGCTTGCGGTAGGGCACCGGCAAAGCAATGGTCGATTTGCCGAGTGCCTCCTCTCCTTTCTCGGCAAAGCTGGGATTTCAGCTGGCAATATACCCGGCTTTGCCGAAAGTCTCGGCACTCGGCAAAGCTGGGAATTTTTTTTTGTTTTTTTGTTATTTCTTCTTGCAAATGCACATATATAACACATATATATACCACAATCCATCCATATATACATATAATCCACATATATCACAAATTCACATATATAATGCACATATATCATAAATTCACACATATAGTCCATATATATAAAAAAAATCCACATAAAATCCACGCCTACGCACATGTCCAACATCCAACATGTCCAACATCCAAAAGAAATCCATCACGGTGCAACAGGTCGAACATAATCACCACCAACTCATTTGCGACCCGTCGCCTCTATGGTCTGCGAGAAGAGTGTGAGGAGCCCCCACCTTGCCCGGATACCACCCATGCTGCGGGCGCCCGATCGCGCACGTCCACCACCCGGTGTGTAGGAGGGACGTGTGGAAAGCCCTCGCTTCCGCGGCCGCTGCGTGCCCCGGAGGAGGAACGCCACCGGGCCACGTGTAATGTGGAGTCGGGCCAACCGGATGGGGTGGAGAAGGGCCACCCGGAGGAGTCGGGTTCGAACCCGCCCGAATGGGCTGTATAAAGGAGAGGCGATCTCATTAGTACCTCCGGGATGGCCGCACAAGCCAAAGAAATAAACAACAACATATACTCACCGAAGTCCCTAAAGGATTAGGAACGGGAAACGGGGGTGGAGCGAACAGCGAGGTAGGCAAACGAGGCGGGTCACACCCGGGATTTGAAGGCCCCGAAGAAGGCCGCCGCCACGTCCCCGCATCTAACGCCCCGAGTACCTGGCTGGGTATACGCCTCCATCTCCCGCCGGATGGGCCCTCTGCCTGGGCGCCGCTTGGCCTCAAAGTGCGCCGCCCTGGGCCGCCTGCTGGCCTCCAACTCGCCATCCGAGCACGCAATATTACACCCGTAACGTTGAAACAATGCATAGGCAACGCACATGTGTAAAACCGAGTGAACTACGAATGAAACCGTAATTACGAAAAACGCCTCCATCATCCGCGTGGAGCTCTGGCGCCGAGGTGCTATGGGGATGTCGGAGGAGGTCGTGCTCCTGGCGAATCTCGCTCGGCCCTGCGAACGGAAGGGCGGGTCGATCGCGATGTTGGCCATCCGGTACTGCCCGTCTTTGCTTCCCTCCTCCCAACCTCATCACGAGTGCGTGTCCGGGGGGCTCGGTGGCGGATCGAGTCGTCCCCATAGCGGCTTCTTTGCCGCCTCGGTGTCTTGGGTAAGCTTGGGTGGGCCAGCGGGCGTTAGTGTACGCGTCGGGCCCGTTCGCCGGTCGTGAGCGTTGTTCTCCGCAGATCGCCTTGCGGCGTGACTCAAGGCGAACCCCCACGAACTCGTTGATCTGGCGGCCTTGATGCGCGGCGGACTGCGAGGAGAACACGAGATGGTTAGAAGTGAAGAGAATTGAGCGCTTGAATAAAAAAAATCAAATGAATCGTACCCATCTATCCATAAACACTGCGGGCGCCGGTTCCCTTGGTGGTGTGGCGTCCCTTCCATCTCGAGGCGACATCTCCGGCGAGCTCTCTTAGTCTCGTCGTCTCCTCCAAGAGCCACTTGTTCACAATGGCAACCCAGCAGTTCTTGTACTTGCTGCACCACCCCGGACACATCTGCATGACATCAATTAATATTTAACATAGCAGAGGATGAATGGAAGCCTACTTATTTTTCATTGAAGGAATCAGAATAAATGTGTTCTACGAACCTGGATGTACTGGTCCCTGGTGAGGTCGGTCTCCCTCTGGAGCATCATCTCCCTTGCTTCTTGCTTCCTCACCACCTTGCCAAGCACGTCAGCGTTGTAGGAGATGATGCACTGGACACGTCCCTCATGGTACAGGTCCTTGAGTCGCTCTCGGCAGACCCTGTCCTGCACTTTAGCGGCCGGCTCCTATTGCCCCGCCTCGCACATGAAGTAATCCTGCATACAGACATCATGTACCATTCTATTATTTAAAAACATAGTATTTAAAAAACGTGAAGTAATCCCGCGCATACGAGACTCACCCGAACTCCCTCTTGATCTTCGCCGCCAAAGGCGCCTGATCCACGCTCAAGAAGTGCTCCCACGTATAGGGCGGCTCCCTCACCGCCCCGACATCCACCATGCCAGGGTAGTTCGATTTAATCGGGAGGCTCGGATGCCATTGATATGGCGCGAATCGCCCCCCCGCTTACAATCTTCCGCCATTCTTGCGAGCCATTAAGAAGAATTGTTAGTCCGAAGTTCGATTTTCAACATGTCATATGAACAAGTAGTGAAAATATCAATGGCTACTTACTTGTCGAGGTGTCTTGTCATCTCCACATGTAACTCGTCATCTCATGTGGAGATGTCCGAGTTTTAGGCATCCGACGTCACAACTTGCTCGAAACTTTTTCAAATTTTTACCACGGCCTCCTCATGAGATGACAAGACACCTCGACAAGTTTAAGTGATTTTTAAACTTCGTTTGGGTTTTATAGAATTTAAAAACACTTTTCCCGCATGTAACTTCGTCATGTTCCGACACAAACATGTTCGTAATTTCGCGCGAGTTCCTGGATAGAGCCTAAACATACGCCAAACATCATGAATAATATTTTTTGAATGACCAAATTCCATTATTTCATGTACCTGCAGTTCAAATTTGGAGTGGTCCAAAAAAATGCAAGAAAAAGAAAATAATTCAAGAAATATAGCCAAAGAACTTGAAATTGTCCCAAATTTTGAAGATGAGATGTAATTACTGTACCAAGGCCACACAAAAAATATGGGAAGAAAAAACAAAAAAAAATTAATAATTTGCCGAGTGCCGTTTTGACACTCGGCAAATGAGGCTTTGCCAAGTGCACGTACACGTGGCACTCGACAAAGAAGGCCTCTTTGCCGAGTGCCTAACGGCGGGCACTCGGCAAAAGCTAACGGCAAGGATGCCGTTTGGCCCCCGCCATTCTTTGCCGAGTGCCTTATTTCGCCGAGGCTGGGCACTCGGCAACGATATTATTTGCCGAGTGGGGAATTTGCCGACTGCCAGGCACTCGGCAAAGAAGTATTTGCCGAGTGCGGAGTCTGGCACTCGGCAAAGATCCTCTTTGCCGAGTGCGCGACTTTTTGCACTCGGCAAAGATTTTTGCACTCGGCAAAGCGGTCGATTCCTGTAGTGGTGAGAGACAAGGTGCCAGTCAGGACCCACTCCTCGCTTGTAGCGTCTTTCCAAATCAGGGCAGCCACTGATGTACAAACTCTGGAGAGCAGTAAGGCATTGGATGGATTGGGGCAGGTACTTAACAGCAGTGCAGTTCTGGATTTCAAGCTTACGAAGTGCAGAGAGTTGTCCAATCCACTCTGGTAGCACGGACACCGCACGGAATCCTAGCAAATCGAGCGCTTTAAGAGAGGTGAGGTGCTGAATGACGTCTGGCAGCTGCTGCACATTATTGTCCCAGTCACCAATTACCAGCTTCACAAGGGACCTAAGGTGCTTTGTCGATTGAGGGAGGCTCTGGATCATTGGAATGCTCCGGACATGAAGTGATTGTAAAGACCGCAATTCACCAAGCCAATCAGGCAGCATGCCAAGTGTAGAGCATTCATCAATACGCAACTCCAGCAGTGAGGTGAGGCTTCGAATGCTCTCATGTATGTGTGTGATTTGATTACAAAATCCTATACTCAAGGTCTCTAGTTCAGAGTAGTGATTCAAGAATTCCCAGCCAAATGACTGTTCCATCATGTCGGTTAGTTGCAGTTCCCTGAGTTGAGGGCCTGCTGACTGCATGCTGTAGGACATCGAGCATTTGTGGGTAGGTTGGGAAAGCATACCTGAGAAACTACCCGGGAATAGCAGCTGCATGTTAGCTTTATATAAATGCAGTTTCTCCAGTGATGGTGGAAAGTATGGTTTCACACTCAATTTCGGGCAGTACCATATGCTTACATCTGAAAGGGCAGGGAAGCAGCAATGTGCTCGTAATTCTCCCACTGAATCATCAAAATCACTTGCTGTAGTCCACAACTCCTCTAAATTGGGCATTAGCAACAGGTAGAGAGATTTCAGTAAAGGCAACTCCCAAAGTCCTCGCATTTGCTTCAAGTTTGGACAATTTTCTAGTCTCAGTTGGCTTAGAGAAAGGAATTGACACAATCCTCTTTGCTTCAGCATTGTGCTTTCACAATAATAAGAAGAATCATTTTGTTTCATCATCCACTGTGGCAAACAGTGACCTCGGTAACCAGTGATTTTGATGTTCTTAATTTGTGGAGGCGGTTCAAGAGCGCTCAGCATACCCTGGTCTTGTTCCATATCAAATACTAACACTTCTTCAGTTTCACTTAAAGACCAGTCTAACACCAGACTATGTATGTTATTCATCTGTTTCAAATAAGATTTCCCTGCGTCTACTGGATGCTTCAAGTACTTCAGATTTGTAATCTCCAGGTGACCACTTAGCTTATCAAGATTTTCAAGCTCAGAGATATTTGCATCATCTTCACAACTCCCAGAAACAAACAATCCCAGTTTTCTTAGACAAGTCAGTTGTCCCAACCCTGATGGCATTGAACGAAGTATTCTACAGCCCTTTATATTCAAAACTGTCAGTCTTTTTAAGTTACCTATACCTTTTGGCAACTCCAGTAGCTCCCTGCACTGTTGAAGGTCTATACATTCAAGAGTACCAATTGTTGTAACCCATTGAGGTAGCATGACAATGTTGGTGTATGCAAGATCAAGCGTACGCAACATAGGACTTACAGATTTGGTTGGCAAATCACGGAACTTTCTACATGAGGATAAGTTGATTGTCTGTAGGTTGCTGAATTCTCCAATGAATTTCAACTTATGTTGTTCAAGGGATCCACATCCAACTATATGAAGGGCCCTCAAGTTTTCAATTTTACTTAGGGTGACTGGTACCTCACTGAGCTTTTCACAGTCACATAGTATCAAGGACTGAAGATCTCCACAATCACCAATGGACATAGGTAAACTCTGAAGATCAGTAATCGGCTGTAACTCCAAAGTTCTTAGCTTCCGAAGCTTCCCAACAGACTCAGGCAGTGTCACAAAGCCATTACATTTAATAAAATGAAGTGACAGCAAATTCCAACATTTTGAGATAGACTCTGGAAATTTGGTGAAACAAGCATCGTGGATTTCAAGATATCCAAGATATTGAAGCCTTAACATGAATGATGGAAATGGAGTAGAAAATTTATAGTCTAGGACAATACTGCAGATATGCCCACTCTTCTTAACAAGGTTAGGAAATGATTGGTTACTTTCAGCCACAAATAGAGCACGTAGCTTCTCAAAGCCCCTTTGAACATCCTCATTCAATGATGCCAAAGATAAATATCTACATTGGCGTGCACAATCCATGGTTATGTTTTTTGGTAGAGATGTTACCACTTCATTCTGTAAAATATATTGAGCGAGATCATTAATCAGGTCATGCATCCAACACACTCTTCTTATTTCATTAGCCTCGGTTTCAGGTGGCTCCTGAAGAAAGCCACCTTTCACAAGAGAATTAAAGTAGTCACTACCGATATCCTCTGGCTGCTCCTCCTTCATCCACTCGATGAATCCATGGGCTATCCATTGCTCAATCAAGTAATCTCTGTTTAATGTATATCCTTTCGGAAATATAGAGCAAAATGTAAAGCATGGCTTCAGATAATCTTTCATGTGGATGTAGTTCAGTTTCAAGGATGCAAATACTCGACCTTCAATATTCTCTTCATCCCATAAATTACTTTGTTTAATGGCCCTCCAAGTATTAATTCTCCTCTGCTCTTGGAGAACAGATCCTAGAGTTTTTATTGCTAGAGGCACCCGCCACATTTCTTCACGATATCTTTTCCAACTTTAATAAATTCAGAGTCTAAATCCTCCCCTAACCAACCAGAACTCTTTATAAAGAAGCTCCAGCTCTCATCCTCTGATAAGAATGCCAGGTTGAATACAAGTTTAGATTCCACTGCTTTTGCAACATTTTGATTACGTGTGGTTAAAATAATCTTGCTTCCTGATGCACCACTGTTTATGTGCACCATGAAATTTTCCCAATCGTGCCTATCCTCATGCCAAGCATCATCCAAGACAAGTAGAAACTTCTTACCACTTAATTTGTATGAAATTGCATAGAGCATGTGTTGTTGGGCATGTAGATCTGACTTTTCTTCAATAATGGCTTCGAACAGCTTGCCAATAAGTTTTTCCCCACAAAACTCTTGAGATATGTGGACCCAATATACTGATCCTTTGAAGTGCCCCTTTATCTTGTCGTCATGGCAAATGTGTCTGGCCAAAGTAGTTTTGCCAGAACCACCTAGCCCAACAATAGAAATGATATGACCATCTTCTCCACTGTTGGATTCTAGAAGCTTGGAAATGATTTTAGTCTTCACATGATCCCTTGATGGTATTTTTGACTCTTGAGCATTACTCAGCAGAGTCTGCTCCCCAGTTGCCATGTCATTTCTACTCTGAACTAGTTGGTCCACCTCAATACTGCATCGTATAGTATTGGCATTACTTCTTTGTTTCACAATTGCATCATATGTCACCTTGATTGCTTTGATTTTACGGGCCACCTTGCATCGAAACAAAAGCAACTTTGGTTTTGCAAACAAGTCAGCAATAGGAAGCTTGTCACGGTCATTATGTATCTTGTGTTTCTCATCTTCGAGGTAGACTTCATCAATTAAATCATAAATGTCATTTGCGAAATTTCTTAACTTCATCACCCATCCAAGTGATGGGTCTCTCTCTACTGCTCTGTCACATACCGCAGATAACCATCTCGTAATCTCTGTATGTATATCCTGAAGATCCGAGAGATCTTTTTTCACACCGGTTATGGCAGCGAACTCACTGTATACCAGCGAACCTAGCTTTTTTCCTGCAACGTTCAACAGTCCAGATGCTAGAGCAGCCTCCACTCCAGTCATATTTCAATGTCTCCCTTGCCAATTCTCTGTAGATGGAATTGCAAAATGAACAATTATATTGAGTTTTTCAAACCCTAACTTATACGGTGGACACGCTAATACAGCAGCAAAAAATAATTTTCAGCTCTGGAATCATATGCTGGATGATAAAAAGATCTGAAAGTTACAAATTAACTTGAGCTATCTGGAATTCAAAAATTATATTGAAACTTAATGGAAAATGAACCATCTGCAATACTTATATGAGCAAACCAAAACAAATAGTTTAAATAGGGATCCTTTCTCAGCTGTGTACTCAGATCAAACAACACAAACAAGACTACTATGCACAAACAACATGTATATGAGAGGACAAAGATTGATGAGGAGATGGTGAAAGAACTAATATGTTAATAAGCATACGAAATTACCTCTTCCGAAGGACAGAGAAGCAGCAAAGCAAGTATGAAACTTGTGCTGCTTACCACGAAAGTTCACCAATGAGAAGCGAGAAAAAAAATCTTGTCCTGGAAGCAAACAGGAAGATATGTGTGCAGAAGAAAACAGAGGATATATGGATGTTTACCTTTTCCCCCTTTGTATTTTTTCGCTCTTGCTAACAATATCTCCACAGATTTTTTGCTTCCCTTGGGAAAACAAAATTAAGGCATGTACCAAGAATCGAATCTTGGATCACCTGCCTTATCCTATTCCATTACCGAACAAGGTACTGAGATGCACTGTGCCTATGAAAACCAGAGAGTTCGGTGTTCAGGATGCTGAGTTGCAGTAGGTTGGACAAGCGTGGAGCTTAGCTGGATGGAAGAGATCAAAAGACCCAGATAGTGCTTTTATGGCTTTGGTTCATTGCTCCCCTGTCATTTAGACTAGCTGAACACAAAGTCCAGATTTTTGTTATACAGACAAAGACATGCCAACAACTCTAGGAGACCGCATGAATGAAAAAACTGATATGAGAAAGAAGGCTGCAACCAAAATTCAAACTATCTGGCATCAGAAGACCCAGGACAAATCCGGTATGGAATTTTCAAACCGGATTGCGATAGGTTATTCGTCAGCAATGCAGAAGAGTAAGAATGATATGAAATCAGGTAAATACTTTAATAGGAAAGGAAATTCATGCAAGCTACTAGGAGGCGAGTTTATGGGATACGGTTTCAGAGGTTGTAGCATTGGAGCTAGTTGTTTTAAACCTCTTAACTAAGAATTCATTGATCGAGAGGTAATAATGGATTTCTATTGTGATTTTCCTTTAGTTTGTGTCCTACTTTGTCCCTTTTATTTGTTCAGCCAATTAGCCGAATGATTTACATAATTTGGCTGTCAGTCACTGTCACTGAGAACAGAAGCAATAGCATCTTTTTTTTAAATAAAAAAAGGAAATTGGCAGAGGCTACGGAATCATAAAAACAAGAAAATTTAAAAGTAAATCGGCAGAGACAGAATCATGAGATTATGAGAACAAGAAAATAAAACAGTGGAAGAAGCAAACTGTGACAAAGGGGCACTAGTAGATCATTACCAGTTCGAGACATTGCTCAGAGACCATCAGTGCTTTGGGTAGTTTCCTTCTGTGCTTCCTGCGTTGTTCCTTTCACGGTCTCACCTTTAATGTAAGGGGAAAATCCAAATTTTGGTCATAATTATCAAATTGGCTCCCCACTTAGAAACTAGGCCAAACGCGGTTGCCAATTTGCTTAATGGATGGCAAGCAAAGCTCTCACATTGTGGACAAAAAGGGAATCAAATCCCACTGCTGGCTTGAGATCTGCGGAACGTGTGGCTGCCATATTGTCAGTCGACCGATGCGACGGCCACCAATGGCTCCGAAGCTCTGTCGGTTGATCCGTTCATGTCCCACCCTCCTCTCCAACTCTCCTTCCACACTACACACTAGTGTTAACGGACCATGAACTCTGTGATAACTGATTACCAGGACAGCTTTGTCAGAAAAATCTGAGTAGTTTGGAAACAATCAGTCAGAAAAATGAACGTATCATGGGCGGCACAAGAACCAGGCCTACACACTACACAGTCCTGAGAAGCCTGGCCACAAGATCGACCAGCAACAGCCAACAGGCCCCGGCCGGCCACCAAAGCACAGCGCAGTAGAGTGGGACAAAAAAGAAATTGCAACTAGCTGTTGGAAACTGCTCATCGTTCAGCGATGGCAGCGGAGACTGCTGCGGCCTAAGAGGGGAAAGTGTTGGCAACGGCGGCGGCGATGCCCGGCCGAGGGAAGCAGCGGCGGCGGCGTCTCGGTCTCGCCCGTGCGGAACGCGGCGGCGGCGGTTGGCCTGAACGCTATTGGATACGGATCAGAAAAAAGAAACACGCGTGTGCTGCCTACCATCAGAAGGGCATTTACCAATATACGCTTTACAATAAAAACTAAAAATATATACCCCTCCATATTGGAAAGAAAGACGTCAAAAATTATGAACATAAATCATGAATAACTTTTAAATCGTTGAGTTTAGAAATTTGAAAATCATATCATTAAATTTGTCTTGAAAATTTTTTTTCATAAAAGTATACACACATAATTTTTTAATAAATATTTTTATAGAAAAGAGAAATCAAAGTTACACTTTAGAGACCGTGTCACTGTTCTAAACGTCTTTTTTTTTCAAGTATGGACGGAGTAAACTTTATAAATGTTATTCATCAATTATTAATGTTAATTGGCCAGAAAGTATAAAATATAACTGTAACACAAAGTACCATTGGTAATAAGGGGAATTGTGCTCGAAATATTAATTGATCAAACACTAGTTAATTAATATAAAAAAGATTACATATTATAATGTAACCCATTGATCATTTTCATTAACTAGTGCTCGTCTTGTCTTGTCTGACACTCCTTATTATGCGCTTGCAATGCACTCCACTCCATTAGCGTCCCTCTACATGGTTTCTTAGGCACCACCATGTAAGGCGGAGAACCTTATTCTCATCGTATGTCGCCTTGTCTTGAGCGGACATTTTATCGACCATGCATAGCGTGTCATCGATCCTTCTTACCTCCACGCAGCAGGGACTGTCTTTTTTGGGTGGAACAACGGGATAACCTCTCTTGACGTTGTCTTTACATAGGTCGAGTACATGGTCCTTGTCTTGTTCGGTACATGATCCGGTCACAAGGTTGAGGCGGGAAGTTAAGAGTGTACACGCAAGCAGGATGACAATAGTTGCAAATTTTCCAAACATCGTCTTGCTGCTATTACGGCAGGGTAGCCTTGTGATCAACTAGTAGGCTAAGGAACAAGGATGGAAAAACAATGCAGCTTATCTATCTAGAATTCCAACTCATAAGCACCCTTTAAATAGAATGAAAACCACCTACTATGGTACATTTATACATATAAATCCAATCCTAGTGGTGTTATGGATTTTTATATTTATAGATAGAGATAGAGATAGCTAGAGCTAGAGCTAAAGATTGAGATAGAGATATAAATATATAAATATAGAGTGAAACAGGTAAGGTAGAGATAGAGATGGACATAAAGATTAATACAGAACTATAAATGATGTTTTCTTGTATTGGTCAGGTAATTTAAATTCTACCGTCCCCAAAAAAAAAAAAAAAACTTGACATCCTAGCAAGCGGTGATAATCAATTAGTATTTCTTTGTTTTTATTATTACCATAGTTTGTATACCAAGTCTGATTATCACCAACTAGGGAAAGGACTCACAATTATATGTAGGCTCTCTCGAACCAATGGTGATGAATATTATAATGTAGTAGTCGAGAGTCCCACTAGATAAGTATAATAGTCGCATTACACGTCACAAATCATCCTATTTTCCGCACAAAATACGTGAGCTTATGTTTCCTAGGATTAGTGAAAGAGTCTTCCTTAATTAGGATCATACCAAATAGTCACTGACCACTAGGTTAGGTATATTATGTTATCCTTTTGTATTCATTTTACAAAGCTGGTAATGAATGTTTTGGCCCCTAAACGTTTCAAAATGAAAAAAATTCCACTACAAATTTTTAGGATCCAAATGATTTATAGTTTCCTACCTACATAGTACGAGACTGAACTACCTAACAAACTGGTATTCTTATTAGGATCCAGATGATAATAACTACACTATTATGCTCTGCGAAAATACCTGTTCTTCACATCGCTCCAGCTGCCTATCTACTTTTTATCTGTCTTTCCATTGCTATAACAAATTGTTATGGTGGGGGAACGTCTACCGGTGTCGGCGACGCAAGGGGTGCCGTGGCTGAGTGAGCCACGCAAAGGAACACCAGAGCGCAGTGAAATAAATTCAGATTGCATATTATTCTGTTGTTTTCGAGCTGGTAGCAGCTTGGGCAAGAAAAGCAAATTGAATGCCTTCACTCTCTAGTCAATTGTCATGTTCTAATACTTCAGCAACTAAAATGTTCTAAGATTGTACCATCTTGCAATCAAACTCTTGTCCAGGAATATCAGAATATTACACCATGGCTACGCTTATACTAATATCACAGATGCTAGTCATTTTCTTCTTCCAATTGGTTGTGTTGACCTCTGAACTTTATTTACATGTGCCATGCTTTTGTATGGCAGACTGATACTTATCAATCGTTTGTAGGATCAGACAAAGCTGGAATTTCCATAGCAATCATAGAACTGGAGCAAGCACCTATGTCTTAGTTGTTAAAGTTTTAGGTGCAGCAGGTTTTGTTGATGCATATGTATATGTCCAGAAAGGCACCAGGAAGCAACTCATACATGGATGTTTATACATGTTCGGTTTCTATCTATGTAAATGCTTGTGTATGTGTTTCAATATATTATAAGTTGGGCTTTTATGCCACTGTATAAATGGGCTGGGCTAAAAATGGCCCCAAAAAGTATAGTTGGGCCTGCGCTGATTTTCTTCGCCTGGTTGATCTGAGAAAAATAGGTTGATTTGGGAAAAAAGAAAATATGTGGGCTGAAATAAATTAAAACCAAAATGGGTCTATTTAAAAAAAAACTGACCAAATAAAATTTGTAGTCCATTACAAGCCTGCCACTCATTTGGGCCTTAACAGGCCTCTCATATGGGCCATAACAGGCTGAATTTTAATTTTATGACATTTTTCTTCCTTGCCACGTCGATTGCCTACAGTGCAAGGACTTACGACAATAAACCAACGTCATATCTATGACATTAAATATACAGATATCACATAATAAATTTATGACGGTGGCTTTTTGACATTTGGATTTTTGTCAAATGGATGTCACAAATCTTAAATTATGAATTAAATTTCATGTAATATGACATAATAGATGTCAGAAAGCCACACTTCTACACTTCTCAAGTAAAAGAAAAGGCTCAACCTTATTATTATTATCATCATTTTGAAAAAAAAAAACTTATTTTCACTTGGAGGAGGAGGATGAGAAAGCCGTTTGCGGTCCACACTTCTTCTCAAGGCCAGTGACCCTGTCCGTATCATATGTCTTCCTCTCTTGACGTTCCATTCGCCGGATGATGCACTTCATGTCCCTGATCCTTCTTACCTCCTCGCAACAGGCACTCTTTGGTGGCACAATATGCATGGGTGAACCACGCTTGATGTGAAACTTGCATTGCTTGATTATTTCGTCCTTCTGCTGTACAGTACATGCTCCGGTCACAAGGTTGAGGGATGTTATTAAGAGCGTACACACAAGCAACATGACAACAGGTGCAAATTTCCCAAACAACGACATCTTGCTGCTATTAAGGCAGCTGGTGCCTGGTGGCCACCTAAATCAAGGAACAAGCTAAGGATGGAACACAATGCAGCTTATCGTATCGATCCAGAGAACTCGGTCCAACTGATAGGCACCCAGGCCCGGCCCTTGGGTGGGGCAAGAGGGGCGACGGTCCCAGGTCCGATAATTTGATGGGCCCCAAGCTATCTATACATAGTAATAGGTATTAACTATTAATTAATTATATTATATGATATATCATAAGCGACTCCTGGAAAGCGTGCGCCTACTTGATGCTAGTGATGTTCTGAATTTTTTTTTTATAGACACAGGGATATAGAGACAAGAGAGATAGAGATAGAGAGGTAGATATAGATGGATAGATATATTGATATGGATATAGAAAGAGATAGACACTGCTACAAAAAAGGGTTCTATAGGGGCGGCTGGTTGCGGTAGGGGCGGTTGGTGATGCAACCGCTCCTACCGTATGAGCCGCCCCTGCAAATTCCGAAATCGTGTTTTCAAAATTCAAAAAAAAAATACCAAAATATTTTTATTTTTTTTGTGGGAGCACCCCATTGCCCCCGCGCCCCCGCCCGTCTCCGTCGAAAGTTGCAAGTCGCGCATTTTTTCACGTAAAATCACGCGCTACGTGGCCGGCGGGATTCGAACCCGCGACCTCGTGCTCACGCGCGAACCCTCCCCACCACCGCGCTACACACTCATATGTGTCCATATCTCATTCCGCGTCCCCACATATTATACAAATCTGAGTGTAAATTGACTATTTGAGGCCCTAAATGGATTCAAAGTAAAAAGTGGTCAACTACAAAGTTTCTTAACTTTTCGAGATCTACATTCCATATGTAGGAAGTTTTTTCATCCGAGGTCATTTATGAAATTTGAATTTCAAATTTGAGACATTTGAACACGACATTTTGCATGACTAGATGATTTCAAAGTAAAAAGTGGTCAACTACAAAATTTCATAACTTTTCGAGATCTACATTCCATATGTAGGAAGTTTTTTCATCCGAGGTCGTTTACGAAATTTGAATTTCAAATTTGAGACATTTGAACACGACTTTTGCATGACTAGATGATTCCAAAGTAAAAAGTGGTCAACTACAAAGTTTGATAACTTTTCGAGATCTACATTCCATATGTAGGAAGTTTTTCCATCCGAGGTCGTTTATGAATTTTTAATTTTTAGTGCCTTGTTTTAAAATTCGGGATCCCACTGTAGGGGCGCCTCAATATAGAGCCGCCCCTACTGCGGACTACATTAGGGGCAGCTAGTGTTTGAACCGCCCCTAATAATAGTAGGAGTGGCTCGTAACACCAGCCGCCTCTAATGTAGTCACTATAGGGGCGGCTCGTATGGCGTTTCACTGTAGGGGCGGCTCAAAACATAAACCGCCCCTAATGAAAAAGGGGGGGGCGTTCTCTTAGTAAGCTTTTGTACTAGTGAGATAGAGATCGATAAACCGAAAGAAGGACAAATAGAGACCGATATGGAGTAAATGCCTTTCGGTTTATCCTAAGCGGCCTCGGAAGGTTGGATTCTTCTTTTCTAACAAAATCAAACTCTAACAGACTCTTTCCAAATCTACTTGGACTCGATAAGGTAACTAGATAGCGGCGGCGGTGGCAGTTGCGCTGCTATAGTGTGTGCTACAGTATTCGTGCGTGCACGTGCAGCCCTAGGGTGCGGCGTGAGGCCCAGTTGGCGTGCCTCCTCAGGCTCATGTTAGCCCTTTTTATCCACTAAGGTTCACGGCCCACGTTGGGCATATAGCAATACTCCATTGGTCTCATAAAAGACTTGACATCTTCAAAAAAAATCAAAAAACATGGTATTCTAGCAGGGTTCTAAATTGCTCTATAGCACCGCTTAGCTTGTTCATAAGATCTGCCACTGCAAATCTGCAATATTAACAATTGTTCCACTACTGCTGCTAATAATGCTTTATCTCCACTAACACTAGTTGTTTGACTTGGCCGTGATATAGGCTAAAGGAGCATAATTGATGTCTTTCCATTAGTTTTCTTTCTTCTACTAATGATCCCACAAGTGAATATGTTGATTGATATTGTGAATGTTAAGCATGCAATAGATGTGGAGGAATGTTCGCCTAGGGCTTGTATATTTATTGAAGTATTTATGTCTGTAAAACTTTGCTTGGTTACAAAAATAAGGTACTCCCTCCATATTGAAAAGGAAGATGTGTTGGAAAAAGCTTCGGTCAAACATTGGGAACATAAATCATTAATAACTTTTAAGTTGTTGAGTTTTGAAATTTGAAAATCATATCAATAGATTTGTCTTGAAAAATACTTTCATAAAAATATACATATATAATTTTTTAATAAATATTTTGATAGAAAAGAGAAGTCAAAGTTGCACTTGGGAGACCGTGTCGATGTCCTAAACGTCTTCCTTTTCAATATGGAGGGAGTATATAATTACTAAGATTTTTTTTTTTGCGTTTTCTAGAAAAATATTCTAATTTATTTTTTCTCACTACACATCTCCAACAGTTTGCTAAACGAGGTTATCCTTTAAAATTTGGTAAAACATCAAAGTTTACTCTCCAACAGTTTGCTAAATGAGATTGTCATCTCTCCCAACTTGCTATTCTTCCTTTCAGCGTATCCGTATCCATTTCCATCCACGAGCCCGGCGACACCGCCCGTATTCCCGCCGCGCACATGGAAAGTTCCAAGTTTCCATCCCGTGCGGGTTTCATATATCTCGCGATCTCGCACCTGTCCTTCCTCACGATCTGTAGTTAGTGGCGCCAACCTCGCCGCCGTCATGACCGAAGTCATGCATCTCGCGCGCCGTCCTCCTTCTCCATCGCGCGTCATCGTTCTTCATCGACCTTCTCCATCGCGCGTCGTCGTTCTTCATCGCCTGACCTTCTCCATCGCGCGTCGTCGTTCTTCATCACCGGTCCTTCTACATCGCGCGTCGTCGTTTTTCATCGCCGGTCCTTCTCCATCACGTCGGCTGTGTTGTCACCCCTCCCACGTCGGCTGTGTTGTCACCCCTCCCAGTACCCAGCGACGAGATCAGCAGCTAACACAACTAATTAACTGTTGGGCCCACTATTTCATGTTTTGGCAAGCCAAAAATAGGGAACTCTTGGAGATGAGAAGATTTTTCACTTTGCCATATCTTTTCCCAAGTTGCTAAAACTCAACTTTTGCTAAGTAAATTTTAGCAAACTGTTGTAGATGCTCTAAGTTAAGGGATCCCAAAAGTAGAATTAGACTTCAGCTTCTTCTTTATTAGGGGGTGTTTGGTTAAAAAAAGTCCTAGGACTTTTTAGTCCTAAGGACTATTAAAAAAGTCCCTCCAAGAGAGTCTTTTTGGGACTAATGGAGGAAAAGTCCCTAATAATCCTTCCCTGTTTGGTTACTAGGGACTTTTTTTAGTCCCAGGGACTAAAAAGTCCCTCAAACCAAACATCCCCTTAGATATGTTACTGATACATAAAAGATTTGTAAAGGCAATTTTTTTTTAGAATTACATAGTACATCGCAGATACTCACAACACGCACGCACACTCACCCCATGAATACACGTACGTATTAACTTCCCCTATGAGCACCTCCGAAAGACTGAAGACTGAGCACCCGGCAGATCTGGAGATTCCCGAAGTCACCATTGTCACCTCATCGTTGACAGGAACGTCGCTTACCACTGAAAGGAATAACGCCGGTAAATTCTGGGAAAATCCTAAGAAAAGGTGTGAGCACCAGGATTTGAACCCTGGTGGGTAGTGTCCCACTGGACCGCCCTACCATTAGACTACAAGCCAATCCACGATTTGTAAAGGCAATTGGGAACTGTCTATAGAACTGGTTGTCCCAGCTGCCACTACATATCCATCTTGATAAATCAATGATTTGCAGAGGGGGTTTTCAGACATCTCTATAGAAAGGGAGGCTCCATTTCAGCCATCTCTATAAATAGATTTTTAGGGTCGGCTGGAAATAGCAGCCGCATCTATAAATCGAGTTTCAAGAGTCAACTCGTAAAATTCAACCATCTCTACAAATTGTTTTCCAGAAATTGTAAATCAGCTCCCCAAGAGACATTTTTAAAAAATCCTAACACAATTCCTCTCCAAACAACTGCACCAAAGTCACATCTTCTATACTCAAAGAGAGCAGGAATTCTAAATCTTTTTTTTTTTTGATAAAGTATACCTGTATTAATTAAAGGAAAAGTAATACAAGTACACCGTATAAGGATACGGACGATAGCTACCCCGCCTATAATCTATAAGAACCCCAAAGAAATAAGAAAATTACAAACTGGTCCTTAGACCCATCCGGAAACGAACACCAGCCGCAACCGTCTCCGTCGAAGACCGCCGCCACCAGCCGCCGCCGCCAAACCTGAAGCACCAAAAGCCGGAGGAAACCGCCGACGTTGAGGTGGACTGCAGAAGACGCTCGATCTCGCAAAGGCGAAGAAGTCGTTGAACGCCCATCCGTCGGGGATCACTATCCAGTTGAAATGAGCGATGGTGGAGCCGACGATAGCATCCTCCATCACGGTGAAGCCGAATCCGGTCGAACCACCAATCTTCCAGAAGACCCGCAGCCACCACCGCATCCACGAAAGTAGGGGCCGGGAGCCTCCACGCACCAAGGCGCAAAGACCTCGCCAGCCGAACACTCCTAAACAAGATCCAAGAGCGGACCTTACCTCCACACCCTCGTCGCCGGCGCCGGAGACGAATGCCGCCGAGACGGGGAAGAGAGCGAGAGGACATTATTCCTGGATGACGACGCCGCCGCTACCTCAACGCCATCATCGGAAACCCTAACATAGACCTAACCCTAACCCTAGCTCCCGGGACACACCACCAACTCGGGGAAACACCGGCCACAGCCATCGCCAGGCGTGGAGGCCAGCTCCCCTCACCCACCAGCGTCGAGGAGGACGCCGACGGGGAGGGGAGCCGGCAGCGAAGGGAATTTGGGAGCGAGGGGTGGCGGCGCTGGAACACCTTGACGAAAGGAGGCGGCGGATAGGACCCATAAAACAAAGACGGCAGGAACATATGAAACCTGCATGTTCCGCGTTATAGATCTCCCTCCACTCAATTTTTGTTTTGCCGCACATAACCTACCCGCCCGCATGTTTAGAATTACATGCACTGGCCCCTCGGCCGGTCACCGGACCCTGCCAAGTCCAGCAGCCCTAGCGTTGGCCGACTGACCGCTTGGCTGCTAGGCGGCCGGGGAGCGCTGCTGCCTGCTGATGTCCTCATGACCGGGAAGAGCGCAGACGTTTGCGATGTTGGTGGCCACACCGGTGTGTGCTCGCGCCAGGTTTCGTCCTTCCTAATTGCTGTGTGTTTGTTGTTACGGCCAAAAATATGAACAGTACAAGATAACAGGACTTGTGCATTTGTACTGATCCATGCAGAAACTTGTGAGAATTAGAGGGAAATCATTATAGATCCAAATAATGAGCAATATAATTAATTTTGTTACATTCATAACTTTAACCTCTGCCTATGAATATATCAAAGATTCGTAGTTCTATCATTCTGTGAGTGAATAGGGCATGATTATCAAACTTTCAGAGGCACTCGCATCACGAGTGTAGCTTCTGCTACATAATGCAATGTTTATTCATATTTTTTTTTTTTTTTTTTTTTTGCAGCCAGTTGACCTGTGTATACCTTGAACAACACTATCATGCCTGATGAATGATCTTATTACCTAGGCAGTGGCGTAGCCAAGGGGCTAGCAGGGGCCATGGCCCCCTAACATCACAATAAATTGTTTTATAGAACATATAATTTAATAATTTATAATAGAAAATTATAATGAATGCTTTTGTCATATATTTTTTATGACTTCTTTAAAACAAAAATCACACAAATTCATATTTTATCTTGGCCAGTCCTTTATGATTAATTCCTAATTTCGCTGCCATGATGGGTTTACCATGGAAAGACTAGCGTGCATGGTCAAATCAGTGCAAAAATCCAAACAAATAATATACAATCAGTTCTTATATGGTTGACCGGCCCCCTTATGTATAATTTCTGGCTCCGCCACTGTACCTAGGGTGGAGTGTTTGTGATATATTTGAAAATCGCTATACAAGAAAATAATAATTTATAAATTGTTGTCCTAAAGTGAACATTAAAAAAAAGAAAGACCTCTCAATGGGTTGGGTGCAGGATGGAACACAATTCTTCTGTTTGGACTGATCAGCAGCATATGTCTGCTATGAATGTGAACTAGATGAGTTGTGAAGATACCCACATACATATATGGAGAATACTGAGCTTGGTTTACTCTTGTTTGAACCTTAAGGTATTTTTGATTACTCATTCATATCTATGCTATCAAAACCATATATGTTTTTTTCATAGGTAGGATTATTCCGTCAACAGCTAGGTAAAAGAAAGGGATCACACTCTACCAATAACAAGATGGTGATTGTGATTCTCATGCTAGCACAATAATGAGAAGATCTATCCTGGACCCGCCTGAGGTACCAATGCCTTGGCTTTAATTTGATGGATGGGTTGTTTCGCTGGTCAATCTGCATAGTCCTGTACACTTCTTGAAAGTGTTGCACATCTATCATGGATCTTCTATGTGATTAAGGAAAGACTATTGATTATATCTTTCAGGTTTATCGATGATATAATCCACTTTAGTAATGCACGCTAAAATTTTGTATAGCGTTGTGCAACATAGAATCTATGTAGGTTTCTGCCTGATTACCTTGACCACAATGACATTTGGGCTGAACTTTCCTATAGAAATTATTGCAGGTCACTAAAAAAAGTACACAAACAGGCTTGTAAAAAAAAATTATCATCTTTCTTGCTTCACATAGAAACATATGATGGAGTTTTAATATGACCATGAAGATTTTGTAAAACTGACATTGTTGTCATTGTGATGTTTACTGAATTTTTCATAGACACGTGCGGAATATAAATGTGCACTAATGAATTCCGCTCAGTGGAAATGCTAGGATAAGATAATAACTATAAGCAAGCTAGGAAATGGCTGATAAAAATGACAAAGTATTTTCTAGCCACGTGTGTGTCGCATGTGCTGTTTGACTAGTGTGATTAAAAGGGTACAAATATTCCCCTGATATTCAAGTGAACAAGTTCTGAACTGGAAAGTTGTGGATATTGTTGAGTTCTACAACTTTGACTTTGGTCATTTCACCATCCACGGTCGATTGAAAACTTTTAAAATTTTAAATTGTGAGAAATCCAAACACAATTCTCATTGGATAAATGATTTCAAATGAAGAAGTTGTCAACTACAAAGTTCTATAGCTCTTGGAGATCTACAACTTCAGTTTTTGTCGTTTCTCCATGCAAGGTCATATCAAAAATTGAATTTCAAATTGTGAGCATTTAAACTAAATTTTGGGACCATAGATTATTTCAAAAGAAATAGTTATCAACTACAATGATTTATATCTTTTAAGTTCTATAACTTTGGTTTTTGATCAATTTTCTAACGTGGGAGTGCCCGGTGCCCGGCGGGCACTTCCCTGTCATCATGGCAGAGTGCTGGCGGCGGCTCGACCAGCGTGGGCGGCGCCGGAGGCGTGGGGTCGCGCAGCCGGCGCGGCGGCGCCACAACCGTGACAACGACGACCCTCTGCGCCGCCGCCGCTTAAAGGCTGCTGCGGTGCCGCCGCCGAGCGCATCACTGTACACGGCGTCTCGGCAGAGCCATCCATCACGCCGCCCAACGCCCATCGCCGTTCTTTGCCAAGACCGTCGGGAGCCAGCGAGGAGGCCAACATCGCCATGTATCCTACCTACACCGACAAGCCTGTCGCCCCCACGCACTGATGAGCTCGCAGCCTCCATCGCCGTGCAACCGTCTACCTCCGCGAGTCCCGTGCGGTGCTGACGGAGCCCCCTTCACCGCCACGTATGGCCGCTGAAGTGTTGGACGCCCCGACAGTCTCGACAAACCCCCTCCCACCGCCTCCTACGACCGCTCACTCACCTCGCGGGCTGTTGAGGCATCGGAGGGGCGTCATTGACGGCACCTTGGCGGAGGCCACCCACACTTGGCGTCAGCCCCATGCAGGATGTGTCGGCTGCTCACAAAGTGCCGCCTCAATGCGTCTTCGACACCGCCTCGCAAAAGCCGGAGGTCCCGACAAAGAAGAGATTATTGTATTCGATGAGTCGTTAGGTTTCGCATCGGTAATTGTTTGTTTATCGTTGCATCTTTTTGTTTGAACTTCATTCTGCTTAATGAAAAACGCGCAGCGGTTGTACAACTATTCGAGATATACCACTTAATGCTAAGTTTGTATTCATCCAACCTCGAGTAATGAATTTTACTATATTGCACCTATTTTTAGAGACTCTGTGATCCAGCCACCTCTAAAGATAGGATTATTTTTGGAGGTAGATGTAGATCCTAGCCGCCTGTAAAAATCTTTTTCTAGAGGTGGCCGACTTAGGAACCATTTTTAGAGATGGATTTTGATTGGACAGCCGTCGCTAAATAAGGCCTACGTTGCTAAAATCATATGTATAGTAGTGTGTGTATGCAGCCAAAACTTTTGAAGAAGTCCTATTAATAAAACATACATACACAAGAGGAATTGCAGATTTCAAGATTGATCAAACACTTATTATTTAAAAGGATGGATTACATATATAACAATGATAACACACATTGATGGATATTTCATTAACAAGCATGCATTTCTTCTTCGATACTCCTTATTCTGGGGATGCACTCCATTGGTTGTGAGAGGACAGCCTTCGACGTCCCCGAAGCTCCACACAGCATGATCTGCCAGGAAGCATGTATTGTCAGCCTTCATAGCTCCTCAGTAATTATATATGGTACCCAGTAGTAAAACAAATAGATCATCAGCGTGATTTATACTATACCTGATTCTGATTTGCTGGAGAAAAGCTAATGACACTTCTTTTCAAGGCCATCAACCCTTTTCTTAGAGTAGGTCTTCTTCTCTTTATGTCCCATTTGCTTGACGACGCACCGCATGTCCTTGACCTTTCTTACCGCCACACAACAGGCACTTCCTCGTGGCACACTATGAATGGGAGAAACACGCCTGATGTGAACTTTACAATGTCTGATTATTTCTTCCTTCTGTCCCATGGTACAAGCTCCAGACACTAGGTTCATGGAAGTTAACGATGCACACACAAGCAAGATGACAATAGTGGCAAATTTCTTGGAAAACATTTTTTGCTGTTCTAGTATGTAGGTGGTGATCAAGTAGCAAAAAGGGATGGAAGTGGAACGCAATATAATGCACCTTTCTATCTTGTACTCCAACTCATAAGCGCCCTTATAATCTTATATAGGATGGAAACTCGTACATGTACATTTATTCTTAATTAATGCTAGCCATATTGTGATTTTTTTTAATAAATTGACAGAGAGATAGATAGAGATAGACAGAGAGAAAGAGGCAGAAATAAGATAGAGATAGAGATAGAGATAGAGATAGAGATAGACATGATTAAAAGAGGAAGAGAGACAGAGATAGAGATTTTTTTTTTTTTTGAACTTAAGATACAGATAATTGATAGAATACACAGGTAGAGATATATATAATAGAAAAATAATATGTGGGTAGGTAGTAGGTAGGTAGATATAGATAAAGACTGCTAGATAGTGTAACAGATAGAATGGCATGAGGGATAGAAATGATAGAGGTAGAGATAGAAATAGAAATAGAAATGATAAAAAGAGGAAGAGAGATAGAGATACGGATATTTTTTGAATTTGAGATAGAGATATTGATAGAATACACAGGTAGAGATAGATAGAGATAGAAAAATAATATATGGGTAGGTAGGTAGGTAGGTAGGTAGGTAGGTAGATATAGATAAAGACTGCTAGATAGTGTAATAGATAGCATGGCACAAGGGATACAAATTAATGATATAGGTAGAGATAGATGAGATAGATCAAGTGGTAAAAAGAAAGGCATATCGTTTTTACAACAATAAAGGAATATCGTTAACTTAGTAGAAAAGAGATTATATGAAGTTGTGGTAAATAAATAGACACTTTTCAGTAAAGACAAAACTTATATAGAGCTCCACTGATCCCTTACATAAGTCAAAAATACTCCCCCATACTGAAAAAAATTGGCAACCTACACTTTGCTATAGCAACATTTTTACCATGGTCAAAAATAGTTTATGATCAATTTTTACTCATGGTTAAAAATGATTTCTAGGGGCAGTTTCTAAACCAACATGTGCCATTGATTGTAAAATGTGGCCTTTGTAGTGTCAGGCTTTCAATTGCCCCAAAAAAAGGCATTTCTAAGGGCGGTTTTGTAATTAAACCCACCCTAGAAACTTATGTTTTTAAGGTGCGTTAAGAAATGTCACTGTAAATCAATTAGGGTCGGTTGTGCAAAGAAAACCACACTTGGAAATTGATATATAGATTATAGAGTCAGTTATCTAAAGTCAACCAACCTTAGAAACTCTAGGTCCTACACCCTCCGTCCCCAAAAGAATGACGTTTTTTTTTTTAAGACACCATGTTTGACCATCCGTCTTATTCAAAAAAAGTTGTATAAATATGATTTATTTGTTATGACTTATTTTATCATTGAAGATACTTTAACATTGATTTATTTATTTTGTAATTTGCATAAATTTTTTGAATAAGACGGACGGTCAAACATGAATTCTGAAAGTCAAAAAGCGTCATTCTTTTGGGACGGAGGGAGTATAATCGAAGAGGCGAGAGGCTGGTTGCGCATGATGAGTTATTGCAGCATATCCCAAGTGAAAAGAGATGGTAATAGTGTAGCAAATGATTTAGCTTTATATGCTAGACGTTGTAAACATTCTGCGGCTTGGTTGGGAGAGGCACCTGCGTGTGTCCTGAATGCCCTAAAGGCCGATTGTATTATGCCTACTTCTAGCTAATAAAGCTCTCCCTTCACCCGCAAGAAAAAAAGGAACTTAGAAACTCTAGGCCAGTTGTCTTATAGAAACCATCCCTAAAAACAAATTTTCAGACGTAGTTCTTAATTATTAAGCAACTGACAATAGAAATCTATTTCCAGGAGTTGTTGGCATAAAAGCTACCACTAGAAATGGGCTTAACAGAAACTAATACATAAAACTTGGTACCCCTAGAAGGAATGTTATGTACAAACATGGTACAAAAAGAATGTTATGTACAAACATGGTACAAAAGATAGAAAAAAAGAATGTTATGTACCCCTAGAAGCAACCGACACTTGAAAGAATGTTATGTACAAACATGGTACAAAAGATAGAAAGAAAATTACAAGGCATCAATGCCCAAAGAAAAAGGAAAACATTAACTCTGAATGAAGTTATCTCTCAAAATCCATGTTTTTTATCGCGCTATAAAATTTAGTGGCAGCCTGTTTTGCCGCTATAGCGGCGCTATGGTCGAGATATAGTGCGCTACTTGCAACATAGCATCAGCATGCAATTCACGCTATAGCGCGCTGTTTGTTTCAAATAACAGGAAATCATGACAAGTATATAATTATAATCTGATAATTGATAATTTGATAAGTGATAATGATACCCATATAATACAGTTCTCATCCCCAAAGGAAACAACCATGAAGGTATCAAGTCAACTACATAAGCAAACAACCATAAAGTTACTGAAATCATTCAATCACTAATAATTGGGTTGGGCTGATCAATTTACTAATAGCTCCATAATAGTGCGCTATGATGCTAGCGCAAATAGCGCCAAAAAAGTACAATTGCGTAGCGCGAGCTGCCATGCGCCGCTATAGCACGCTATTTAAATCGTGGCTCAAAATAGATAAAATGGAAGGCCTAGAAGGCTCGGCTTTGATGCAAACCAACCCAAGCTCTTCCATAAATAGTCTTCTCCATGTGTTGATGCTTCTTGGCCATTGTCAAAAAAAACAAATCTTATTTCTAGTGTTCCAGATTACCCAGCACGAGACAAGGAACATATTAGACACCACAACTTGGGCCAATGGAAGGTCATTATTTATCCAGCGACAGCTTGTTGAGGATTAGCCTTTTGGCCTTATATCCCTTTGCTATTATTAACAGCCCTTTCTTGTTGGTTTTGTGGGGGAGGTTTTTTTTTTAATTTGGTCCTGGCCTAAATCTTTTGTGCAATATAAATTCAAACAAGATTTAGGCCTTCACGCTTAACATATGCAACCGCAGCCTGAATTGTGCTTGAAACCTTGAAGGCTTGACCAACATAGTTCTTTATCTAATTTAATACATATATATGTATCACAAAGTTCACGCTTTTATTATTCAAAACAAAATGTTCACGACGCCTCTTCACACCATGATCTGGAATGAAATAGATTAGTCCTTTCTTAGCTTATATATATCAACATATTCATTCATGTATGTACGTAGACAGACCGTGTTATTATGAAATAGGTCAGGAATATAATCAGCGTTTTTTACCTTAAGTTGGCAGATCTTATGAAGGCACAAGAGCCTGACTAGATCGTACTTTTTCTTCTCTTCAGCTGTAAGTAAGACCGCTATGCAGCTCATTGCCCTATCCTTCACCTCTCTCACCGCCTCGCAACAGACACTCTCTGGGTGTACATCAATATGGGGAGCTCCACGCTCTACAAATGCTATGCAATGTGAGAGGACTTTGTCCTTCTGTTCCACAGTACATTCTGGGTTCCCCGTACCAGTCACTAGCAAGTACGGCCAAGCTATCGAAAATAGTAATAGCAATGTTGCAATGGTCAATTTCCCAGAGAACATCTTGTTGCTAATCTCGCAGACGACACTGATTAAAGAACAAGACTCAGCCTGGTTAATCTATCTATCTATCTAGAACTGCACACACATGCTTCATTGCTTCCCCTAGCTAGGTTCCCTTTGTACTGTATTTATATGACAGGAACGCACGTAGATAGTGAATATTTAATGCTATATACGGATGCTCAAAATGCTGGATATGGATACTTCTACACATGGTGCGGGATGTGCTATCATTTATTAAGTACCATTTTGTCATCATTCATTAAGAGTTTTATTTATATGGAAGATATCCTATATCCTTATTATCTAAAAAAATATGGAAGATATCAAGTTTTCATGTCATCCTAGCTTCCCGTCTAAATAGATGCATGCCAAGTAAATGAAGGAGATCATTGTTGGTAAATCATTTTATTCTTATTTATAGAATTTTACATTTAAATAGTCAGTGGATACAATTGAATGTGGTTTATAGATATTATTATATAGATACCATTATAATCTTATTATAAGCAAATAATCAGTGGCTTACAAAATTTTCCATTCTTTAAGAAAAATAAGTGTTTTCCTTTGACTGCATGCAATTATTAGTATTGGAATGTAAAATGAGGGCCAAAATGAACTTGGAAAAACTCCTTGTATTCTATTCAACAGCAACAACAAACTATACCTAATATAAAATGCTAAGAATAGGCATATATCCATCTACATGCATTCTTTTAGTAGTGGCATGAAGACGCCTAAGAGGCGAGGTGGGTTGGGCTAATCTTAAAATTTTCATAGAAATAAATGTGTTTGTAAGAGTGCACTCGCCTGTAATAGTCACCATATTACAGACGCCACCGTAAACAAGCGGCCGTAAAAGTACACACGTCTCGCAATAGTCGCCACAACTAGAGAAGCTCATTGTAAACATGCGTCCCGTAAAAGTACACGTGTCTACAATTGTCGCTACAATTACGAGACGCTTGCTATGAACATATGTCCGTAAAAAGTACACACGTCTACAATAGTCCTTAGAGTTATAGACGCCGCTATAAACATGTGTCTGTAATAGTCGTTACAATTACAAACGCTTGCTATAGACATGCATCCGTAAAAGTACACACGCCCTGTAATAGTCACCTTATTACGACGCTCACTATAAACAAAGTGTCGTAAAAGTGAACGTTTGTAATATGGTGACTATTACAGACGCTGTTATATAATTACAAACGCTTGTTATCAATACGCCGTCCGGCGACCCTCACCGGCGACTTATTAGAGACGCCGTTTATGACGGGCGTCTTTAGGTATGCTTTGGCGAATATGTGTTTTTTTTCATAGTGAAAACCATTGGCTTAGCAAAATTTATCCATTGTGCCTAACGTGTTCTATGCCTACTCCACAAATTATTGCACCCCAGGTTACAACCCCACACTCCATTTTTTCTAAAAAAAGGTTACAACCCCACACTAATACACATTATTAAGGATGTAAATTGCATGAAAGTAAATATCAAAAGCAAAGCGGGTAGGGACAAGGACTTCCACCAAGGTATGTATCGGAGAGTCGACATTCCCCACTAATTCCCATTAGAACACCCACACAAGGGTCTAGGTCCTCATCGATCCATGCATGGACTAAGTGATCAATATTGGTTGATCCTTCTCCGCTCTAGAATGGTGCATCACCCACAAGCATGTACACCTTCTTTAGACTCATAAAAATGCCATCGAGAGATCACCAAGAGTTACAACACCAGTGTTGATGGTCATTATGACATATTTTTACACTATGAAAATATTGTCAACATACCTAGAATAAAAAAGAGATGAACATTTTTATGATGAATATTTTGTTTAGATATAATAAGTTCAACATGTACATGGAGCTATGTATTTTTGTAGACAAATTCCTCCTACCAAAGGTGGGGCTAGGAGGGCCAAACCATAGAGTCGGGCGAACCCTAGGGGATTCACCTAACCTCCCGGTGGCCCCTTTGACCCTCAATCATGGTGGTTGTAAGACATAAAGAACACTCTCAAGCGGTCTTGACCATTAGATGAAGTGTGTGTGTTTCCTCTCAATGGATGTATTTGCATGTATGCAGATTGAAGGACCCACATATCTAATTAAATGTACCAACAAGTATAATAAAATAGCATGGATCTAATGGAGAGTAGAAGGAAGAGGGATTAGGCATGACGTCATGTCACCATTCATCGTGTCTTTCTTCCATAAAACCAGTTCCGTGTCATCTCCCCGTCTTAGTTTCTCCCATCAATCTCTCATTTCCCTCACTATCATGATGAATTTGACGCTTTTTGAGTAGACTCGTGATAGCGAGAGAGTTGAAACGACAAGAATCATCTTCTGGAGGAGCGGGGAACAAGAAGAGAAAGGAAGAATGGAGTAGACATGGGGCGTTTCATATTAGTGTGATTGTTGTGGTTTCGCTAGGTGAGACACCAAATTATCATCCAATTCTTTTGTTCTAGTTTCATGGATTAAATTGTTTGTTCATACGGGGGTTTAGTTGGAGCCACGCTCAAAATTAATTTTCAGCATGTTCTAAAGTTCCGTCAAAACGAGCAATTTCGTTTATCGCCATTTTAGGGCATATTAGCGTCCTCAACAAATTTTATCACTATGGAAAAATTTATAGATGACTTCAATATCTTTCTTTTGACACTAATATCACCCTTATAGCCTCTGTATTTTTAGATATATGTTTTTTCTAAGAAGATTGTTTTACGGTGATGAGAATCTAGGGAGTTTTTGTCTATCCAATTTGTGGCCCTCATAATGGAGAACTTGTGATCTAAATGAAAGGTGTAGATTTTTAAGCTTTCCTGACTGTTATACAACATATTTTGTGGATGAGTATATCACCGGTTATCAATTTTATAATATTGTAGTCATGTTTTGACAGGTTAGAAAATTTTAGTTAAATTAAGATGATATTTATGCTATCTTGGAGACCACTTGTTCCAAATCTCATAATACAAAACTTGTATATAATGAAGTTCTCTACTGTCTAGTAGATATTTTTTTTAGAATTTTTCAATGTTGGTTAAATGGTGCTACTGTCATGATTGGTATCAAAACGCACGACATGCTTAAACAAATGGGTTTGGGATGCATTAGTGTGTAATTGTTGTTTGTCTTGTTGCTACGATGATGTTGGTACTGAGGGTTGGCTTGTGATCAGGTGGTTTGCCTTTGGAGCATGCCTAGCTTGATTGTGGGTAAAGGCAAGTAAACGTGGTGATGTGGTCCACAAGTTTTTGCTTTGTTGTTTGAATTGCCTCCACTAATTTTTTCTTGATATTAAAGTTATATGTTTTACTTGAAAGTATGTGAATTTATATCTTGTGGTTCTATTGTTAAATTATGAAGTTCATGAAGTGCATACATTGTAACACTTGAAGAAAACCATAGCCACCGTGCAAGTAAATACCAGTTACAACAACACAATGTGGTTGTAGCAACACACGTTGATGAGAAATGTGGTTGCAGCAAGTTAGTTGGTTGGTTGTTTTTTTTTTTTTGTGAATTGTAATAAACTCCTTAGGTTTGCTAGTTGTGGCTCAACCTTATATATTGTTATGTTATTGTAGAAGACTTAATTTTGTGTCTAACCTAGGTGACGTGTTTTTGAATCCGTGTAGTCATTTCTTTTTGAAATCTTCGCTATCTTCATGGCTCAAAACTTCGTCTCTCAGATTCATTAGATTTTGTTTTACTCACTTGTAATAATGAACAGTCATATGCATTAGTCGATGCAAAAGCTATGATATCAATATATTCCCTTTTTAAAAAAAAAAAAATAGTGTGGTAAATCCTCTAGAGGATTGTTGTGTTTTCTTTTGGGGTGTTACACAATGAAAAGATGCCCCTTTCATTAACTGAATTAGTTTCACATCAATGATTGTTTCGAAGCACACTAATTATAGCATTTATTATACACGTCCACTTCCATGAACTCAACAGTAGATTGGAAGATAGGAGGGGTGCAGTAACTATACGATGAGACTTTGAGGAAAATAAATAGGCTGATGGACCATTTAACATTCTTGAGATTGGTTTATTTGTAGACAAATCCTTAAGCTAGAAATATTAGTATTGATAGGGGTACAAACTAGCAAGGTGTTCAACTAGGTACTTGAGATCTTGACTCCACTATTAGTATTCATAGCCGTCCCTTCATGCACCATGGTCTGCTGGTAGGACACTAGGATTAACTAACATTCTATTAGCTTATCATATTGTACGTCGTAAGAAATAGATCAACAACCAACGATAGATTTTACCTCATTCTGGTTAGGAGGAGGAGGGGGCGGAATTTCACAGAGTGTTTCAAGTTCCAAGATCTTGTCTGTGTCGTGCTCACTCTTCTCTTTATCTGTGAGTATGGAGACGACGCAGCGCATGTCCCTGTTCTCAACCTTCCTCACCTCCTCACAGCACTTGCTCTCTGGGGATACAACACGAATGGTGGATCCTTTCTCCGTGAAAGCTCGACACATGTGGAGGATTCTTAGCTTGTCTATCTTATGACATATTGGCTTCTTTTGACTTGTGAGAAGGGGGCAAGTTATTGCCAAGACCAAGATCGTAATTGCCAATTTCCCAAAAAAACATTCTTGAGTCCAATCGATCTTGCACTATGATAAACGTAATAGAAAAATTAATGATGGGTGAGACTTGAGAACTCCCATGCATACATGCTCTGCCTTATATGGGAACGAAACTGCCTCTACAAAAGAATGTAATTATGGGATCCATACTGATCAAACTAGCTCAAATTAATTTGATCATGATTATAGAAAAAATTGTATTAGCATTGATGAATCCAAATAAATTAATTATGAAAAAATAATATATTCTATAACTGACTTAATGCAATTTATTTAGTATCAAATTAACTTTTTATATAACTTTGGTCAAAGTTCAATCTTCCAAAAAGTTATAATTGTATTCTTTATGGATGGAGGAAGTAATGAGAATTTAATATTAAACTTCCTTGGAGTGTTTCAACTTTCAATTGGATACTGGTGAAAGACATTCATATGTTTTTATTTAAGAAAAATATTCATGGATATACTTTTAAATGCTTACTCGCTCCATATTGGTAATTAGGTAATTAATTCAGGTAGTTTTAGACAAGGCTTTGGTCAATATTGGGAATATATATCATGAATAGATGTTAAGTTATTAAGTTTAAAATTATACAAACATATGAATAGATTTTGTCTCGAAAAAGTATTTTCATAAAAATATACATATATCACTTTCCAATAAATAATAAGAAGTTAAAATTTTGCTTTGGAGACCGTCTCACTATCTAAAATGGCTGGAATTAACAATATGAAGGGGCTATTTATGTTGATATCCATTTCTATTAATAAAATCCTCACTATTTATTGAATCTATATCCCTTGAGTAAATTCATTATTCCCAAGCGGCTATACAAGGTTTGGAGATATGATGGGCTTTCTCTACCTATCCTCTTTATGGGTAGGTTATCCAGCTGCCTCTAGAAAATAAATTCATTTCTAGAGGTGGCTTTTTTTACGAAGTTTGCACACGTGCGGCCAATAGAGTTGTTTCCTTAAGGTGTCTAAAAGTGACAAAGCCATTGATACATGCTTTTTTCTGTTCACTGTAGTTACATTGTAATGCATATTTCAGACCATAGTAAATTTAAAATAAAACAATATTTGAATTGGAATGTTTGTATCTCTACAACTTTAGTTTAGATTTTTTTTTCATCCAAGGACAATTGAAAAATTCAAAACACAATCGATATCAAAATCTGGAAACTTTAAAACGGAATTTCAGGGCACTAAAGGGACTAGAATGATTTCAACGGGCTTGTGACGTACTCACGGACAAATTCATTGCCCCTGTCGCTGAAGATGTAAGTAGTGCTCTATCAATCAATTACTGTTATAGTGAAGATCAAGCACAAGCAAAACCCAGCGAAAGAACATGCATCATATCCCTCACTGCTACGCACATGTTTTATGCAGCTTACAGCAAACTGAATCACACTTGAACCAAATGGAAAGTCATCTTGTTGAGCCTTTCATGCAAAGGTGTACTGGATTCGCTTTTCTATTGGGCTTTCGTTTCGGACACATGTTGTGTGGGCTGAATTGCCAGCTCTGTCTACGTCAATGGGCCCTAAATTCAGCCCACTCAGAATGTATCAAACGAGCTTTCATTCAGCCTTTTTCTATTTCAGATCAGATAATGTTTTATCTTATCTTATCAAACGAGTTTTCATTCAGCCTTTTTCTATTTCAGATCAGACAATGTTTTATCTTCTTTTTTATCTACTCAAAAAATGTTTGTTTGTCCCCTCAAAAAAAATTTTGTGTTCGTTTCTTAGGAAAAAGGCATGTTCTCTAAGAAAGTCCGGCGAATAAGGTAAAAAAACTAGAAAAAAGAGAGAAGGGAAAAAATTACAGGATGACAACATTTTCAGATCAGATCAGTGCTGACAGTGACAGATCTGGCGAGTGATTGTAGTAGCATCTGAATTTGGACATACCGGTGTCAGCAAACCCGGCGACGTGTGTTGTCAGGGAGTGAGTGGCGGAGAATGACATCTCTCCTCTGGACTCTGGTCCAACCAACGGACGTCTCACGACTCGTTCGTCGTTCTTGTTTAGATGGCTAAAATTTGTAATCGGATGTCACATCGTTGTCAGAAGACGTTTTTTGTTTGTTAGTGGTAAATATCATCTTATCATGAAGTAACTAGGATCAAAAGAATTGTCTCTCAATGTACATCTAAATTGTGTAATTAATTATTTTTTTTTACATTTAATACTCCAAATATATGTCTTTTGGTGTATTAATGTGATGTGATGGAGAGAAAGTGGGAAAAAATTAGAAACTTTAGCCATCTAAACAAGGCCTAAACCTCTGTGTGTATTTGCATGATTATTTAGATTCTCATTAGCCGGCATAGACAACCTGCCGCCCGTACTTAATTATCGAGCCCGAACTGAGAGGACAAAACAAAAGTTCCAAAATCCAAATAATATGTTGTGCACACAATTAAGCAAAACCAGTGATTGAATAAAATACACTAAATTTATCTGGGTCTGTTTATTTGAACTTATTGACCTAGCTTCTCAGCTATGGTATGATGTTCTTGTCTAACGAAAAAACAACATTAGCTGACTTATCCGTAGCAGAAATCACCTAAAAATGCTTGTTTTCTAAAAAAATGACAAACTGGAGTGAGATAGCCTCCGAGCACTATGCTTAAGATAGAAGGAATCTTTCGATGGCTGCTCCCTCCGTCCCAATCGACTTTTGTCACCCCTTGGTTTCCGTGCCATCTTATTCGATGCTTCGTCTTTTTTTTCAAATTTTTTGCACAAATATAATTTATTTTTTACGACTTATTTTATCAATGAAGATACTTGAATATTGATTATTTTATTTTATGATTTGCATAAATATTTTGAATAAGACGGATGGTCAAAGATGAAGTTCAAAAGTCAAAAACGTCGAAGTCCATGGGACGAGAGGGAGTATGTGAGATTCTAGACAGGTCCAGATTACGAGGATTAGCTCCAACCCGATGTGAGGAGACCTAGTATTTTTTTTTTTTATGTATATTATACAAAAAGTGTAAGCAACCATTTAAAAAAATGAGATAATACTCCCCCCCCCCCCAAAAAAAAAAAAAATTTTGCAAAAAAAAAAAACTTCACTATGTTCCCACAACGTAACATTTTATGCTCTTCACTATATTCCCACAACATAGAAAAACTGAAAGTTGCTTGCAAGTTAAGTAACCATACCATCATGACATGTGAAAATGATGATCGGCGTAGTTCACATATCAACCGCACACATATTCTACTTTCTGCGACAGTAACAACCTCACAAATGGTAAAGTATAGCCAAACCAAAAATTGTTCCAAATGATGAAATCAATCATATATATAAACATAGCTGATGGTGTCCAAACCTATCCCAAAACTTGAAACCTTCTGAAAGAACAAATAAAAATTGCAGCCATCTATTCTCACCCCCAATTAAATTGCAAACAATGCCCAACCAAAACTTGATCCAAACAGCAAAGTCAAACCACATAACATCACTATCTAGATGGTGACCAAACCTCTCCGAGAAACTGAACAAAACCAATTGAAAAATAAATAAATAATTGCAGTCCATTTATCTGCACCAAATGATCAAAATTCATACAAGTAGAAAAAACCAAACCTGAAATACAATACACCATCCTGATCTAGATGTTCAAAATTCTTGCCCAAGCTTCCAATCCGACAGAAACAAAAAATATAGAATAAATTAAAATTATTGATGCCCCCTCGTTTTCACACTGACAAGAAAAAAAAAAAAGGAAAAAAAAAAAAAGTCCATGTCCGCGTTTTTCTCTTCTCCCTTTGCTGCCCTGCCGCCGGGTCTACTCATCCCGTCTTGTAGCTGCAGCTACCTTTCTTGGACGGCCCCTCAAAATCCTCCAACCAATCCCACCAGCTGCTCATCTCATCTCGAATCCGCCGCGACACCTCCCGGAAGCCACCCTCGCCGACCACCCTGATCGTGCTACTGCCCGGCGCGGGGAAAAAGGAGGCTCTTTGGTGGTTCGTGCGGGCGAATCTCGCGGCGATTCGCTCAGATTTGGTGAGGATTCGGGTTCTTGCGGGGTCAAAGTGGGCTCTTCGGGCGGATTCCTTCGCGGGATCGGTGGAAAGGTGGGATCTTGGCGCTGATTCGTCCGGTTTTGTGCTGCAGGATTTAGGGTTTAGGAGGGCGGTGGTGGTGATCGGTCTGTGCCGCCGGGAGAGATGTCGGCGGCTGTGGCGTGCGCCGAGAGGGCGACCAACGACATGCTGATCGGCCCGGACTGGGCGGTCAACATCGAGCTCTGCGACATCATAAACATGGATCCCGGGTCTGACCAAAGTCTCCCTCTCTATCTACTTTTTTTTTTTGTATGAGTGATTTTTTTTTTTTCTTTGATATGTCTGGATCGGTATTGTTGCCGAACAGTGTAATTATGCGCTAGTACTTGCTTGCTACAGTACTTATCCTGGGAGATCGAACAGGGTTTGATGGCATTATTTAACCCACTGATTTGTTCATGGTGATTCAGTTGTTGATTTTGTTAAATTATCCATTGCAACATGACATTGTTTTAGAGTAAATTCAGTTATCCTGTGGTGATGCAGTACTCAATTGCTTCTATGGTTTTTTGAATCTGCTCCACTTGCACTGTGTTTTCATTACTGGTTGCTGCGAGTGAATGTGTTTTCCTGTTTTGATTTCTCTGTACTTTTCTTTGCACTTGATTAGGAATTTGGAATCTTAGATTTCTGGTTGCTAGAATGTAGGGTGAGATTTTTATTTAATGATGAATAGTTTGTTGTTGGTTGGTTGAGTGTCATGATCTTGTGGAGGGTCACCAAATTGTTGTTGCATTTGTTGTTGAGGTGAACAGTGAGGGCTACTGAAATTACACCAAAAAAAGATTTATTATTTTTGGTCACTTTTAATCCTGTCTAGAGTGCGCTTAAGCTTCTGTCGTCTTTGTGGGTGCCTTGAATTACCTACGCTCCAAAGTTGATTAACATGTCCCTCTGATGAGTGTTTTTTTGTGGCAACTTATGGACTTTCTATATTACTAATATTTAGTTATGGAATGTAATTATATATGCTTTGTTTGGTACTATTGTTTGTGTCTTTTCATGGTTGGGTGATGCTTGTCACAAAGTTTGTTTGTTGTGCTGGATTGTTGACTGTGGAGTTTCTGAAGTTACTAATATGAAGCTTGCATTTTCTTATGTCACTTACCACTACCATTTAGCATTTTGTATGATTCATAACATGCTGATAGAAGCTTGTTGAAATGCAGACAAGCAAAGGATACACTCAAGCTCCTAAAGAAACGTCTTGGAAGCAAGAATTCAAAAGTGCAAATCCTAACACTTTATGTGAGTTCTACTAGACTTATCCTTTACTGTTTTTTTGAAGAAAAAAAAAACAGAATTTTGACATATTGTGAATTCACTTAGCAGTGTTTGGGTCGCATAAGATTAGCAATATTCATTTGCTAACATCATGATGAAAAAGCTTTTAGAGTCTAGTTTCCACATTAGGACTTGTTTCATAAAACACAGAGTTTAGTCATTTAGATAGCACCTTCATTATTTGGTTTTGGAAAATTTTGAACATAACACATAGCTTTTGCTGATGTGCTAATTTCCTTAGAGCTGATGTGATAATTCTGACTTGTTCCCTTATGTCAGGTGCTAGAGACTCTAAGCAAAAATTGTGGGGATATTGTTCATCAACAGATCGTTGAGCGTGACATATTGAGTGAAATGGTCAAGATAGTAAAGAAAAAGGTGATGAGAATACCTGTTTGATGTACTGTTTTTTCTGCATTCATGTGCTTCTATGTTTGATATTTGTTTCAACTTTTCAGCCAGACTTAAACGTCCGAGAGAAGATATTGAGTTTGATTGACACATGGCAAGTAGCTTTTGGAGGTCCATCCGAAAATATCGACAGTATCATGCGGCTTACCAGGAACTCAGGGTACCATCAGCTTTTGTTACCAAACTCTTTCTTTGTCCTGTTCTTATTTATATATGTGTAATCATGGAATCTGAATTTTCTAGTTACACTGTTTCCCATTTTCAAGTTTGCTTGATTCCATCTTTTCTCTGAGTTTTGTACTCCATACTTTTATTAGTTAGCTGAACCTTGATTAGTACATTGCTATCATAATTTTGCAGGCTGCCGGTGTTGATTTTCCACCTCGTGAAGAAAATTCAGTCCCATTGTTTACACCACCTCAAACTCAACCTTTAAGGCATCCACATCTATATCCACCTCCAGGTCAAAGCTATGAAGATGCTGCCATAGAAGCTTCTCTTCAATCTGCCCCCCTCCTGCGCCTGCCCTCAGGTAGTCTTTTATGTGCTTACCAATGTGATCTCTGAGCTCTGGCTTTTCCTATTTAGATTCTTTTGTCTTGGAATCATCCTTTATGTTTAATGTCCAAATGTTGAAAGGAGTACCACTATGTTGGTATTTCATATTTATGCTTCTATTTAGGTCGCACCTTTGTCTTGTTGTTTTCTCAGCCCATGCTTAATAATTTCTAAAAAATTCTATTCTGAACATTTTTCTCATACTTCCTGTAACTACAAGATTTTTTGATAACACAAAAACATGGCAGAATTGTTGAAATAAGCATGTCTGAGGTCTGCAAAATATACAGTCCCATAAAGCAGCAAACACATGGCGTCCACAAAAATATGCCTCAGCACACAACAATTTTGCAGGACTGAATGTTTTTAAACTGTTTATATAAAGCCTATTGATGATCACTTCTAGGTACCTGGGATGATGATGATGAAATGATGAATGCATTTTAAAGTCTATTGGTTACATCTCAGTTGTTGCTGCTACCACCTTGTTGGTTTAAATCAACTTCAAACGATACTAGCAAGTTGCAAAGTGGCAGTACCTTGATTATGATTAGATTTGCTGTGCCCCCATTGTGCAGGCCACATGCTCATGGAACTAGGTCCAAGCTATTCTTAAAAAGTTCTTATTGCATTGGCTGTTCTTTCACCAAAAATTTACGAGACATGTTTTTACTGTCAATACAAAAAGAACTTGTTCTTTATTTCCTTTCTGAAACTTCTTAGTTACATACTTAGTTTACGAGTCAAATTTCCATTGTCATGCCAAACTACTCAATTCTGTAAAGTTTTTTCGCTGTTCAAATTTTTGTTCACAAAATCTTTGCAGCACAATTTTAGTTATATTTATTTTCTCGGCCCATTATTTTTACAGTCTGAGCGAGATTCAAAGTGCTCGAGGGATTGTGGATGTATTAGATGAAATGTTAAATGCTCTGGACCACCGGCATCCTGAGGTGATTTTCCTGAAAGCACAAAGTTTTAGAATATTTCAGTACAATCCTTGGATCCCTTCAATATAGATTTATTGTCATTTAATACAAGTTATTTTGTAGTAATGCTCTACTCAATTTTTGTTCAATTAAAGATTTTTTTTTAGGCATAAGCCATTTGATCTGTCAATGATCTTTTGTGCTATGCTATGTAAAATTATAGTTGCATCCATTGTATTGTCGTAGGCACTAGGCAGTGGCATAAGTTTACATTGGATTGCTTTTTATTTTAAATATTTTTACCCATTTCTTGATTTATATTTGTGTTTGAGTCATGTATATTATTCCATTGTGAGTTCATCATATTTGTTCAAATTTCTGGTGGTTTGATGGCTTACTTTTCCATCGGGCTCCTAATGAACCATGTTTTCCATAAGGACTCTGGGTGCAGGAATTCAATTGGGATTTCAGCCCTGTAATAATTTTTCTAGAAGTTGGTCTCATTTTGCATAATTTTAAAATGCTTTTGGTCGCCAATGACAAAATGAGAATCTCAGCAGCGCAAGTGCATTTGAACAAGTGCTTTAGTCTATTTTAGTCTTGCCTCTTTGTTTTTTTTATCTTTTATCATGCTCTTTGGTGTGGATTGATCTGATTGGGCTTCATAATGTAGGGTGTAAGGGAGGAGGTCATTGTTGACCTTGTTGGCCAATGCCGATCATATCAATCTCGTGTCATGGATCTTGTTAACAGTACTGGGTATGATTTTATTCTGTCGTTTATTTTTCCTTGTATTTTATATACACCATATAATGTAACAGAACACCTGTATTCTCTGTGCAGCGACGAGAGCCTTCTATTTCAGGCTCTAGGACTAAATGATGAGTTACAGCGTGTTGTTCAGCGCCATGATGACATAGCAAAGGGGATCCTCCTGGTACCGAGCAACTGTACCTGCTTCTACAAATGTCAACCAAGGGACTGCCCCACCTAGGTCCACTGCAGTTTCATTTTCTCCACTTCTGAATGTACACGAGGACGATGAACCGGAGGACGAGTTCTCTGTGCTTTCCCCGCAGGTAAATTATTTAATTTTTAGAGTAAAATGCGTATTTAGTATATAAACTTGGCAGCTGGGTGCACATAGATACATCATCTTTCTAGTTGTTCAACTCAGTTCAAGAACTTGGCAAGTGGGTGCATGGCAAGGGAAACAAATAGTCATATTAGTTTTTAATACAAGTTAAAATGAGTTGTATTTAAGTTGTTCTAAACCTCAAAAATTTAGATTTTTGGAAACACATTTTATTTATATATTTTTAAGAAAAAAAAATTCTCTTCTGAATCAACATCCAGCCTACTAGCCAAACGGTATCATCAGATGATCCTGATTCATCTCTTGAAACGTTTCTTGAGAGAATTCGATCAAAAACGTTTCTATGAGAATCTGGATCCCTAGCAAACGCACCTGGATAAGCAATTAAAGAGATGTTGTATCTAACTACACCCACTAGCCAAGTTCTTCAACTTAAATTAACAATTAGAAAGATAATGTATCTATGTGCACTCACCTGTCAAGTTAGTGCACTAATTGTGCATATTTTTAACTTAATACAAGTTATTTTAATTCATGCTACTATTATTTTAACTTTGGGTGATTGTTGTTATATCATGTCAAATTATATAAAAGTAAAACAAACTATATAAAATATTTTTCTTTGTTTCACATTGTGTTACTAAAGCCTGTAGAAACTACTTTTATTAATTGGCTGATGTCCAGTATATGCTTGTAGGTCTGCAAGGGATGGCACAGTAGCACAGAACAACCTGCCTTCTGCTCCAAGAAATGAAAGGCCATCATACCCAAGCCCACTTCTTCCTCCACCACCAGCATCTAAGAGGCCTGTTTACACTGAGGCAAGCAGTGTTGACTATCTTAGTGGTGACTCCTACAAGTCTGAAAAGGTTTCAGATGATTTCGCGTCAACCCAACTGCTCCATCTAATATATCTACATCATCCCATTCGAAGCCAGAAGCATATCCACCACCAAGTTATGGTAGCAGGGCAGACAGTGTTTCCGATGACTTTATAAACCCAACCGCACCTAGCTTCTCTGCGCCTTCTCGTCCTACAGATGAGGAGCCAACCTGCTCGCCTGTGAAGCGGCAGGAGAGTCTACCAGATGATGACTTCATAAACCCAACTGCTCTTCCTGGTTTTTCATCGTCTTCGGCTACTAAGGAGAGTGAAGATCTTCCAAAGGCTCCATGGGAAGCTCAGGCTGCTGCAGGCTCCCTGCCGCCACCTCCGGCGAGGTATGGCCAGAGACAGCAGTACTTCGAGCAAAGTGTGTATTCTGGTGGGAGCAACGGAAGTGGGTACGATGGACTGATGGCACAGACTGAAAGCCTCTCCCTGAACCCAAGGAACAGTGAGAATGAGAAGAGTGCATCACGGCCGACAGTGTCCCGCCAGGCTAAACCCGAGGACTCACTTTTTAAGGACTTGGTCGACTTCGCAAAGACCAAGCCTTCATCTCCCTCGAAACCAGCCAACAGCCGCAGGACCCGCTGAAATGACTTTGTGCGATACATGTACATTGAGTCGTCCAGCTATATGCATTTCACAGGTTAACAGCTGCTTTAGAGTATACCCCCCATGAAATAAGGGCGTTTGAAGACTGGTTTTCATTGCATTGCATGTGAAATTATTTTGGGTGCATTTAGAATCACAGCTGTTGGATACATTACTTGGTCATAATCATGGGTGTTTGATTTCTAGTTAGCTGCTCTTAAATCTCTGTTGTCGGCTTTATTTCCATTTTTTTTTACTTAGCTGTGTATATATATGTTACCTGATTGGACATCAATATTATTCATAGTTGAGTTTGCAACTTGAGGACAAGACTTGGCTACCTATTTTCAGTGTGGATAAATTATGTTCCCATGATCAATTGTTCACTTGTTTTTCGTACTCCACGAAGCAGCAAAGCTTTGCTCTCTGCAGTTAGATTTGCAACAGGTTGGACAACTGCATTACAAGTTTGGCTAGTATTTGTTTCCGTTTGCATCAATGCAGGAAACTTGTATTCGATCCCATGGTCTCTGCAGATAGGATTGTTTATGCATTACAAATTTACAGTCTCCTGGTCGCCTAAATATCATTTGAGGCACATCTTGACTCCACGGATGTTACTGACGGATCTTCGGGACTAATAAGATTATTTGAACACATGTTTCCATTGCATTGCGAATTATTTATGTTACCTTTGACACTGTTGTTAGAATGAAAGATTTCAGAGAAAATAGCTGGCCATGTTATGTACTGATGCATGTTTAGGAGCAACTCCAAAGAAGAGCATCTGTAATAAAAGTTGAATTCAAAGTTTTGGTTTCGAAGGCTTGTTTGCAGTATTTTGGAGGATGACTTACAGATGTAGATACATCTCAAAATGAACTAAAGCGTCAAATAAGTTGGACCAAAGAATCTGCTAAATAAATTTTGCTGCTTTGGCAATCTGTATCGCCAAAGTCTAGCTTCAGAGGCACAAGTCTGTCGAAGATGATGTGATCTGGTGTTTCTTCAGGCGTTACACAAATTTCACAACACTTGTTATCCACAATTATCGTCTTGAAAAGGTTTGCACGGCATCGAATTCTTCCCTTTACAAGCAACCACATGAATAATTGCACCCTAGGAGGTGCGGCATTGATGATGGACCAAGCAAGGCTTGTTTGCAGGCTTGTTTGCAGATGGCTGGCCTCTGGCCTTAAAGATCGAAGCCTGTAGACTACGGCCGAGAAGTCCAAGTTAACCAGGTCCACAGGCGAAAGGGGAATGAATTCCTCTGAGCAAAACCATCCGAAAGACTCTGCATCATAATATCCCTGATGTGCTGCAGATCCTGAGTAGCGTTTATGATCTGACAACCCTGGCACAAATGGCAGCCGAAGGTCCGACTTTCGTACATGCTTCAGAAATGGCGATCGCCTTACGACTGCAGTGGCTGTATAGAGCTGGAAACCGATCAGCTACGCCTCATCTTCATGCCAAACATGTGACCAGAAGGACGACGTACATACATGGCTTGATAGAGTGGTAGGACTGATCTCACCATCCATAGTTACTAGGTTGATTCTATTCCTCACCTATTTTGCCCAAGCCGAACTCAGTGCTCAGGGCAGTTCAGTCGGTGAACAATCTTAAGCAGGAGGCATACATTTTGTGCTCCAAAGTCTTTAATACCAAGGCCTCCAAGATCCCTAGTGGTACAAACATTCTCCCAAGCAATTAGCTGAAGCAGTTTTAGAGTTACCAAATCCGAGGGTGGCCAGCCTCGTCGTCGACAGTGCCGCAGTTGACCCAATGATTCCGCTTACGCCCGATCGCGGCCGATCCGTTGGCGAAGCGAGGCATAGCTAGTTGGGAGCCTCCCAGCTCGGGGACCCAATGCTTGATGAGACCGTGGCTGGAGTTACGCACCGCGCCTCTTGCGGGACGTTAAGCTCTCCGGCAGAATCCCCTACTGCTGACCGGTGGGCCGAGCTTGTGGCGGCGGGAGTTTGCGACCTCGCCCGCCGTCGTCGAACGGCCGAGGGAGCCCCATCGATACTGGAGGAACTCCCCGGCCCCCCGATACGCCTCGGTGTCCCTCAGTCGGTTGTCACCGCCCCCGCAAGGCCGAGGTCCCAACAGCCAGAGATTGAAGATGCCGTGTGTGTGCGCTGGCATCCCTATTGCTCAAAGTCGGGACCGCGCTGCGCTGCTGCGCGCATCCAGCCTCCACCCACACCATGTGTCGTAGCGGCCGCGGACACGGGCGCGATCACGGGCTACTAATGCAACTTTGCGGGCCCGTCCATCTTGCTCCATAAAGTCGGGGCTTTGAAGTGGACCCGAGAGAGCTCCGGTGCCATTGAGGACAAGGTCGGGACCATCTTCCGCACGCGGTATGCCACCGGCTAAGCGGCACCGTCTCGAAGCTTCTTCTCGATGGAGCTTTTGACCTCTCCGCTATGGACCTCAATCTCGAGGAGATCGCCGACGAGGAGACCTAGTCCAGCATACGGTTGGTTTGTCGCAAATCGGTCAACATGCAATCCTAGATGATGTATCCAGTAGTGGTTAGGTTTGCATCGGTAATGGTTTGGTTACCCGTTGCTTTTTGTTGTTTGAACTTTATTCTACTTAATGAAATACGCGCAACGGTGCGGTCGCAAAAAAAAAAGTTTTAGAGTTACCAGCCTATACATAGGAAAGCTCTGCATCTCTTGTCGATCTGTTGAATCATTTCTTGGGGGGAACCTGTAGAGCTTACATGATTTACACTGGTTATCTGTCCAGCACTGATTCGATGAGTACCATACATCCCACTGTAACCCCTTGGCTTCACTTTCTCATGCACAAGTGTGCTGTTGGCTTTACTTTCATAGCGAACTGCACTTTGGAATTGGGAACTCTGCTTAGGGTAATTATACAAATTAGTTCCTCTGTCATTTGTCTTCGTTCTCTGCAGTTAAGTGGACCCGGATTGGATTACAGTGTTTCACCTATCCGTGATGACTGAAATCAAAACAATGAATGGAAGCAACTGTAGAGGAGAGGAGAGGCTGCTAAATGCCCCGTACAGTAGTCATCAGCGTGGAAAACCGAGGTAGAGTAGCTCAGGTGCCTTTGGTCAGTTGGCACTTTCCATTGTCAGCAGAGCAGGGGCAAGGGAGCTGGCGTGGAATTCCATGCTCTCGCATAAGAAATTCCTTTATTTTTCTCCGATTATTTATTAAGTACTCCCTCCATCATTAAACAAGTGCCGTTTGTGCTTTTTAAAAATAACTTGAACTAATTTTATATTGAAAAATATTAATACCTATACTATATAATTAGTATCATTGAAAATATATTTAAATCTTGTTTTTAACAAAATTATTTG